>JAGGNH010000044.1:0-338005 GCA_026586065.1 Dioscorea zingiberensis | reverse complement strand
TTTATCATTATTTGAAAATTATCACAACGCGAGCAAAACAAAATTTTATCAAACTGGATCTTGAACAATAAATCAGACGCTCTTCGTAAAGAAACTTGATTTTGGAAGAGTTTGCCATAAGTAGAAATGTAATAAGTCGGCTCCATTCACATGCTTCTATACAAAAATCAAATGTTTCTCGAATATAATTAAAACCTTTAAAAAAGCAGTAATCATAATTTTGTAATATTTTTCCAAAACTTCGCTCCAATCTCCTAAAACACCGCTAATCATTCCTTCTAATACGCCAAAGCATAAAACTTAAAATTATTTCGTAGGTTATAAAAATATTCTCGGATAAAAGCATTTAAACAAGCTAGAAAATACTTTGGATCCAGAGAGGAATGGTATTTCAGGTAATCCACAAGTTATCTAATAAGCATTGTTGTTTCTTTTGAAACTCTATACGAGATAACCAAGCTTAAAAGAAATATTACTTTTCCTCGGATAAACTATTAATATAGTATTACCGAAACTTACCCATTGTTCTTGCAAGAGTAGCTAAGTACGGCGCCTTCTCCGAAATGAGGTCTAGAAGATGATGTTGATCGGTCGCGATCCGTCAAAAGATTTCACAAGTAGAGTCAATCAATGCTGCGACTAAGTAAATCTGCTAAACTTCAAATTGCTTAATACCTCCTTTAATATGCTCAAAATGCTATAGTATTATAAATCCATATTTACCAATAATTCTTTCTATAAAATTTAGCCATCTTCGCTTACTTTACTCCTTTTTTATCATCCATTTTATTATAAAATCGCATTACAATTGCTTTAACAATCAGCCTCGATGGTAAATCTCTTTTCTAGATAAAATATGAATTCTGAATGCATCCAAAGCATAATTAATAACTAGCAATTTAGCATCTATGCTACTTATATTTCCTTTTTCTCTATATTTTCCACTAACATATCCATATATATATATATTATCTAAAATATATAGATAAATCTATATATATATAAATAGATTATAAAATATAATATATATATATATATATATATATATATATATATATATATATATATTATGTTTTTTATATATAAACATATAGATAGATCACTCACATTAGGCTTGATCCCTATATAACCTCACTGAGATAGGGATCTCGCGGTGACCTCGATCCTAATATCGCCATTATATATATATATATATATATATATATATATATATATATATATATATATAAAATTTGAAATTAATTTATATAAAATCATAATCACTAAATAATATTTATAAACCATCATTAACTAGTAATAAAACATGTTATAAAATTATATTACCAACCCGCTTCCTCGCTTTAAAAAGCATGATAAGGTCAGCATCTGATGATAATCTAAGCTGATGCCAACCTCTTCCCCTGACCTCTGCACACATACGGGAGAGCTTTTGTAAGCACCAGTCGCCTTTTATTAATCTAGTAATAAAACATCAATCATTAATTCAAAACATATAATTCTCAATTGATAACTAATTAATATTTAAAAATTATTAACTAGTAATAAACATAATCAGCAGAATATTAAATTTTAATTAAAAGTATTAATTAGAGTCTCAAATTTCATCCCTTCTTAAAATAAAATTTCTTCTTCAAAAAACTCAAATAGGAACTTATTCCAACCCTAACCAAACACCCCTTATGGTATTACTTCAAGAAATTATCACAAGTGGAATAAGAAGCTTGAAACCTTCTTTTTTAAATTTAAAACTTTGAAAATATAGATCTAAAGTTTCAGTAGGAAAAAACGTATGTCATTTTAGTTTTATCATAAATTAGTATAATCTGGCTTCCAAAATCAAAATCGATATTCATGGATCATATATTTTATGAAGCAACTATATAACAAATAAGAAATTAAGTCCAATAATGATTAATGATGATTTATATATTTGATATACTAGGTTACTGAATCATAAAAGCAGATCCAAAATTATAAGTACGGTATCTTTTAGGTGGTGTTTGATTGGAATTGGGATAAGTTGGAATAAGTTAGGTAATAATTTACTTATTTATTTAAATTTTATAGAAAAGAGCTTCATTCCAGTGGGTGTTTGGGATCCCAGGTTATCACACAAACAAACATCACCTTAAGTCCATTCCTATTCAACAAGAGCAACCTTCATATGATAATCTTGCATTTCAATGTTAAACCCGAATGTAGATATTGCCTAACAAATCTAATTTGGGTAGTACAATAGAATTCATCATGCAAGAGGGTTATCAATAAAAGCTAAGAGTACATGACTTAATAATGGACACCTGTACCAATAAATGAACATTTAGACAACGAGACATATATCATACACAATGGTACAGCATGGATTAGGCACTTCAATAAATAGCAACAGGTATAAATATGCACCTTTTAGAATTCAAGAAAGTCCTGCTGAAATAAATTTAACAAAAGCATTAAGGAATATCCTTAGGCATACCTTGGCAGCAAGAATGAAGATATCGTTTGTTCCTGATATAGTAGCAGAAACATTTTAAGTACAAAAGGATGATAAAATAAGCATAATTTTGTGGTGAGGTTAATAAGTGGAGAATAAATATGCTTAATAAGCAATAGTGAATTTCATGTTTTTGGAGGCTTACCATTAGCATGTTCCAAAAATCTTAACATTGCTGCTTGTGAGGACCCTGAGCTCTGGCCAGTACACAGTAGAGAATGAACAGACTCCCAATCAGATTTCATGCATAATTTGCTATGAAATGATGGAAAACAGTTAGAAATATTTAACAGGTGTTCAAAAATGGTCCCTTAGAAGTACTTATGAGGGTAGTCGTTAATAGATGCTTTCTTCTTTTAGATCTCCATGTATTATATACACTTGTAACAATTATAGTTAACATATGTGTTCCAGTGAAGGAAATTTAACATGAAAAAAGTAAAGTGTCATGCTTTGGGAAACAATTAGCAGTTTATTACCTGCAATAGTGCTCTTCTTCACATCCACCACAACACCTAATAACAGAAGGCAACTCAAAATTCCTTGTGTGGGGTAAAGAAAGATCACCATTTATTAATGATTTCAGAATCTCTTCAGGAAGAGTATGATTCATCAAATTTGATGAACTTGAACTTAGATCATTGTGGTTTTCCATGATGGGATTCTCTTCATCCTTTGAGAATTCAGCGCAGCCTTCTTCAGAAGTACAACAATCTCCTTTACTAGATAAACCACAACTTTGCAAATATAGTTTCCTCCCAATCTGTAGCTCTACAGAACCAATATAGCGAAAACATTTGCTGCATACAAGACAGTCAACCTACAGCATCACAAAGTGGGAGAGGCACATAAATCACCAGGTTCATGAAACATAAGTGGAAGATAGAGAATTGGTATTTCGAATATGGAAAGAATATGATGAAAATTTGATGGCAAGGACCTTATTAGAACTATGCTGTGCAGCAAATAAGCATTTCATCCTTCAAAATCAGTTCCCTTCTTTGAATTCTTTATTTGCATACACACCTGAAGTTTCAAGTTATGTTGCACTTATGAAGTCAATTTGGCTAGGGTAGCAAGCATTCTTAAGAAGCACCACCACAATGAAATACTTGGAAAAGGAAACACATTAGGTCAACTGCAAACAAACATGTCACTAAATTAAATCATGTAAGATGATAAGTTGGGCTAAAGCTAAATGCAAGATAACTGATGCAAGCATCTCACTGAACTAACATTCAGTGAACTAAAACTGAAATTTACATATATATTGCCTGTCTTCTTTCATCCAAATTGCCCCAATTTCCTTTCCTAGTCCTTTGGATACCAACTTGATGTTCTTTCTCTGTTGTTTATTGACAATTAACTAGGTATTTGTTACACTTTTTGAAACAATTCTCTGTAAGGATGCTATTTATTTTATAATTGAATTGAAGCAATATTTCTTCACATATTTGTTGGTTTTATCACTTTTATTATCAGGACATTGCAAGCAGATGTAGTTTCCTGTGTTTTTATTAAAATCAGCTTATTTTAATGTATTGCTCTTGTTATTCTCTCTTCTACGTTTGGTAATCTTATATTATTATTAAAGAGGGCACTAGCTATCAACCGCATTCCTATTCAATTGAAAGAAAAGACTCAACTAATTGCTATCAGTTAGGATTTTTCTTATTTTGTTTTCCATAGTCACTTCACACCCTTTTAATGTTTCTGTTCCTTTATAAATTTATTTTATTTTCATACTGTTTATGGTAAAAATGCAGTGGAAATGTTGCAAATTTTTTTTTATCCGACAGTTTCACGAAAAACCATTTAGTTTGGACAGACAGTTAGGGCCAGTAACAAACTTAACTTGAGCAAGCCAGGCTCCACTTGAGCTCAGCTCAAATCAAACTTTAGCTGAGCTCAAGCCAGGATTGAGTCAGCGAACTCTCGACCGAGACAAGGTTGAGCTTGGCTCAAGCCAACCTAATTTTGTTGAGGTTTTAAAAAAAAATTATAAATGTTGTTCTCAGTTGAGGTTCAATCCTAGGACCACTCTAATAGGGAGACAAAAGGAAAGCCTTTGACCACCATAGCCAACTTAATCATATGACCAAAAAAGAATACACTATATGGTATTTTTATAGAATGTCAGCCAGCCAAGAACCATGGTTGAATCAGCCAACCCATGCTGGAGCTCTGCTTGAATTTAATTTTGAGATGAAAATTCAAACTCGAACTCAGTTTAGATTATTAAAAAAATGAGCTGAGTTTGAACATAAATTAAACCAAACTTGAGCAACTTGGAAGCTGCTCGATCATTTACCAGCCCTAGTGGCAGTAGATTCCATCAATTCCAAGAACATACAAACTTAAAACTAGTATTTTGGGTAAAAACAAGACATCAGCAGGGGAAACAATCATTCATCTATGTGCATTCATATGTCAGACAGCTAGTACAAGAGAATAAGCATGTTTCATCATGTAACTTGTGTGTAATATAACAGAGTGAAACTGTACATATTCTAGGATTTTGGCCAAGATTTTATATTTAACATGATCTAAGATAAATTATGATAAAATAAAGCAAATTATCACATCATGAGTGCTCTTAGCTCCTTCTATGAATTTCACATACAAAAAAGGTTATGACTCATTATCAATTCGTTTTGTTTCCTACATATTACTTTAAAGTTCAAAAGAAACCCTTGTATCAATGGTGTAGAATGACTTACTATCAAATACGCAACAAAAAATGTGAGCATGTTTATACTGGTAGCATTCATGTAGGAATTCTCTATTACATAAGTATTTAACTTGACACTGTATATAGTGATTCTAAATGTGTAAAAATAATCAACATAAGAGAATTGACAACTGCATTGTCAGGAATAAATTTCTACTGATAGTAATGAGAGCTTGTAGAAAGAAGCCACCTTTTCCAACTTCTTCGTTGTATTTCAATGTTAAACTATGGCATTCTTTTAATCTGATAAGCCCATCATAGAAATCCTGTAACTTGAAATAAACGATAAAAAGTTACTTAAGATGAGGATTGTCTTCTTGGAAGGAAGATTTCTAAAAATAAAAAATAAAATGTAAGGAACCATCAGTTTCTCTTGTAATGTTCAAGGCATATATTAATTCTGACACTTGGGTATTATTAAAAATACAAAAAACCATGTAATTTATGAAAATAAAATCAACTGAATATGCACACAATATCTTAACTTCTTTAGTATATCCATTGTTCATATTTTTCACATTGACAAAATGCAGTAAGTAGCAGCATTCATCCTTTGAAAAACTTTTGCAATATCTAACAAACATCAGGGGATCAATGGGCAATTTAACCCCACAAACTATTCCTGAGCAGCACTATCTCAATTCCAAATAATTATTTAGAACAAGAGTTTAAAACATATAGTGCAAAGTATTCTAAGTTATCAACCGATTGTATACAATTATTATATGTTATCATATCAAATATGCTCTCCTAAGTTCAAACTAATCTTTTGAAAAAAAGCCAACATATGAAGCTATTGCTGTAAGAAGCCAAGCTTGATCATGTTAAGGCTATCTCAAGCTCGGCTCGAAATAAAGTGAGCTGAGCTAAAGCTACGCTCATACTCCAAATTAACTCAATAATGTTTGCGTAAGCTCAACTTAATTCTAATTTTGAAAGTTCAAACTTGACTTGATTTAGCTCAAAATTGAAATCAAGCTCGAACTTGCCAAGCAAAGCTTGTTTTAACTTTCGAAATCAGGACTAAAGCGAAGCTCTTAAGTGCCATGAAAGGATGGAGCTTGAAGGTGGATTTCAATAGAGCCACGAAGGGAATGAAGGCTGAGGCATTGACAAGTTGATGGCACACTATAGGGCACTAGTTTGGCATACAAAAGATTGAGAGCTAGGGTTTTTAAGATCAAATAACATGGGTCATTAGATCATGCAATGGCCTATTTTTCGAGCCATTAAGCCAGTTTCTAATTGAGCTCAGCTTGGAAATAATTTTCAAATCAATATATGGCTCGAGCTTGGCTTGACTATTCATAATTTCAAGCAAAGCTTACTCACTTTATCAAAGACTGTCCCAAGAGGAAAGTCATCAATGCCATGGCCGTACAACTAAAGGAGAAGAAGAAGGAAGGGGGAGTACAGATAAGACTCCACAATGTTGTGAAGGCCAAGACCGAGGTACCCAAAACAGAATGCAAAGAACTCATGTATGTGGATGTGCTGGTCGGAGGAAAGCTTTCTCGTGTGTTGATGGACACTAGGGCAACACAACTTTATATCGATTGAGGATGCTACGAGACTTTAGCTCAAAGTCTCCAAGGAAGGCGGTTCGATCAAGACAATGAACTTGCCCGCCAAACCCATGGAGAAGGTGGATTATGGGATAGAGCTACATATTGGTGGATGGAGAATTGTGATTGATTCCTTCATCATACCTATGGATGACTTTTCCATCGTGTTAGGGATGAAGTTTATGGACAAGATACAAGTCATTCCTATTCCATTCTTTAATGGTATATACATTGTGCAAAATGACTCATCTTATGTGGTGATAGTAACAGACAAGCCAAGGCGAAGACACAAGCCCTCTCAACCATGTAACTCAACAATGGCTTCAAAAAGAGAAAAGTCACGTATCTAGCAACTTTGAAGCTAGAGAATGGTGAGGCCGAATGTCACATACAAATGCTAATAGAGATTGCACAAGTTTTGGGTGACTTCAAGGATGTCATGCCTAAGGAGCTGCCCAAGAAACTTCCACCAAGGAGAGAGGTGGATCATACTATTAAGTTGGAGTATAAACCTTGCAAGGTGAACTTATTGTCATACGCACTAAGCCAAAAAGTAGAGTTACCGACTATATCTCGGTCATAGAATAGTCTAACGGATTGAATCAAGGAAGGGATGACATATGATGCCATGGCCAGAAACTTAGTGTAGTTAGTCCATGAAGGGAAGACCAAACGCTTTTGGTTGGAGGAAAGGTTACTCTTTACCAAAGGTAAGAGGATGCTCGTATGTAACTAGGGGAACCTACGGAAGGAAATCCTAAAAAAATGCCATGACTTAAAGTGGGTTGAACGCTTAGGCATGTATAGAACAATGGCCTTAATACGTGGTACCTAATATTGGCCACAATTAAGGGATGATGTAGAATCCTATGTGAAGACTTGTTTTATATTCTAGCACAACAAGGTTGAGTAGTCACACCTAATTGGTTTATTGGAAACAATGCTTGTATCGGAGCACCTATGGGGAAGTGTTTCTATGGATTTTATCTCGACATTACCTAAAGCAGAGTCGTATGGGTCGATTATGGTGATTGTTGATCCTGTTCTCTAAGTATGTTATCTTCATACTTACACCAATGAATTGTACAATAGAGAGGTTGCTTCGGTTATTCATGAAACATGTAAGGAGGTACATTAGAGCTATCATGAGTGATAGGGATCCTCGTCCTCACCGAAGTCTTGTGGATGGAGTTATTCAAACTCATGGATATGGAGTTGAATTTCTTCGCAAGCTTCCATCCCTTTGGACAAAACAGATAGATGGAAAAGGTGAATGCATTACTAAAGTCAGATGCCTAAGGCACTTTGTGAGTGCTAATCAGAATGACTAGGTGAAGATGATGGATATTACCCAATTCTCCTACAACTTGTAGTGATCTAAAGCAACGTCTAGGAGTCCATTCGAGATTGTGACAGGCCAGCAACCCTTGACTCCTAATACAATAACCATTGGTTATGCAAGTGTTAGTCCAGCTGCCTATAAAACTGCCAAAATATAGCAAGATCATAGAAAACCCGGGTTTGGGCATATCCGGAGAAAGTAATCAAGGAATAAAGAAGAAATGGACGTATGAAAAAAAAGGAAGGTGGAATTTTTGATGGGGATCTAGTCCTTGTCAAGCTTATGCATTAATAGTTTAAATCAACAAGGATGTTACATAAAGGCTTACAAATGTAGATATGAGAGTCATTTTCCCATACTAAGGAAAGTAAGCAAGGTATTATACCAGGTTAAAGTTGCCACCGTAGATGAAAATCCACCGTCTTCCATGTTAGCAACCTAAAGCCTTATATCATGCGAACCGAGAAGACCTAAGTAGAGGCGAGTCACACAGAACGCGCCTATCACTACTACTTCATTTGATAAAGAAGTTGAAGGTATCCTTGTAGGGAGGATAGTATCTCGCAGGGGAGTACCCAGAAGTAAAGAGTACTTTATCAAGTGGAAGCACTTGCCAGACTCCGAGGCCAGTTGAGAGAAGGAAGAATTGTTCTTGTTCAAGGATCACATGCGGAGGTTCAAGGAGGAATTGCGACAAGAACGTCGCCAGATTAGGTGGGGTAGAATGTCACAACCTGCCAAGTCATCTATCAAGTAGAGGCTAAATGGTGAAATAAAGAGAAATCTAAAAGAATTCGGAGGAAGGTTCTAAAAGGTCATAAAAGCACCAAAGAGGTTTAAGACTATTCGAGAACTCTTTTGTGTTTTTTAGTACACAACCTAGAACATAGTAGAACCTTTAGATTTTTGTGGAAGGTTCTAAAGACTGAATCATGGCCGTTAGATTAAATTGATCTCTATTATTCATTGAGGAGGTGGAAGCCTATATAAAGGGACGCAGACCCCCCTACAGCCGCTGGGTAACAACTTAGTAACTTAGAAACTTAGAAACTTAGAAACTTAGAAACTTCATTCACTTAACCAAGTATAAACTCTCTACAAGTGCAATACAAAAGTTCCTTTCTTCCAAGTGCCCCTTCAGCTCTCACCTCTTACTCCTTTTAGGAAGGCTTGCTTAACTTGTCTGGGACAGGAGGAACAAGTCTAAGTGCCACAAGTAGTTGGTGTATTTCTCAGCCTGAACACATCTCGTGAGCCATTCTTGAAGGGAGAAGCTTAGTCTTTCCTTTATCTCCACGCATATCCTTCCATGCTACCTTGTTGTGATCGACTTTCCTTTGGTAGTATTGAATACACCCAACATTTTGAGTTTCATGTTAGTCCCAAGACACATGAGGTCACCCAAATCAGATTGAATGGGATGACGGGTTCTCAGTTTGAATCTGTAAAATGCAAATTTTGATCAAATCACACATCACAGTGTAAAGCCCAATAAGGACAGTTGTGTGAACAAAGATGAGAGGATATCATCCATCAATGAGAAAGGAGCAGATGGAGTCTTGGAGAAGGATGTTAAATGAATGGATACACTGGAAAGTGAGTAAAGAAAATAGAACTTGTCAAAAGAGATGATGATCAGGGCAGTTACCTATCAAACCTCACTCTCCCAAGATTGTTTTGAGAACTTGGCAGGCATAATTTACCAGATCATGAAGTCAGGTTGTTGAATTGAATCACAATAGATTCAAGAATTTTTCCTGATACCCCAAATAGTGAGGGTTAAAAAACACTATATATGATGAGCTGTTCTCTAATTCAAACCAAGCATGATGTATTCAAGTGCCTTCATGAAAGGGAACAAACTTCTGATGACTAAACTAAAGAAATTCATATGTTGTAGCCAAAACCTACATAAAACCATTTGGTTACATGAGTGGTCTGCTTTTCTAGTTCGTGGAACATACACTGTCAATCACCTTTACAATTCATAGATCTAGCACCCACCCGCATTTCACATTTCTGTTGACCCATGTAGAGTGAAGTGAGCAAGCAACTTGAGCTTGGTCAAAGGGACTGCTAGATTGAAACTCAGGCAATCTCATAGATGATATTCTTGAAAATTTGATGATTGATCTGGTTTGAGTCAAGTCAAGGCTTAGTTTGTGTGTGTGCCTGCACATTGCTATCCTAGAAGTTAGAAATACTCAACTACTCGTATCACCACCAGCCTCGACCAGGTCAAAATCAAATCCCGACGATAGAAATTTCCCACAACAGCCTTTAGGTGGTTGTGTATGGGTGATCAGGGTATGAAAGAATCTTCCAGAAAATTCATCAAAACATTTTCTTTAATTCACCTATCAATGCTATTGCCTTCATGGAGCAAACACAAGAAAACAATTTCACCTTTCCCCAAATTGTTTTCCTTTTTTCCCTTTCCTCTATGATTTGTCAATCAAATCACACCCAAAAGAATGTGAACAATACATAAAGCTCAAACTTTTACTTATGCAGCCAAAATCAGCTTCTGCTGCCCAAAACCTAGATTGCTGATAACATCTTTCCACATAAAAATTCCACAGAACATTTACTTCTCATCAACGAACTCTTCAATCGCTCATCTCAGCACAAGCTAATTAACATACAGACTTACTACTCTCCTTGCGATGAATTAAATATCTAAGTAAACGTCCCAAGAAGGGGTCGAAAAGAAACTTGCCTGAATGGATTGGGGAGAGGGAGGAGAAAGAAGCGCAGCGATCTGAGACGAATACTCTCTGTCCAAAGGGCACGGGCTGCTACTGCTATCCATGAGAGAGCTGAAAACCAGAGAGAGGAGGGTTAGTCGGGGTTTTTAGAGGGTTTATCTGTGGCTTCTGCGGCTGGCCAGCTGATCGTAAACCGGCTGAGCTTATCAGACCAAATTATCTCGAGCTCCAGCTTCAAATTGACCCTAATAATAGATTTGTTAAAGTTCGGATAGATTTTAATTTCAATAACTCTCTTTGATTTACCTCCAAATTAAAAATGCCAGATTTTTTTAATATTTTTATACCATAAAAAATATGTATCATGTAATGCCAAGATTCGGAGAACATATCCAAATCAATGGATGAGAGAGTTTGGTGACAGTTTACAAGATTCAATGATTTTGGAAAAAAGATTAACTGTGGTGAAAAACAAACTCATTAGAGTCCTAGACAGCGTACCTGAGTTGTGTAATGATTGATGAGATGAGATTTCGATTGGTGGGCCGAAGTCTTTCTTATATAGTCATGAGACTGTTGGCCCGTTTGAAGATAGTTGGTTGTCTGTTTGGAGACAAGGAACACTAATCTGGAAGTAATTACTTGCTAGCTTTCATAATATCATGGGGCCTTCTATCCAAGCGGTTGAGATCATATTATATGTCTTTTGATATTTCCACCCCCATAACATATTATCTAATGTATTACAGGAGATGGTTGGATCAGCTGAGCAACTTTATAATCAGGTCTGTGACATAAAAAAAGTAATTATTAAAAAATATAAAATAAAAAAATAACTTGTCAAAGTCAATCTCCCAGTTCAATCTCAGATTCTCAATTGACATTTTTCAGTGGTGCTATGATTTTTGGAAATTAAAATTAAAAAAAATCCTTCTGTCACAGTGAAATATTAAAAAATGACTGGAAGGCTGAATAATAGTTTTTTTTAATTTATTAATTCAAATAATAAATTTATGGATTAATATTTTAAAATTGATATAATAAATATTAGTATTAGTTAAAAATATATCATTAATCATTTTTTAATTAAATTAAAATTTTAATCAACTCAATTGCAAGATTTTCTCACGCAACTTTATCCCAAACAGAATTGTCTCACTTTTATCTGCCAGAAAATTTAACCTAAATTAAATTAATAATTTTTTTTTTTTTTTTGAATTCTCTCAAGCAGGCAATTTATTTTTTTAAGAAACCTATTTATATTTTATTTTATTTTATTGATAAATGTAGATAAATCATTTTCATTAAAGATCAAATAGCATGAGTAGAGTACACATACATCAACCAAGTCTTTATGGGATTCTACATGCAAGCACATCTTGTGTTTAATAGAGCGACATCGTGCCTTGAATGATTTGTGATGAGGTCTAAGTCAGGGTTTTGTCATCCTCTTCCGCCTGCTGATGGACTCCCTTCTCCCATGTGAACTCCGAGGGCTTTCACGTTTGGATCGCGACTGCGCCACTTATATAAGCGGCTTTGCTAGAGGTGTCAAATCAAGCGGTGGCTTCGGCGGCATGGGCACTGCCGAGAGGGAGGTACGTCTTGGACGCAAGTACTTATACGCTGATCTTGTGCACCACGGCGCGGCCGCGTGCATTGCCTTCTGATGTCAGTACGTCTGACAGCCTATATTTTTTTAAAAAAAATTAAAATTTTATTAAAAAAATCATAAAATCATAAAAAAATCAGAAAAAAATCCAAAAATTTTCTAAATTTATATATACATATGTTTAAAGTATAAACTATGGAAAACATATAAATATTGGTAAAATTTCATAAATCAATCAAATTATCATCAATGATTCAATTGTAATTTGTAAATAAACCATTTTTTTAGAAAAAACTTATAAAATTTAAAAATATACATTGCACATTTGCACATAATGTCATAAAGGCATAAACACAAACACAATATTGCAAAACCAAATAAACAAATTATATTGATGAAAAAATATGAAATTATTATTAAGATTCCAAATTAACTCATAAATTACAAAAGAATCAAATTATAAAGAATTTGATTTTATTGAAAAAACAACTAAACAACTAATAAAAATATTATGATTTATTTGAAAAATATAACAAATAAACATCATAAATTTCTAAATACAAATGTCTTCAAGTATTGAGTATTCTAGGTATTTAATCTTCATGGTCTTCACTTCACTCTTCAATGTCTTCATGGTCCTCATTCTTCAACTTCAAGTTAGGTCTTCAAGTCTTCATGGTCTTCATTCTTCAACTTCAAGTTAGGTCTTCAAGTCTTCAAGCTAGGTCTTCAAGTCTTCATGGTCTTCAATCTTCATCTTCATGTCTTCAAGTTTTGAAGTCTTCTAGGTCTTCATGGTCTTCATGCCTTCAAGTCTTCTATGTTTTACTCCCGGTCCTATCTTTCTGTTGTTGTATCTTCTTGATTACTTACTTGCTTGTGTCATGTCCTCCTCCTCGATCTTGAAGTCTATCTTGACATCCAACCAATCCTTTAAGCAAATGCACATCTCCAAAGAAGTTTGGTTCAACCGACTCCTTTTATCATCTAGCACCCCATTCCCTTGACTATCAAAACATGACTTCGATGCTACTGTGGACACCGGGGGAGTTAGTAGATCACGTGCCATGGCGGCTAACACAGGATAATTATGCTCCTGTTGTTTCCACCATGACAAAATATCTAAATTATTAAATTCCTCCGAAATGAGAAAAGAACTAAAATCATTTAATAAATACAAGTTTAATTCATGCAAAGAAGAAGTAGTAGTAGAAGAAGAAGAAGAAGTAGAAGAGCTACCATGTTTTCTTCTCATCATATTAAATAATTGTAAAGGGGTTTTACTACTCTTAGATTTTGTTTGAGAAATATTTTGATCATCATCACCCAATTGGGATGATTTTCTACTACCATAAAGTCCATTATAAATTTCATACATTTCAAAAAACATAGATTTATATTCATCTTTTAATTGACTATGGTCTAAACTCATGTTTTCATCAAATGAATCTAAAATAAAATTAGCACCTTCAATTTTAAACTTAGGATCTAGCATGTAAGATAAAATATAAATTTGACTAATTACACAAAAATATTTTTTGAATTTTAATTCCATAGCAGCAACAATAGATTCAAAACCATGATGAAATATATATTTGTTAAAAATGACACTAATAAAATACAAATGACTTATAGTTAAATAAGATGTAGGATAATAAACACCTGAAAAAACATTTGTTGCATTATAAAAAATTTCTAAAAATTCCCTAATCATATTTCCTACTTCCCAATCAAATTCCATAATTTCATTTTCCCTAAATGTTCATTACAAAAATAAGTGATAACATCCTTATACTCATAAACACAATCTAACATTAAATGAGTAGAATTCCACCTATGTTCAACATCAACAACAAATTTTTTATATCTTTTTCCATATTGAAGGCAATATTTTTTAAATTCTTGTCTTCTAGTAGGTGAGTTTCTAATAAATAAAATAAAATTCCTAATTTTTTTTATGTGAGGATCAATAATTTTAAGTCCATCTTGCACACACAAGTTTAAAATATGGCATGCACATCTAATATGAAAAAATTTACCCAAAAAAATAAGTTTTAAATGATTTTTAAGAACATCAATTGCGGCATTATTACTAGAAGCATTATCAAATGTAATTGAAAAAATAGAATTTTTAATTTTATATTTTAAAATTGTGTTCATGATGCACCCAGCAATGGCACTACTAGTGTGCCTATATTCTAATTCTTTAAAACTTATAATACGTTTTTGTAAATTTCATTCATTATCTATATAATGCGCGGTTACACAAATATAGCTTGCATGATATTTGGAAGTCCAAATATCCGAAGTTAAAGAAATCTTGGAAGAAATAGTAGATAATTCCCAAATTAATTTTTCCTTATATTCATTAAAAATCGAAAATGCATTTTTCCTCATTGTATTTCTAGAAACTTTTTTAAATTCAGGAGAAAATGTAAAATCGAAGAATTTTCCTTCTTTGGAATAAGTAATTTATATTAAAGAATAAGGGATAATGAAATTAGTCCCTAACTTACTTAAGTTGTTGGATTAAAAAAAATTTAAAAAAAGGGAAAAATTAAAATAAATTAATGATAATGGTATCTGCAAGGACCTTTCGGTAATTTTAAAAAGGTTGAGGGACCAAGAGGAAATTTAGTTTCTCTCGCAGAAGATGGACTAAAAGGGTAAATTAAATAAACTCAGATACTTCTGGATAATTGTCCAGAGAAAAACTCTAATAGAAAGCAATGGACGGCTGTGATCACATGATCTCTGAGAGAGCTAATCGTGGAGCATTATAACGGCAGTGGTGAAGCCACGTGGAGTGTCCAGATGCGTCCATCTGATGGAGAGCGGATAGCGATGCATTGTTTGGCCATCCGTGAAGCCACGTGTCACGCCACGGAGCGTTCATCTGGAGGGGTATTAGATACGAGGCGGATAGGAACAATGGGGCCGTTGATTTTCTGATGATCACGGCTGTTGATCTTGGCGTTGTTAGATCTGAGGCAAATACTTAAGCGGTGGCCGTTGGATTAGATCTAACCAATCTCCACCACCCATCTACGGGGTGCCAATCTCGAGACGATGGCCGCCGTTACCCCAGCCGCGAACGCCGACGCGCTCCACCGCGAGGTCCGCCATCTTCTCCGACCGTTACGCGCGCGACAAGCGGCCGTTACCGGCGGATACGTTGCACGAACATCCCGTTGTCTCGTCTTCTCCCCCCGTCTATAAGAACGACGGTCGCGGCTTCGTGCAAGCTCAGAAGAGTGAAGGGAGGAGCCATCGAGGAGAAAAGGTTTCGGGTGCCGGTGATCAGGGAAGGAGCAAGCGCTTCCCACCGGTGTCCGACGGGCTCGCGACCACCATCGTTGTCCTGGGGCGGAGAAGGTGGCCGTGACAGAGGAAAGAAAAAGGGCAACCGAGCTCGCCGGAAAACTCCGCCAAGGTTTCTCTAGACGGAAGCTCTCTGGAGCACATTGTTTCTCCCCTCACGCGGCCCCGTCGTAAGCTTCCTCTCCCTTCTGTAGCTTGTGGAACAAAGGTGCATGCATTCGGTTAGTGGCTCGAGCTCGCTGGAGATGGTGCACGGCTCGACCGGGACTGTAGGATTCCAGAGAGGGAGGTGGAACTAGCCACCTTTTCGGGTGGAGGTCGACGACTTTTCGCCGTCGTCGGTGGCCGTGGAGACTCAAGTGTGCCAAGTCTGACGGGCAGTGTTCTCGCCGAAGACAAGCGTGGGGGGAGCTCGGCCGAGAGAGTGAGAGAGAAGAAGAAGAATAAGAAAAAAATAAAAATAAATAAATATATATATATATATATATATATATATATATATATATATATATATATATATATATATATAATGTATATATAATAATGAGGGATAAATAATTAAGTAAATTATTTAATTAATTCTGTTAATCATAGTTAGTGGTTAATTAGATAATTAACTAATTAATTATATGATTAATGACGGTTTAGACAGTTAAATAAGAAGTGATTAATTTATTGAAATGTGACAAAATGCATAGCTTAATTAGTCATTATATAGTATGGGTAAATTAATCCTTTTAATTGTTTAATTGGTTTAATCAAGTAAATGGATAGTTGTGTTGAACCATGATGCCTAGCCAACATGGTTGGGTCCATGAACTGGGTTAAATTAGAAGGCCTGGTTCGATCAAAACAGCTTAGTTGAAGATCACCAAATTTAACTGGCTAGGCTAGAAATGTTGGGTTGGGTCTAATCGATCGACCTTAGCTAAGTCGATAATTAATTAAATTAATACTACCAATGTTTTGAGGACCTAAAATGGGAGATGATTGATTTAATATAAATCAATTAAAGAAAAGTTAGTTTGAGGGCTTCATGGTGGGGCCCAACTAAATCAGGCTAGGGAAATAAGGGGGCTCAACCAAGTTATAAATAAAATATATAAGAGCAAAGTTGAAAAAAAAAATAATAAAAGAAAGGTTTGTGTGTGGTGGAGGTTGAACCCTAGACCACCTAGATGGTATGGTTGGGCCTTAACCCAATGGGACATGGCTAGCCACATAATAGAGATTACTCTTTCTAAACTAAGTAGAACAAAGCAATGTAAAGCGAGGCTAATTTTGGGCTTAGTAGATGGGCCCAAATTAGCTAAGAAGACTTGAAATAATCGGTTAGGGTTCGTACCACGACAAATACAAGTAAAATTGACAGTTGACCAAAGTTTGACTAAAGTTGACCAAATGTGGGATGAAAGTCAACTAAGGACTTGGAAATAAGGGAAATGGTTCGGTAACCAAGTAGATGGACTTTGAGATCTGTTTAGTTGAGCTTAGGTCCACTGAAAGCGAGAGTTGTGCATGTGCATCTACAAACATAGGGTTTTAATTAAAATTTTGACACTAATAGGAAACTCTATTAACAGATACTCTCAGGGAGACTTAGAGACATTACAGGAGGTGACTAGGAGGGTCTCTAGTAAGAGGTAAGTACACCTGCCTTGAACCCACTCTTCGGAGTTTTTTCTTGGTTTTGCTATGGTTGCTTTATTGATTTTCATACATGCTGTCTTTTTGGCTTTCGTTCCTATTGAGCATGTATAAGTGTTTCGGGATGTTGGTATCCCTGTTTTGTTGTGGGTTTCTTGCTTGATTGAGTGGAGCGTGGGGCTCAGATATAGGGAAATGTCTGAGGGGCGGACACCCTAACATTTACACTTCGCTACCCTAGAGGAGCGATGCTCGGTAGTCCCTACCCGTCGATGGAATATCTGGCTGGCCGCCGTGTAAATGGCGTAAGAGAGGTGGTACTACCGAGCTTACGACCGGAGGGTCAAACAAACCGTGAGGGTCGTGGTTTCTGCCGCATAAGATACCGGTTACGTACCGACCGGAGTGATCCTTGAGTTGTCTTTGAAACTCGACGCAGAGCTTGAGGGCTTTTGTTATTAAGGGTCGTACCGTTATCCTTTACTTATGGTAGACTCCTAGAGTTGTGTTTTCTTGGGTGTAGCCCCTTTTATTTAACATGCTGCTTTGTTATGTCTTTGTGACCCCGCAGGGGTACTTACTAGGCTTTCCATTCGAAAGCTCACACACTTGTTCTTTCTTTCTGTTACAGATCCCGAGGTTTAGGGGCTGGTGCAGAAGAGACTGTGTAGGAGCCACCGAGGTCTGGGAGTCTCCTTTGAGTTATCTTTTATTTGAGAGATATTTTGTAGGGCCCATGTAGGGACTTGATTGTGTATAGGGCCTATGGACCCTTATGACTCTATGTTCTTTTGAACTTGAGTATGATTTACTATTATTTGTTATCTGCTGATCTACACTTAGGCCTTGTATTCGAGCTGAGCTTGGCTCTACTCAGTGTCACTGGCCTGCGTACGCGTTTCGGCCCTGAATCCGGACGGGCGTGACAAAAAATGCATTATGAATCATTCTTTCAAACCTAGGATTATTGGAAAGACTAAATGGTTGTTCATCATGCACAATAAATTTAGCAATTTCTTTTTTGCATTTTCATTAGAAAAATGAAAAATACCTAAATTGGAAGTAGAAATATGTCCTAATTGAGTTTGAGTTAAATCATGTTGGTGTTGGGTCAAAACATGTTTGTCGGCATGTCTTTTAAGATGGCCGGTGCCACCCTTAGCTTGGCATGAAAAATCATTTTTGCATTTTATACACCTAGCCCGGGTGCCTTTGTTTTCAATTTCAATAATATCAAAAAATTCTCAAACCCCCGAAGTTCTCTTCCTACCGCCAGTACCGGCACCGGCACCACCAATAGATGGTCCGGCACCATCATCGGCATCGGATTCATCAACACTCGGGTTAGTGTTATCATAAAGATAAAATGGAGTAGTATCATCCCTAGGGAAATTCGATGAACCGGCCATTAAATATAAAATTTAAAATACGGGTTTCGAATTACCTCAACTACTTGTGGAAGAAATTGAGAAAGCCGGAAAAATAGAGAAAAATAAGCCCGGGTGATCTCCATGAAAAGTAGTTGAGGATTAGTGAAGACTTGATCTTGATGAAGCTTGATTCGATTGTAGGCTTGAACTTGGAAATTTAGAAATAATTTGATGAAGTTGAAAGGTTGAAGCTTTGAATCCTTGATGAAGCCTTGAATCTTGATTGCTTGAACTTGAATGAGAAGAAGTAACCTTGAACTTGAAAGTCTTGAATGAGAGATTGAGAGCAATTAGAAGAGAATTAGAGCTTAGAGATTAGTTCTTCGTATATGCAAAAATAAAAAATTGGAAGAATGAGAGGTTTTATTTATAGATTGTTTCTTATATTTTTAATATCCCTAATACCCTCATAAACTAGTTGTTGGAGAGGGTAAATTTGTCATTTTACTCAAAAGACCCAAATACCCTCTAATATAGCCGTTTTATAGTTGTTGGAGGGGGTAAAAGGGTCTTTGAACCCTTTATGTGCGTTAAAACAAAAAAAAAAGGTGGTGGGCCCGGGCCGGCCCACAGGCACCAACTGTCACCACAAGGCGTCTTGGCCGCCTGGCTGGGTCGGGCCGTGCTACCGCAAGACACACGCCCGCGTGCCATGCGGGCTCGCGGGCCCGCTAGCGGGCTATGCCGACCCACCACCCGCTACTGATGGCGGTGGACACGTCTGCGCACGGCGAAGCTGCGGGTCGCAGCTGCGGGCCGACAAGGCCCATTTGACACCTCTAGCGCTTGCCTTTTTTTTGTGGGAGTTGCATCAATCCAACCGATTCCAGGATAGTATGAGGAAGTCAACAGAACGGATGAGTTTCTTGGAAACTAAGTGTTTATCTTGGAAGCATCTCATGTTACTTTCCAACCACGCACTCCGGGTTATTGATATCCCCATCAAATTTTGCCCCATTCTGCAGTCTTGATGTACTTGTTTGGACCAGAGTCCCTTACCCTAAATATCCTCTGTGCTCTTGGGTTTGCCCCTAATGCCACATATTCCACAAAAATGTTTCCAGATACAGGTCTTGTATGAGCTAGAATTGGAAGAGTAGGTGGTTTGTTGTTTCGAGCCCAATATCATAGAGGTAGCAATTTGTCTTTTCCACCCTTCTAATTTCTTTTGGCAAGATTTTACAGGGTTAGGATTTTGTCATTTCAAGCCAGCCATGTAAAGTATTTAGCCTTTAGGTGGTATGGTGTCTTCCAAAATTTATTACCTAAGGGACATCTCTGTCCCCATCTACCTTGAAGGAGTATAGGGATTTGACTATAAATGCTTCTATTGTTGTGAGTTTCCACCGTCTTTCATCCACCTTTTCATCCCTTTGCACAATTTTAAGGATTATTTTATAATATCTTTAAATGTTTAAAGTTTTTTTTAATCACCCTATATAAAAACCCATTCCTATTTATCATGCTTACAAAAATGTGCCCCCAAATTAAAATCAAAGGATGACAGCATGATTTGGAAAAATAATTTTTCCAATGTACTCTTTCTTGCTCACACATTATTTCCATTAGGGGTGGGCATGGATTGGATCGGATTTGACTAAAAACTAAGAACCAAACCATAAATATTAATCGGATTGGATTTGGAGATAAAAATAATTCGATTCAAAGTCATCCAAATCCAACTAATTCGGTTCGGATCACGGTTCGAATTTGAATTTTCAGATCGTACAATTTGACTTTCAACTTGCACCTAGCTCTCTTTCTTAACATTGTTATTTTGGTCCCATATGCATTAATCCCCACATCTTCAATGACAACATACTTATCAAAGTGAACCCAATACTTCGATTTGTTCTTCTTTGCTCCAGGATGTAATAGGGGCAGGCCAGGATGAAATGGAGGCAGACCACTAGGGACAGGAGTTGTTTCTGAAGGGGTTTCTGTTGGCATTGATGATGATAGTTGTGCTTGGACCTCATTAGGTGAAGGTGAAGGGGATGATGACACTATAGCAGAAGGAGATGGATCGACCACAATAGGTGAGCTGGAAGGTGCGGTGTTGGTCATCCTATTTCAAAAAAAATTATTATAAGTAAAGGCACACAAACATAAAGAAATTACCATAAGCTAAGAAAATGAAATCATGTATAGAAAATATTCTCCTCTACATATGATTCATAAGCTTTCTCAACCTACCCTAAGAACTTACATGATTGAATAAACCAAATAAACCAAGTAGAGAACAAAAGAGTGCAAATAAAGCCAAGATCAAATACTCAGGAAATTAGAAATTCAACATAAACAAGAAAGTGGGTAACTGAATATTACCTTCGTTTGCTTTGAATCTCTGATTTTAGTCCAAATTAATGCTAGAATCTGCAAATATATATATAGGGTCATGTTACTATGAGGTCGGCTTACTACTAAGGGTGGGCAAGAATCCCGGACCGGTATCGTACCGTCCCGAAAAATGGGAGCTCCAAACGGGAAGTGTATATTTTGTCCCTGCTCCGTCCTCCGAACCTGCTCAGGAATTTAACGACCGGTATAGGAATTTATGTCCTGTAATCGACGGTTGTCCCGACATCGTAGATGTGCCCATATGTCGCTATGATATTGGCTATTATTGTCAAGTATTATTGTCAAGTGTACAATAATTGTGTACACTTGACCACACTAGAAAAATAGGGTTAGTCAAACCCTCTTCTCGCGCATTCGTAGAAAACAATCGAATCGAACCCAATTTTTTCTTCTCTTCTCTTCCATCAGCGAAGAACACAACACAACACCAATCTGTCTCACCATTTTCTTCTTGTTCTTTTCTCCTCCGCCAGCGAAACCCAATCGTGTCCGATTCTGAAATCCCCTCAACTCAAGTCACTCCACCATCTGCCAACGCACCCGCAGGGCCGCAACCCAATCGTGTCCGCAACCCTGAGCTTTCAATTGGTGCAAAACGAGCCGGTAATTTTCATTAATTTGGCAGTGTTGATATTTTTGTATGTTAAGGTGATTTGGATTATGGATTTTTGATGTTGTTGGGTATATCTAGGTGAATCTGATATTGGGTTTGATATGAGGTGAATTAATAACAATTTAGGTGAATCTTATATGTTGGGTTTTGAAAAGGTTTATCGAATTATTGATCTGGGCTTTTGTTGTTTGGTTGATAATAATATATGTGAATTTTGTTTTGTATGAGAATATCTAATCTGGACGGTGGTTGATGCGTGATTAGGCTTCATTTGTTGGTTTTTGGATTTATCAATTCCATTTGACTCGTTCCCTTGAAGATATAATCTGGACAGTGGTTGATGATGTGTGATAAATTTTTCGTAATGTATTTGATCTCTCTGCTTGATTATGTGTTGGGTTGGTTTTGGATTTGTAATGAGAGTGTAGGTTTAGTTTTATTATAATTAGATGGAGAGCTGGAAATTTGTTTGGCACTTATGGTTCTGATCACTTTCACATACCTGCTTCTTCATATGTAAAAAATTCTTGGCAGTGGAATCTTGTGTGAGATATTGGCTTGTATTCTTCAAGTTATTTCTTAGTAGCTAAGGTATTCTTACATTTCTTTGCTGAATTAGAAACGTTAATGGCAAAAACAAAATCCAAAGGGGCAAGTAAGGGTGCTGCATCTTCGAGTGGAACCTCACCGGTAATTCCACCACCGAGGCCTCCACGACCACTTAAGATCTCAAGCTCAACCAATCCAGAACAGTCTCAGTCTCAGTCTCAGGGAGCACCAACACCACCATCACCACTACCACCACTAGACACACATACAAATGGCTCTAGTCCAGATGTGCCTAACAATGTACCAAGAGGACAAGATATATTCTACGAGCGTCCACCAGGTATGAAACCTAGGGTGTATAGATCAGCTATTTGGGATCATTTTACTAGTTATTGGGTTAGGAGTATAAAGAAAGTTAAGAATCCGGAGTCAGGAGTTATTGAAGATCAAGTTGTGTACAAAGAGAGGGCTAAATGTAAATATTGTCCTAAGTTAAAAGGGGATTTTGCTGCAGATAGTGGACCTAATGGAACTGGGGGGCCAAACAAACATATCCCTAAAAAGTGCAAATGGTATCCTGCTAGTGCCAATTTTGCCAAACAAAGTGTCTTAACTTGGGAGAAGGGTGACTACAACCAGCTTACTTCTAGGGCTTTTAATCAGAAAGAAATTATGGAGGCTTGCGTTGAGATGGTAGTACTTGATGAGCTGCCCTTTAGTTTTGTTGAGAAGAGGGGTTTTAGGAAATTTTGCTCTAAAGGAATGCCTTTGTTCAAAGTCCCCTCTAGGAGAACTCTTGTGAGGAACTTCTTATGCATGTATGAAGCAAGGAAGATGCAATTAAAGAAAGAATTAGCAGTATATAGGGTCTGCCTCACCACTGATACCTGGACAAGTGTCCAGAACAATAATTACATGGTCTTAACTGGCCATTTTATTGATTCAAATTGGAATATGCACAAAAGGGTGTTGAACTTTTGTGTAATTGCCAATCATCAGGGGGTAACCATAGCTAATCTCATTGAGCAATGCTTGAATGAGTGGGGGATTGACAAAGTGTTGACTGTAACCGTTGATAATGCATCTGCAAATAAGGTGGCATTGGAGTTGTTGGCTGAAAAGATGAATGATTGTGAGAATCCACAATCTGTTTTGGGAGGCAAGTACATGCATATGAGATATGTGGCCCACATTACCAATCTCGTTGTTAGTAGTGGCTTGAAAAGGTTGAACTCTAGCATTCTAGCAATTAGGAATGCTGTAAAGTTTGTTAGGAGTTCGCCAAGTAGATTGGAGCTTTTCAAGAAGGTTGTGGCTAGAGAAAAGATAGGTTTTAAGGGGCTGGTATGCTTAGATGTGCCCACAAGATGGAATTCCACATTTTTAATATTGGATGTTGCCTTGAGATTGAAGAGGGCTTTCAAACGAATGGAGAAAGAAGTGGACAGTCCATACCTAGCCTATTTCCATCGAGAGAGGAGTTTGATGAGGATGGCAATGTCATTGTTCAAAAGGATAAGAAGAAGGTTGGACCACCTCGTGATGCTGATTGGGTTTCATGTGAGGCGTTTGTCAACTTCCTACAGATTTATTATGAGGTAACACTTCGTGTGAGTACTTCCCTACGGCCAACTATCCACACAACATTCCACGACATTGTCGAAATGGAGGAAACTATGTCCCAATCGTTTACTGCTTCCCATTCTAACACCTCAAAGTTGATGGCCGAGATTGGATCACTCATGAAAACGAAGTACAACAAGTATTTTGGGCAACTAAAGGACCTGAACACTTTCATATTTTTAGGGATTGTGTTGGATCCCAGGTTCAAACTAAAGCATGTATCCCAATTGTTGAGGGAACAATTGCAATGGGCTGATTATGAGGTTGAAGATAAGGAGGCTATGATAAAGAACTTGTTGTACCAGCTTTATGAAGAATATGGAGAAGGGGTGGGTAATAATGTGCTTAAGAGAAGCGGCAACAATACTGAAGAAGCAATCAGTAGCACCAATAATCCAAAGAGGCAAAGAAGAGAAGAAAGGCTTGGGAATGGTGCTAGTGGTAGCAGCAACAGGTCTAAATCAATAACAGGGCTGAAATATGTGGTGAATTGGACAAGGCGTGTGGAACAGAGTGATGAAGCAGTGCTTGAACATGAAATTGATCGACACCTCAAAGATCCAGTGAAGGCTATTAGGGAGAAAGGTGTTGTTGACCACTCTACCAATATTGAACCAGAGAGTGAACCATCTGCTGAAGAGTTGGCTGAAAAATATAGGTCATTTGACATATTGAAGTGGTGGAAGGTCTCAGCATCTCAGTATCCAGTTTTGGCTTTAATTGCCAAGGATATTTTTGTTATTCAAGTCTCAACCGTTGCTTCAGAAAGTGCTTTTAGCACGGGTGGACGAGTAATTGACTCATTTAGGAGTTCATTAAGTCCTAAATCAGTAGAGGTCTTGATTTGTATGCAAAATTGGTTGCGTGGAGATGAAATTATGATGGACTTTGGAGATGAACCATGTGCTGAAGAGCTGGAGTTCTATAAAGATATTGAAACAGGTACTTCTACTTTGTAAACATATTTGTTTTCTTTTCCTATATATAGTTGAAACACATTGGTAATTACATTTGGTAATTAATTCTGCTTGGTATTAATAGTTGTGGTAATTCTGTTGGTATTGATAGTTGAAATCTATTGGTAATTAATTTTGTTTGGTATTCATAGTTGGTATGGTAATTCTGTTGGTTGTTTGCTTTTGATAGTTGTGGTAATTCTGTTAGTATGGTAATTCTGTTGGCTATTTGGTTAATAGTTGTATTGGATTATCATAGTTGGTTTGAATTGTATTAGGTTGGTATTGATGGTTCCATATAGCATATGCTGGTTTATGTTGGGGATTACCTATATATTAGTTGGTTTGATGATGGTTTGACTGCATTAATGGTATTCTGCAGAATTGTTCAATGCAAGAGGCGGCAAAGAATGATCAAGTTCAAACAAAGAATGCGACTCAAAATGATTCAACAGCAAGAGGAAAGGAACCGATGCTGGAAGAAGAAGTAGAGGAGGATGATGATGATTATGATGATTATGATATGAAGATGATGACTGATGCTTGAATTGTGGTAACAATTAGTTTGTCAGTGACGTTTTGGCAGGTCTCCTTTTATCTCTTCGTTTTCTATTCAAGTCAAGACAAGATCTGATTAAGCTGTGGCAATTTGATGTATTTGATGAGCATTTGAAATTGTTCTCATTTTGATTGTTCATGAACATGAACTTTGTTTTGTTGGATTGGATTTGATGAAATTGAACTTGTAATCGGTGTGGAAGTTTGTGAACTTGAAATATGGATTTGATGATTATGATTTTGGTTTGGGGTATCAGGTATAGGGTTTTTAGGGTTTAGAGCGTAGATTTAGGGTTTAGGGTTTAGGGTTTTGCGTGGCTTTGGGATTTGAATTTTCTGTTTTGGGAGGTTTTGGGTTCGGTTTTCTGTTTTGGGTTTTGGGTTTTGGGTATTGAGGATTTTGGGCTTTGGGCTATTGGGTTTTGGGGGTTTTGGGTTGGCCCTTTTCAACGGGGTCAGCATGATTCCGGCCCATTGTGTCCCGGTCCCAAATTGGAACGGGACAAACCTGGACAGAGGTCTATCCCGAATGGTCCCAGACCGTTTCATCAAATCGGGACCAGGACCGGGACTACTCCAATCCCGATCCGTTCCGGACCGTGCCCACCCCTATTTACTACTATTCAAGTAAGGTCGCCTCATTTTCACCCATTTTGAGAGTGTTGTTTACAAATCCAACCGTACGGATGGAAAGAACATCGAAAAATAAGATAACATGTCGATTTTCATACAATTTGGTGACCGTATGATCATTCATCTTAAAGGGTGAAAATTTAACCCGTTAAGATTTCTATAAATTTTCACCCGTTAAGATGAATGATCATACGGTCACCAAATTGTATGAAAATCGACATGTTATCTTATTTTTCGATGTTCTTTCCATCCGTACAATTAGAAACCCTAAAAACACTCTCAAAGTGTGTGAAAATGAGGCGACCTTATTTGAATAGTAGTAATGCCGACCTTATAGTAACATGACCCTATAAATATATATATGGGATTAGAACTTCATTGCTAACCCCCAATTTGAATCCAAACCTAATGGAACCCATTATGAAAATCCCTAATTTGAAAAGGAGATGAAGAAAATTGACTACCTCATGAAGAAGAAAAGAAAATGAAGAAAATTGATTATGAAAAAATCATATCCGCCCTACTCTGCTTGTTGGTTTGCGAATTGAGAGATTGTATATTGCAAAGTGAGAGAAAAACCCTTAAGTGGCGTCAGTGGGATAAAATGGCGGGATAAAATGGTGCCATTGGAAAACTATCCTGCTCTAGAGAGTTTTCTCCTTCCTAAATTCTACACCTTATAACACTATGACATATGTTAATTAATAAAATATAATATAATTAATATTATTTCGGATCGGATTGGATTTTATGAAGCAAAATCCATGAATCGATCGATTAAAAATTCCCGATCGGTTGATTTGGATCTTGGATTTTTACTTTTTTAGTCAACTCGGAAATTTTTGGATTTTTTCGGTTAGGATTAGATCGGTTCTTTTTAAAACGCCCACCTCTAGTTTCCATTTCTCATTTTGTAGGAGTGGTGATCTCATAGGACTGGTCTCATAGTGGAATCAAGATGTGGCAACATCTCAGCTATGGGCTTGCCTCGAACTTCAACCAAAGAACATATCCCGAGGCAAGTACATCGCTATGATGTTGCCACGTCTCGATTCCACCATGGGACCGATCCTATGGGACCATCACTCATTTCGTAAAAAAATAAATAAGTCAAATAATTGGGAAAAAAAATACGTGACTTTCAATAGCCACGTGGAGGCCACTGCCAATGACTGACAAATCTCGTTTTGACTGGTCCTGACAATCAAACAATGGTCAACAATGCAGCCTGCCCCACCAAATCTCGCCTTTAATATAACCTCGTGATTAGGTACAGACAAAGTACACTCATCTCAAAGCGTAATCCAGGTATAAGTTTACAAGAACATCTGTTGTGTTTGGTTGGGGGTTATCCAATTTGGGGATAGGAATAAGTTTTGAAAAATTTTGAATTTTTTTTGAGGGAATTTTTGAACCAAATGTATTAATGATAGGATAGTGATGTGTCTTTTATATATTAGTTGGTTATATTTTTAAATCTTAATTAAAAGTTTTGGTGCGAAATTTTTTTTCATGGGGAATTGTGTTGGGGTTATTCCCTGTTTTAAGCTCTTATTTTCCCAATAATAGGAATAAGATTATTTTTTTTAATTTTTTTTTGGGAGAAACTTAATGTTCTTCCATCCTTGTATTAACTTATTCTAATTAAAAAATTATACTTGACACCCTGTTCACTCCTCATCTCTTAATAGATTTATTGTTGTAAATTCGTAATTATTAAATCAATTAATCAAATTTCAAAGAAATACTTATAATTTTTATAATTTCAATTAAGATTTGTAGAAGTTATTTAAAATATTAAAATTTTAAAATTACGCGTTCACTCTTATAAATTTCTCCACACACACACACACACACACACACACACACACACACACACACACACACACACACACACACAAAAGCATACCTCCAAACTTTTTAGTTCATGATTTTACAAAATTATGTATAATTTTTTTTTGAAATTATATAGACTAATTTTTTCAATAATAAATGCATAACCATTAACTAAATAGGGAGTAAGAATATCTTGTTTTTATTTCTTCCATGTTCTTAATCTCTATCTAATTAAACACTAGAAATAAATAGAAAGAAGCAAGTTTTTTTCAACTTTAATTTCAATTACAACTAAGTAGTCTTATTCTTATCTTTTATTCCTGCATGGTATTTGGTCAGTAATTAAAAATAAAATAAAATAAAAAATATGAGAAAATTATGGGGAATAAAGATTATTATTATTATTATTATTATTGTTATTATTATTATTATTATTATTTACATTTTAAACTTTATGGTCAAGGAACAATTATTTTCAAATACCCTTATTATTTTTAAAGAGATTTTATTTATAAACCCCTATAAAATTTATTAAACCAATTATAATAATTTATCTTATATCTTATAAATGCTATTATAAAATTAAAAAAAACATGAGAAAAATAAAATATATAGTAAACCAATGAATAACACTAAAAAAAATCATCTACTAATATACATGAAACGAAATGCATAAAGCATTGGTAATTCTTTGATAAATTATAATAAAGAGGTAATTATTTATCAGTCCCTGACATTATTTGGTATTATTCTCCACCCAAAACACACACACCCAAAACACGATTACACTAAGCCCCTACACACACACCCCCAAGGACCAAGGGAAAAAGTAAAAGTTAAAACCCCTAATTAGTCCTTGTGGTTTATTTCATTTACCCCTTTAGTCCTTCTATTATTTTTTGTCCGTAGGAGGTCTTTCTACTATATGTTTAGTGAAAAATTGGTCCTCTGGGAGGGATATCCTGTGGACAAAAATATTAGGGTGAGGACCATTTTTTCACCAAATATATAGTAAAGGGATCTTCTGCGGACAAAAAATAATAGAGGGACCGAAAGGGCAAATGAAGCAAATCATTGGAACTAAATAGGGGTTTTGACCAAAAGTAAACACTGCCAGGACCAATAATTCATTATCTATATAATAAAAACCACATATATATATATATATATATATATATATATATATATTACAATTTAATTAATTGGTGGAAATAATCAGTTTTTATAAATAAATAAATGTATTTTTTATAAATAAATAAATGTATTTAAAATAAAAAAAATGGAGTGAATGGTATTACCTTATCCTTATTCCAAATTTAAAATTCTTATTCCACCCCTTATTCCACATCAAAGCACACCTTTATAAAATGACTCCACGATGAGTGAGAGGATTCCCACGATGCCGGCCAACTCCACCGCTGTTGCCGTTGCCGCCGCGGCCACGGCCCGCCGGCGCCTACTCCTCCTCGCAATCGCCGGCGGCTCTCTTCTCTATCTACTCCTCTCACCCTCCTCCCTCCTCCCCGTCATCGACTTCGCCGCTCCCCGCCCGCCTCCTCCGACGGCCCTCCGCCACCTCCTCTTCGGCATCGCCTCCTCCTCCAAATCCCTCCCCCGCCGCCTCCCCTACCTCCGCCTCTGGTTCCACCCATCTCAGATCAACGCCATCGTCTTCCTCGACGCTCCATCGCCCCCATTACCGCTCTCACCCTTCGACCCCCCGATCGCCGTCTCCTCCGACTCCTCCCGCTTCCCCTACACCTTCCCGGGCGGCCTCCGCTCCGCCATCCGCGTCGCCCGCATCGCCAAAGAGCTCGTCGACCGCGACCTCCCCGACATCCGCTGGATCGTGCTCGGCGACGACGACACCATCTTCTTTCCCCAAAACCTCCTCGCGACGCTGAGGAAGTACGATTGGACCAAGTGGTACTACGTCGGAGCGAGGTCGGAGAGCGTGGGGCAGAACGCAAAGCATTGGTTTGGGATGGCGTTCGGCGGCGGCGGCTTCGCCATTAGTTATCCGCTCGCAAGAGTGCTCGCGAAGTTTCTGGATTCTTGCTTGAATAGGTATGCCCATTTGTATGGAAGTGATGACAGGGTTTATGCTTGCTTGGTGGAGCTTGGTGTTGAGCTGACCTATGAACCAGGTTTTCATCAGGTATTAAGAAATTTCTATACTTTTCTTTTCTTGCATATATTTGTTTCAATGTCTATTGTCTAGTTTTCGATAAAAATTGCTGTTTTTCTATAATTATTTCTCTCTTTGAGAAGCTTGAATGGAGTGAAGGTTGTCTTCCATCTGTTCAGGATTTGCAGGTTTTGAATAATATGTAAAGCTTAATGTGCTTGAATATCAAATGAGAGTTTTTATTTTTATTTTTATTTTTGATCTTACAAGGATTAGCTCTAGTAAGATCATAGTGTTTTTGGTCTTGGCTTCTAAAAATGCAATTGTGTTTGTATGAAAGCAATATACTATTTGGTATGGTTGAAAGATTGAAAACAAATTCACCTTTGGGGATTTGACATAATCATCTGGGATTATCTTGAGGTTTAGGTTTGCCTTGAAGAGAAGACTGGAAAAGAAATTCACAGCATTCATGTGAAGGGAAAGGATTTTGAGCAAGATCAAAAGTTTAGCAAGTTCGAGTTTTTTCGATGGGTTCTGTATTTGAGACTTGGAGGTCATATGTAGAAGTAAGTGAATGTTCTGCAGATTCAAAACGCAAGTAAAGTGTCTGATAGAGCTAAGTGGTATGACCTTCCCTGACCACGCATTACATGCTTGGGAGCTTTTGAAGACCGGGTTGCCCTATCTATATTTGAGACATGAAGATCGTCTACTATTCATCTTTTATACTCTTAACACTTTGATGCCTAGCTTTTCCTTTCTTTCTTTCTTTGGGCAATCATTGATGCAACATCTACAGCTTATTATGAATGGACTAAAGAGATATGTTTAATGCTTGGAACAGGTTGACCTTCGTGGAAATCTGTTTGGGCTGTTATCTGCACATCCATTGACCCCCTTGGTATCACTTCATCATGTGGATAATATTGATCCAATCTTCCCTGGTATGAACCGCTCGGAGGCCTTAAAACACTTATTTGAAGCTGTGAAGGTTGATTCAGGCAGGGTTCTGCAGCAAAGTATTTGTTATGATGGCTCGAAAGAACGCACTATTTCTGTTTCATGGGGTTATGTAGTTCAGGTTTTTGAAGGCAAGCAACTTCTTCCAGACTTACTTTCCTTGCAACAAACTTTTGCACCTTGGAAGAGAAATCGCGATCCTTCTTCAAGCTTGTTTATGTTCAACACAAGGGAAGTCCCCAAAGATCCATGCAAAAGACCCGCCGTCTTCTTTTTAAAAAATATATCTTCTGAAATTGGAAGGATAGAGAGCAATTATAGTCGATTTCATGACGGAAATTGCCCTCAAAGTATGAGCTCAACCAAGAAGTTGCAACAGATAAGAGTTTCTTCTCAGAAACTTAATATTGAGACCTTGCAGGTATGATGACTTTGTTTTCTGATTCATTGTTCTACTACAATGGTTGTGGATTATTAATATCTAAATTCTGGTTTTGAAATCGCAGGGTCTGAGACGACATTGCTGTGATGTTTTATCTTTGTCTGACAAAATTATGGACATAAACATAAGGAAATGTGAAGATGACGAGTTAATTGCCGTGATTTCATAATTTCAAGTATACAACAGGAAACCTTTGAAAAAAGGATCTGCCTCATCCATCCTTCATTATCTTATGTTGAGGATGCTGCTGACCAGAGCAACAAATTCAGCTCTTGAAGACAAAATTGCATGCTCTAAGCTAACAATTGCTCACATGGGTTGACCTTATTGCTACAAAATTGAGTTGGGTATTCTGTGGAGCACATGATGAGATTGAAGGGAAGGAACTGTGCATCAACAACTTTTTTTTTTTTTTGGAAAGATAGATAAATCATATTTATTTAATTAGGAAATTAAAATACATTACATGCCAATCTCTTATTACATTAGATCAGTACAATACAATGGTGTATCAGCAACTTATATTTATGAATTTTCAATACTTCTCTTTGCTGACCATCTATGGTTTTAACTCATGACAGATAGGTTATGCATTCTCTTCCATTCAAATGTAATCTCACTATCAAGAAACAGGGTCCCAATTCAGATGAATATACTGGTTACAAATGTAATATTTGTAAACACACCCTTGTGTTGTCTCAAGAGTGAGTGGATGTTTTTTTTTTTAATTATAAAATCCATAATAAATAAATGGTACAGTGTGAGGGATTAAGAAGATGAATATGGTTTCAGACATAATTTTATTTATTAATTAAAAAGTGAACTTTAACTAAGATCCCTTAATAAAATTAGTGAAAAAAAAGCCCCAAATCACACATTTGGCATCATGAAAGAAAAGACACATGTCAAATTCAAACCAAATGAATCAACAGCATCAGCATGAACATGAAAAAAACCAAAATTAAGCAAAAGAAAAAAAGAAAAAAAGAAAAAGAAAAAGTGAGAGTAATGGCAGTAAAGTACTAAGGATAAGGAAGAGGAGGGCTAACTTGGAAGGAGATAGGGTTGGGTGGGCTGAGGAGGGGCGGCGGAGAAGCGACGGAGGGAAATGAGGAGGAGGAGGAGGGGGAGGAGGGATTGGAGGGGGTGGAATGAAGGGGACTGCCGTTGGGTTTGTGGGTGGCGCCGCGGCAGAGGATGCCGAAACCGAGGACGAGGCCGGTGACGACGAGGACGACGACGATGAAGAAGAAGATCTTGGTGGCCTTGCCTACATAGCAAAACATCTCTCTATGTTGCTCTATCTCTATCTCTCTATCTATATCTTTCTGTAGATTTGGGTTGAGCTTATGAATTGAAGAAGAGAAGGTAGTGAAGAGAGAGAGTGGGAGGGTGGTGTGCTGTTGGTGTTGGTGTTTTGTTTGTTGTTTTGGTGTGTGTGTGAGAGTGGGGTTCACGTGGGAACTAGTAAATGTTAAATAATTATTCTTAATGGAGAATACCTGTTTGGGATGGGAAATTTTACTTTTTTAGGGGGCTTTCTGAAAATAGTATTTATTTATAGTATTTTATATACAAATCTTTTTATATATATATATATATATATATATATATATATATAGGTCATTGAGATATCGCCGACGTCTTAAAATCTAATTAATCGGCCTAACAAAGATCTTTTAACTTGTGTGTTAGGTAATTTGTTTGATTGAAAGATACACCTGCAGCTCGTGATTTAAGTCCCCATATCCGCATTAATGCATACATACAAATGAGAGATCAAGGGTGTTAGTTACCTAAAACCATATCATTAGACATGCTCTTTGAGAGGTATTTATAGCAAATGTCAAAAATAAAAATAAAAAAATAAAATACAAGAGAGTTATACATTTTAATTCTCTATTTACAGTTAGACCCATTTAGACTTATCGAAACAGTTTTTCTTCCTTATACTTTAATGGATCAAATCTTTGTTATATAAGTTGATTAACTTTTATTTAGGTGTTTCTTTCATAAATGTTTTTGTAAGTTAAGCGATTTTCCTTTACAATGAATCACTTTACAAATATCAAGGTATTCTCACAAGTATCTAACTATATACTGGGGAAAACAAAAACATCATTTTTAAAAACTATTTTTGTGTTTTTTTTACCAAGTCAAAACAAATATATTAAAAATAAAAATAAAAAGACTTCGCTTAGGAATAAAAAAAGCATTTCAACTAAAATTAAAAAAACCATTCCAACTCCTTTTAAGAGATGACGTGTCATATAATATCTTGATACGCCTGAGATCTAGCACACTCTGTCAGACCACAACTTCTCTTTATTTAATGCTGCATAGATCCCACCACGCACCACTATCCCTCCGTAGGGTAAGGCAAAGCCACTCTAGGAGAGGAGGAGAGAGGATGGCACAGGAAGATCCTCATGATGAAGGAGATAAAGAGGATGTAGATCCCGAAGAAGAAGATCCAGGTACATAAGGAGAAAAAAAAACCAGTGGAGAAGATAAGCAAAACATAAGCCAAACCTGAATTCCTTCTTCTTCTTCTTCTCCGACCAAGTCACTGACTTAACAATCGGAGCAAGCATGGGCATCAGAGCCTTACCCCCCTCTCACAGGTTTCCTCTTCTTTGTCTCTATTCCAGGTGAACTCGAGAAGAGAACACGTTCTCCTACAACCACATCTTCCTTTCAAAAGAGAATCATCAATTTACGGGAGATTTTGATGGTCCACGTGGCACAATAAGTTTTCCGGTTAACATAACTAATAATTGTTTGTATTTTATAAAAAAAATTCTAAGAAATATGGATGTTAGCAAATAAAAAAAAGTCTCATTTTAAGTGTTATATTAACTCTGAATAATTTCATCTATTAAAAGATAGTTAATATCGATAAAAATTACAAATAATTTATTACTAACATATATATGTTAATAATACTATTTTTATGAGTTTTTTAAATATAAAAATTCGAGTCGAACTTATACTTTCAAAATTAAAATCAAATTACGTTGGATCAAACCTATCTAAATTAATTTTGAGCTCGAGCTAATCAATTTTGAGCGGATCTCTAGCTGGCCCAACTCTATCAAGCTAAACCCGTTTACAACCCTAATACATTACTCAATTTTTTGTTTAAAAATTTATATATTATTATCATATTTAATTGTTAGTTTATTTGTTGCTATAAAAAACTATAATTTTAATTAAAAGAAAAAATAATATATAAAAAACAGTGGAGAAGAATATATATATATATATATATATATATATATATATATATATATATATATAAGAAAAATAAAACAGAAAAATTCTGAAATGGAATAATAAAAAAAAATCAATTTAATGAAGCACAGTGTACTTCCCAATCCTCTAGAAAAACATAGTCAGTCAGGGAAACTTCCTTTTATCCCTCAATTATATGGTTGAAAACATTGAAACTTTACTATTTTATTTTTCTTTTTTCTAAAGTTGAGAGAAAATGGTCATTAATCAAAATATTTATTTATTTATTTAATAATTGGTCCTTACAGCAATAATTGTGCATCACTCTTTTGCCTGCTCAACTACAAACAAGAGGGGGCACTATAATATTAATATAGTAATAAATATATATAAAAAGGCAAGGTAAAAAGTGTCATTATCCTCTTTTCCTATGATTGGCTTCTTCATGTATTTTTTTTTTCTTTTACTTTTTTTTCTTTTTCTTTTATTTATTTTTTAATCCTACCTCATATATTTTAAGTATAAAAACAAAACTAAATTTACTATTTTTGAATGAAATTTTTTTACCACAAAAATTTGGTGCTGCTATTTTGACCACTATTTTATTATCAAAAGTTATGGATGGGAAAAATAGAAATTATTCATGGTTGAGTGTAGTTTAAAAATAGTATCAATTAATTTTCTATTGTGTCTTAGATACAATAAATATATTATAAAAATATTTCTTTTGTTGATGTTTATCCCATGAACCAAACTCACCCTATCTAACTAAGCAATGCTAGTACCTACCAACTACCAACCTTGATGGACTGTGATATGAAAACCATTAATCTTTATTCCTTTTGGCATGCTTAGAGCCTCTTCAAAGATATATTATTAAATGATCTTGATGTGCAACAAAAAGACATGCTAAAATTTAAGCAAAGACCAATGCATTTTTTATTTCAATCAAAAACTTTAGAGATGATCATTGATGAAATAATTAAGTAGATTAATGGACAAAAAAAAACTTTGAAAAAGTATATGTCCAATTTAGTGGAAAGGAAAATGTACAATTATTCAAGCTTTTCTCTACAATTTTTAACTCTGCCAAAGCTTGTTTATGAAATAAATGCTTCAGTTTCAGCTAAAATATTAGGTTTGATAAAACTAGTGAAAGTTTTAATTATATATGTATAATTTGTTTTCATATCAAGTTAAAAAAAATCTTCTAGTGGTTGATTTAAACTTTGTAATATAGATGTGCTTTTTTTTTTTTTTGTTATAAAAGCTCATAAAAGTTCGCCAAAACCTTTTATATATGTTATAGGTAAAATTACCGAGTGATACATAGCTTGATATTAGACGTTCAAAAGGGTCGTGGGTGTTATAGGATCCTGGACGCTGTAGATGTCGCAATAACAGTCAGAGTCACCGCAGGTGGACGTTGCGATAACAACCAAAGTCATTACCTGGTATTATAGGAGGATGTCAAGGTAACAACCAAAGTCATCAACAGTCTTGGGACGTGTCGTTAGCAAATGCACGACGAGCAAGTAATCACTCACACTGGCTTATAGAAGGGACAGAGAGGCAACGATGCAGAAAATCCAAAATCCTTCATTTGATACCTAATCCACTAACTTTCTCCTTGAATCTCCAGTGTTTTCTAGTCCACTGGGTCTTCCCCCTCTGATTTGAACATTGAAGCCTACCTAGGGCACGATTCATTCCTGTTGAGGAGCAACCCATGAAGGTTTAATCCCAAGAGGACACAGTGATCCGTAGTATTAGATCCTTCCCAAACACTAGTTTAATCACATCCTCTCTCATTCGTTGATCATGATTTGTTCAGATCCCCAAGAATAATAGATCTCAACATCAATAATAGATATATATATTGAAATGTTTGATTTATAGTATTTACATTGATGATAGTTGCGTTTGGATTAACATTTTTTATTTAAAATTATTTTAATGATAAAAAATATTTTTGGCGTATTTTATGTGGAAGAAATGTACCGGTGGAAGATGGATTTAGTAGAGATGAAGTCTCGAAGTACTTTACAATGTCAGTCTCCTTTAGGGTAAACTAGCCCCTAACAATTTTGTAGTATAGCGGTTTGCCCGCTAATTTCCTTTAGGATACAAGCGAAAACTTCTTCCCTTTCAATTTGTGCTTATCGACGAAAAGTGAAACTTTTGAAAAAGTGGAAAAACAACGATATGAATCAGAATTTTGATGTTTTGTATGGAGTACCAAAATTTCGTAATGCCTTTGGAGAGAAATGTAAAAAGGAAGAGTTAATACTAGAGAGAGGATTTCTTGTGAATTGTTATACTTTTTTTGGAATACTTATAAGCTATTTATAGACAATGTTGCACCCCTTAAGACGAAATACAACCTATTAAGAAGATGCACCCTTTTGGATGAGTTGTGTCCATCCAGACGGGTCATATCTTTCTCTCTTTGTTTGATGAGAATATGTTCCCTTACAAAACAAAAGAGTTCCTATCACCTTCCGATATCTGCATCACAGATTTTCGCGATTCCCCGCTTCCACTTCTATGTCTCTGTCTTCTCCATCAACTGTCATGGATTTACCGTGTCTTCCACCCACTACCATCCAATGTGTCAAGTACACTATCAACTGTGCCAGAACACACCAACTCATATGTGTCACCTGAGTCACCTTCAAACCATGACACTGATCATACTTCGCAACATGTGCCCCTGATTTTTCATCTCAAGATCATGACATGACTATTGCGATTGGTGAGTGAAAATTTGATGCGTGAAAATTATAATTCTCTTCTCATCTTTTTGAACAGGTTCAGTCACCATCTCATCCTATGGTTACAAGAGCAAAACACAACATTTACAAGCCTAATCCACGATATGCATTAATTCTTGAATGTGGTGCTATACCAAGCGAGCTACGATCCGTCAAAACAACACTTCAACATGATAGGTGGAGGAAAGCAATGCTCGATGAACTTGATGCTTTGCGTAAAAATCAAACATGGACCTTAGTTCCTCAAGCATCTCATATGAACATTGTAGGATCAAAATGGGTATTTAAATCCAAATTAAAAGCTGATGGAACTCTTGATAGGTTGAAGGCTAGGCTCGTTGCAAAAGGCTATCATCAAGTTGACGGTATAGACTATATCGAAACCCTTTCTCCTGTTATAAAACCAGGTACTATTCAGCTGATCGTTCTAAGTTTCGCTCTAGTTCGACAATGGGATATTCGGCAACTTGATGTTAAAAATGCTTTTCTCCATGGTTACATAAATGAAGATATCTATATGGAACAACCCCGGTATGTATGATCCTAAGTTTCCATCTCATGTTTTGTAAACTTCAAAAAGCTCTTTATATGGCCTTAAACAAGCAACAAGAGCGTGGTTTGATCGTTTTAGCTCTTTTATGCTTAAACATGGGTTCTTTTGTAGTTTAGCTGATCCATCTTTGTTTATTATGCACTCATCACATGACTCCTTGGTCTTACTTCTTTATGTTGATGATATGTTATTGATGGGTTCTGATTCGAAGTTACTTGCTGACTTTATTACACTTTTGAATTTTGAATTTGCTATGAAAGACCTTGGACCCATACATCATTTTCTTGGCATAGAGGTTCAACGATATTCCAACACTTTGTATCTTTCTCAGACTCACTATGCTCATACTATTCTTGACAAGGCTCAAATGTTGGATTGCAAACCCATGAATACACCAATGGAGTCTAAAACCAAGGGTCTTAATGATAATACTCTATTCTCTGATCCTACTTTTTATCGTAGCATTGTTGGTGCTTTACAATATTTAACACGTACAAGACCTTATCTCTCTTTTAGTGTTAACTATGTTTCTCAATTTATGTAGTCACTAACTGTTGCTAGTATGAAAATGGTTCGGCGTATTTTGCGATATGTTAAGGGGTCTATTACTTTAGGTTTGCATCTAACTGGAGATACTACACTTGATTTTTTTGCTTTTTTTTGACGCAGCATGATTGGTGTTTGTCCCTACTACAAGACGGTCAACAACGGGCTTTTTGCACATTTTGGGAATGAAACATTATATCTTGGTGTGCTAAGAAACAACCAAACATTCATTTCAGTCTTGAGGCGAATATCGTGCTATGGCCAATACAACAATTTGAATTAACATGGCTCACATTTCTTTTACGTGATTTTCGAAGTTCCCTCAATCTCGTCCACCAATACTATTTTGTAATAACTTGAGTAATGCGTTACACATGACTATCAATCCCGTGTTTCATGCTCGTATAAAACACATTGAATTATATTACCATTTTGTTCGTGAAAAGAGTTTTAATGGGACTCCTTATTACTCGTCATGTCTCCTCTACCCTTCAGTCTATGGACATTTTTACAAAACCGCTATGTAAGGCCAAATTCTACATCATTTCCATGATAAATTGTGCCTTCAACCTCGGCCTATTTTGAGGAGGGTATTAAGCAAGATGACAATTCCAACAACCATCTTGAGTCAATTAACGGCCATGATAAGGTCTGGAGAGATATGGGTGATCAATGGAGTGATAAGGAAGCTAATCAAGTCATGGTTGTCATTCCTAATATAGCAGATCATGAGAGTGATTTAAGGGGTTATATTGAGATGGAATCATGTCAAAATGGTAGTGAAAAAAGAGAGCATTTATCTTCTTCATTCATGGCAAGTGACAACACAAAACTAAGGATTGATTGATTGATTCAAATCATATCTTTCCATTATTTGTATTATCTACTATTGTAACAAAGTCTATAAATATAATAAAGCTTGAACTCTCTTCTCACGTTGAAAAGAGAAATCATTTTTATAAAATGGTGTTTAGTTTCAATTCTTCTTTATCCTTCACCTTTCTCTACACCCTTTCATAAAAATATTTTATTATAAATCCTATCCTTATATATTCTTAAAACTGAGATTTTTAATTCTAGCACTTTTCTCATGTCATAATCTTGTGGTGACAAAATTTTCTCCCAATCTGTGTAGGAATTCATGTAATTTTCATGTGATTTTCATTGAAAAGCACTTCAGCATGTTTTTTTTTTGTTCTTTTCGACGTTACATAAAAGAACATCCATGTAATTTTTCACCCAAATGTCAAAAACACATCAAAACTGATTCTACATCCAAATACAAAAGCACATATATTTTTACACAAAACACTTCTGAAAAGAAAAATATATTAAACAATAATTTGTTCAAAAGACAATCCAAACGGGTCCAATATTTCCACTCATACTCTCAATAAGTTACAAGGATTCCACATTGAAGTTAAACCCATCCTTCTATACACATACACACACATATGACATTCCAACTAATTCACTGTCAAAAACAGATTAAAGGTATTCACAGTGTATCATTCATTACTACAAACATTGCAAAGCAGTATAACGTATACACACACAAACACACACTTGTTTTTTCAGTCACAATTGGGTTGATGATGAGTTTGAAGAAATGTATCAATCCTCCTTTTTATCTCTTCAGGATTAGCTCCAACGATCCTATCCATCACCTTCCCATCTTTTATCAATACAAATGTAGGCATAGCCTTCACCTCCATCTTGCTAGCAACTCCCTGTTTTTTTTTTCAGAAAAAAAAACAGCATAGTTCTTTCAATCTTTTTATTTATGATAGATGAATGAATTGCAGCTGTTTTTAGAGAGACATTGATTAAATATAGAAATTAAAGAATTGAGTTATACCTTGAGTTCATCAACATCAACCAAGAGAAACATCATGTGTTGGTACTTTGTGGCCAATTCTTCAAAGCAGGGATTCATGGCAATGGATGGGACACACCATGAAGCTGTGAAGTGCACAAATACCTGCCAAAAAATTCCCCATTCATAACACATTAAACCAAACATCTTAGCAATAAAAAATGTCAAATTCAAACAAGTTGAAGTTGAAATCAATAAATATATTTCTACTCCTTAAAATCCAGGTAATTTTTTATAGATAATACAACTGATAAGCATTAAATGAGGACCTAAACTTATATTGATAGTTCACAAGAAGAAGCCTTAAGAGAGGGCATAGCAAAAGAGCTTACAGGGAATCCTTGGTTATTTGCTTGGCTGATAGAGGATTCCCATGCTTCCTCTGAATCCACCTTCACAACTTTGGATATCACTGCACCCTCTTCCATTCTTCTCTGATCACAATAATGGCACTTATTATTATATATGGGGGGTTTGGAATGAGTGATGGGATTCCAAAGAAGAGGCCAGTTGGATAAGCATAAAAAGAGTATCAAATGGAGAAGGAGGGCCCCACAAATGCATGATGCATGAGCACTTGTTTTTATATTGAAGGTATGTTTTCTGTAGCATATATATATCTCATTAAAACAGTAATATTAAGGATGAATAATGTCTGTATGTTTTTGTTGATGTTGTCCTAAAATAATTTTAATATTAATCCAGACATTGAATTGCCAAATGTTACATCACACCAAATTTGTCCACCTTTTGACATATATAAAATTGTGAAACTTTGATTTTTCAAGCAGAGAGGCCATAAACAATACCAGCTCTACACTGTTTTCAGCACATAGTTTCACATCCCAGCTCTACATTGTTTTCAGCACATAGTTTCAGAAAAGATGTGATAAGATAACAAACTTGACAGGACTTCAATTAAAGGTAGAAATGGAAATACAAAACAGTGCATGTAGTGAATGAGAGTTGGACAGCTTCAACAACTAAAATTTTCCAGCAGATTTGAATAAGCTCCTAAGTGATGGAGATTATTGGTAAAGATTCAACCAATCTTGATCAAACTATGAGAAGCATCATTGGGAGTACAGTTTGGCACCTAACTGATAAGTATTGATCAAAGGAGGTCTCATCATCCTGATGTGGCTCCTTCTTCAATTTGTTTAGCTTCTGATGTCTGTTCATCACTGGCAATGGCACCTTCGGTCTGTTTCTGTTTGGCCGAAGCTCTTCTGGCTTCCCTTCGAGCTTCCTTCTTGGCAAGCTTGAGCTCTTCAAACCCCTTTTCGATCTTAGCCTCCTCTTCAGGAGAGAAGAAGCATACGTCCATGTTTCCAAGTTCCTCATACATCTTTTCGATCTTGGCCTTCCAGAATAAGCCCATTTCAGTCTGCATCTTGTGGTAGGGTGTGTTTAATAGATACTCGTCTATCCCACCAGCTTTGTCAATGCACCTTAGAGCGTGAGTTGTCACTTTGACTCGGATGTGCCGGTCATGGATATAACTAAAAAGGCGCTTCTCCTGCACATTTGGCTTCCATGTCCTCCTAGACCTTTAACAGAAAGAAGCATACATTGACATTATATCAATTCCCAAACCAGTAACTCATAGAGAAAAATGTCACATGATATGGTCAGGTTCAATTAGATATGATCTTGATTTGAAGTTAACAAATGTGAGTTACTAATATCAAAGACACAAAGTGCAGAATGGGACATCTGACCAACGAAAGTTCACTGACCAGATGAAATGAATATCCAAAACCCAACATAGCACACATGGCCTATTTACCATCTATAAGTAGAGAGAAAATAATATGGTGATGCAGCCTTGATCAGAGACATAAACTCCATTATGAGAGTCTAAGAAAACCAAGAACACAATGATAAATTGTATAATGAATAAATGAAACATCACTCATGTAGCAGGAATAATGAGATCTTCACTAGCCTGCCAATAGATGCCATTGTGACATGACTTCTTAAAATCAGAAAGCTGATAAGCAAGACAATGACAGAAAGAAATAAGGCACACCCACAGAAAACAAAAGAACTTCCATGATTTATTTACAGAATCCAATGCACATGAGGGGCTGGGATTGGTTATAGACATTTGACACATGAGGAGCCAGGTTTGGTGTTCTGATGTTGCTGGGTGCAGATAAGAACTTCAAGGGACTGATCACCAAATGGAGCATGTAGTCTCATCAAGAATATCAGATGATAATGGGGGAATAAGTTTGTATCTTGGTCTGACTTTATATTAAAGTATGCAATGCAATAAAGGATTTGGTACAAGTGTGGAGGTTAATATTGCATTTACTAGTTCAGTTATACTTCAATCAACCATTTCAAGTTTTAGTTTCATCATTTCATTTGTTTTGTTAGAAGTTAAGGCCCACACAAAGAATAATATTATTGTTTATTTCTGCTCAACATCAGGGATACAATATCAAAGATCTTGGATATCTTGGCATATGTTGTCTTTCATTGTTTTCCTTCAAATTGAAATCAGCTTAAGAATTTGCCCATTTGACAATGAATAACTTATATCCTTCCCATTTCAAAGAAATCAGATCACAAGTAAGATGCCAGTAATCAACACTGAATATATCATCTAAGGAGAGTAACTGTAGGTTCTTTGATCTAGTCAAGGTAACTATCTTACTTCCATACTGAAGAATTGAAATATGATCTCAAGAAAGGATTGGAATATATGCAGGCACTAAGGATTAAAGTTAAGCCTGAGGCAATCCTTCGATAGGATCAGTGTAAAAATTAATACAACTTCCTTAGAGTAGCTAAGCAAAAATTGCATAGCTAGGAAAACTGAATGAGATAGGTGGATCCTTCTTCCTTGACAAACCATTAGTTTGCTACATCAAAAACATAGTACAGGGATGAACAAGGCGTGAGGCCAAAGTTGATACACCCATGAATTTGAAGGTTATAAAGGCAATAGATAAAAGGATTTGCAAGGAAAAAATTAAACAAATCATGCTTGCCAAACTTTTCCTTTAAATGAATTATTGTCTAAGTGAAACTTAGACTGGGTCAGGTACCGTGAAGTGAAATACCACAAATCATAATAGCTTAACTTCTAGCGATCTTATTAGATGCATGAATTTAAAACTAAACAGAACTCAATGGTTTAACTTATCTAGCTAATCAAGGAATCCTATTTCAAATGCAACCCACTTACTGCCAACATTTACTTCTGTTTCTATTGACAGTCTCCAAATGATTTGCACATTATGAAGAATGGAAAGAATGCCACTTGAGATACACTAGCTTGACATTGAAACACCTCTTTGTCATAAACCTAAAGATAGATTCTTTTCTTCCCCTAATGAGGAAGATCAGAGAGCACTCTGAGCTAGAATGATACACCATGCTTGGCTCAAGGGAACGTTATCTAAGTGAAAGATAAAATCTGGTTGTTGGTTGAAATATCAGCTTTAATTGGCAATGCCACACTATGTTCATACTTATTCTCAAAATGATGCATAGTCAAGCAAAAGAAGTTCAAAATTTTCAACCACTGCTCTCCAACGTCACAAAACCTTCTGACAATTCAAAGTTTTCAATATATAAACCCACTTTCTACTACCCAAACATTCTCTCAAACCTTTGAAGGCATGCTCAAGATCAGACTTTGCACAAACATTTCATCTGCTAAAAGTTCAATCCGATGACATATCCTCGATCCACTTAAAACAAAGCCATTTCTATCAATTTTCACAACAATTTCCACTAATCCATCTTCCAGTACCTGAATCTCTCGCTCATTCACCAAACAGATAAGAAAACAAAACACAAAAAGATGAAAAAGGGAGGGATTACTTGTTTCCACCGTCCTCGCTGACCTTGTTGCCGAACTGGATATGTCGGCCGGCGTAGATGCCGCGCTTGGCCCGCCCCATGACGAGCTTATTGTTAGGCAAGGACCTCTTAACGGATTCCATGACTTCCTTCGGCACTGATCCCTCTCCGACCTTCTTCGCTATCTTTTTGTAGAGCTCTTGCGATCTGAACGCCATGGCGACGCTACGACGGCTACAGAGATGGAGAACGAGGAGGAGGAACTCCAAGCTGGGGTTTTTGCTTGCTGATTCTGAAATTTTTTATAAAAGTCCCCAGTAAAGTTAATTTTCAAAATAGTCCCTAAAAAAACAAAAAAAACTATTTTACAAAAACACCCTTACTATTTATATATATGTTTTTTTTTTTTTCATGAAATTCAAAGTCATGTAGATCTGGAAGCGCACGCTAAGTCCTCCCCGCGGGGGCGGATCTCTCGATGCTGCTCGTCGCTCACCAAATCGTCCTACAAATGCCCTCACGACGAGATCCCAAGCCCCCTTCTCACCAGAGCTCGCTTCCCCATCTCCAATGGAGCTCCATCTCTCCGCCCCCTCGCGCTTCTCCCCGGTCTTCTCCGTTCCGGGACTCTCCTTCAATCTCAGCAAGCCCCGATCTTTGTGCATTGGCAGCTGCTCTTGCTTTTCTAGAGGCCAATCGCTGATCCCAAAGCCCCAGCTGAATCCTAAAACAATTACCCCGGTTCCAGATCCCCGTGAGGAGGAGGAGGTGGAGATGGAGGATGGCGATGAAGGCTTCCAGAAGGCCGCCGCTTCTCAGGGCATCTGTGGCCAGATCGAGAAGTTGGTGTTTTTCAAGCGCTACAAGGAAGCCCTCGAGCTGTTTGAGATCTTGCAGCTGCGAGGAGGCCGTGGTGCCGTCGGCGCCAGCACGTACGACTCGCTCGTGACCGCTTGCATTGGCTTGAGGTCAGTCCATGGCGTCAAGTCGGTGGCTCGGCACATGACCGATTCCGGCTTTACCTTGGATCTTTATATGGGTAATAGATTGCTTCTGATGTGCGTGAAGTGTGGCATGATGGTTGATGGACGAAGGGTGTTTGATGAAATGCCTGAGAGGAATTTTGTTTCGTGGAACACCATGATTTGTGGCCTGGTGGAATTTGGGTCTTATGAGGAGGCTCTGGAGCTGTTCTTGGTGATGTGGGAGGAGATGCCGGAGGCTGCCCCTCAGATGTTTGCTTCTGTCGTTAGAGCGTCGGCTGGTTTGGGTGAGGTTTTGATTGGTAGTCAGTTGCATGCATGTGTTGCTAAATTAGGTTTATACGAGCAAATTTACGTGTCTTCTGCTTGGATCGACATGTATAATAATTGTGGGCACATTCAAGAGGTTCAGTGGGCCTTTGATGAGATGCTGAAGAAGACTGTTTTGGGATGGAATATTGTTATTGCAGGCTATGCTCTTCATGGGGATAGTAAGATGACCCTTGAAATCTATTATAAGATGCAGAGCTCTCGTGCGCAGCTGGATCAGTTCACTTACTCAATTGTTGTCCGAATATGTGCTTTCGGTTAGGGTCATTGGAGCATGCAAAGCAAGCTCATGCAGGTCTAATTCGGAATGGTTTTGGATTGGATATAGTTGCTAGTACAGCTCTGGTTGATTTTTATTGCAAATGGGGTAGGATGTCCGATGCCAGACATGTTTTTGACTTGATGCCTCGCAAGAATGTGATCTCTTGGAATGCGCTGATCGGTGGGTATGCAAACAACGGCATGGGAAATGACGCTATTAAGATGTTTGAGAGGATGAAGAAGGAAGGTTTTGTTCCAAATCATGTCACTTTCCTTGCTGTTTTGACTGCATGCAGTTATTCGGGGTTTCTAGATGAAGGAATTGAGATTTTTGAGTCGATGTCCCGGGATTCGAAGATGAAGCCACGGGCAATGCATTATGCTTGTATGATTGAGTTGCTGGGAAGAGAAGGGCTTTTGGATGAAGCTCTGGAGCTGATAAGGGATGCCCCCTTCAGTCCCACGACAAACATGTGGGCCGCCTTGCTTACTGCTTGCAGGATTCACAAAAACTTGGAGCTTGGGAAATTTGCGGCAGAGAAGCTATTTGGAATGGAGCCTGAAAAGCTGAGCAATTATATTGTCCTTCTGAATATATACAACAGTTGTGGCAGAGCTGCCGATGGTGCTAAAGTATTGGAAGCCTTGAAGAAGAAGGGCTTAAGATTGCTTCCTGCTTGCACTTGGATTGAGGTCAAAAAACAACCTCATAGATTCATATTTGGAGATAAATCTCATCCCGAAAGCATCAAAATATATGAGAGATTAGACAATCTGATCAAGGAGATGGTTAAACAAGGTTATGCTCCTATGGAGAAGCATCTTCTTCCAGATGTTGGACAGCATGAACAGAGGATGTTGAATTACCACAGTGAGAAGCTAGCAGTTGCGTACGGGCTCATTAGCACACAGGATTATACTCCCTTGCATCTGGTGCAGGGTCATGCATTATTTGCAGTGATTGCCACAGCGCCATCAAACTAATAACAGTGATTACCAAGAGGGAAATTGTCGTGAGGGATGCCAGCCGATTTCACCATTTTAAACATGGAAGTTGCTCTTGTGGGGAATACTGGTGATTGTAAATATACAGAGATAAAGGATTGGTTTATTCTGACATTGTGCCTTTGAACCACTTGTGGCCGATTATAACTGTAGGAATTATTGGATATTTGAAATCTAAGGATATTCTTAGTCTATCTACTGGACCTTGACTAAATTCCAGAAAGGCACTTCAGAAGCGAGGGGGGATGGAATTCTCTATTGTGGTAGCCAAGCAGTAGATTCAATAAAATACCACTCCCTAGCATCTATTGCTCTATTGATGTCGATATATTTGTGTTGATTGATTCTGTCAAAGTTCTGATTTTTTTCACGGCTGTTTATTCAATTGTGTTTGCAAACTTCCTCTGTGGGTTAATGTTGCTTTTACTTCCTTGCATTTACCCTGAATTTATCATGTATGGCATTGTACATTTGTAGTTGAATAATTGAAAGTTCTGAAAGGAAATATTTTATTTCTCCTTCACCAGTCGTCATCATCCACTGAGTTTTGGTTTTTTTTATTTGGCTTCAGGCATGAAAGATACCCTTCAAATCTGCATGATTTTGTGATGCAAATATGAGCTTGGTTTAAGCAACAGAACATTTGGATGGTCAAATTTGGTATAACTTAATAAATTTGGAATATATATATTATATATAAGATGAAAAGTCATTTTTGATCCCTGGATTATAATATATTGTTTATTTTGATCCCTATATAATGAAAATGTTCAACATGGTCCATATACTTCGGAGGTTTTGACAATTACAGTGGCTAAATACAATCATTTTTTTTATTCTGACATGGCAACCTATGTATGGCATGTTGAGGGGGTATGATAACTGAACTTTCAATATATTTATTTTTTAATGATGGCGTGGCATGCCATGTCAACATAACACATCATCATGCTGATGTGGCAAAAAAAATCTAAAAAAAATCCGAAATAAATCCGAAATAAATCTAGACACTTGCCATTGCCTTTTTATACAGGATTTTGTATCTTAATTAAGGGGTTAATATATTGAAAGTCTATTTATAATGTCAGGTCAGTATGCCACGTCAACATAAGCTATAGCCACATAGGTTGCCACGTCATAATAAAAAATGGTTGCATTCAGCCAGCCTACTTCCACATCAGCCCTAAGGACCGTAATTGCCAAAACCCCAAAAATATAGGGACTTTATTGAACATTTTCATTGTCTGATGACCAAAATGAGCGATATACCATAATATATGGACCAAAATGGCTTTTAAGCCTATATATAACAATAAAAGTTTTAATCCTTGCTTTTTGAATTTTGTAAATACTTTCTTCAAATAGAATTAATCTTTTTCCTATTTTCACATATTGGCAAGAATTAATGTATCTTTCTACAGAGGCCATAACTTAACCCTAAACAAGAAATGCCCCTGAAATTATTGGCAATCCCTCTTGGCTCCCACTTTGACAAAATGAAAAAGCTGAAAATAATTTAAGAGCAATGTGTAACCTGTGTTATCATTCAGCAATCAAAATTTCAATAAAATATCATGAATGATAAATATGCATTGGAACTGTCATTCCAACTTTAGCTGCAGAAGCATACACGATGAATTTTCTCACCTACGAGAGTGCTGCAGTTTGGCCTTTTGATTTTAATTGCTGATGATATACTTAGATTACTAAATAATTCACAATTTCTAACCAGAGTAAGAAGAGTAGAAACTAGAATGAGTGCTGTGAGTTAGACCAGCAGGAGAAACTCGACAATCTGATAGCCATTATAGACATTCTCAGCAAGTTTCTGGGTTGGATGAATGTAAAAACATCTCAAGAAATGAAAAATCATCTAATAATTTCTTTTCTATTTTCCCTAACTGATGTCTTTTCTGATAATCCACACGTTAAAAGAATCGGTTTTCTTTCTGATACGCAATTAAGTCCTTACCTTGGTACCTGTACAATACCAAACACAGATCTAGCAGCTATCAGTTTTGTACCCTTTATCAAGTTGTACCAAGGCAGCCATGGATGATACCTTGTTTTTCAACTCCATCCTTTAGGTCTCCGTATTACTCCACGATCTTGAGTAGAAGTTGGTACCCCAAAGTTTATCAACATTGGACTTTTGGAAGAACCTTCTCAGATACCATGCAATAGCACATCTTTTTAAAAAGCAGAGATTTGCAAGCTGTCCATGACACCATATTCGACTACCTGAAGAGATGACAAAAAGATCATGATAAGGTTATCAATCTCACTATAAAATACTTAAACCAAACAGGTCTTGGATCAATGGAAAACAAGGATTTTTTTTTTTTTTTAAGTTTTCCATATTTGATGTCAATTAAAACTTGATGTAGTTCTTATTTTATATATATATACACATTTACTGGTAATTGAAAAGTTCCATCATGTCCATTCAGTTAATTCAAAAGGGAGCCTATAAAACTTGTGACAAATTCAATTTCAATCAAAATGGCTCTACAAAAACAAACCAGTTCCGAGCGAACATTGAAAACATACCTCTAAGAAAAAGCCTAAAAATCTTCATCATCAGAGCTTGAACTATCCATGCGGCGATCCCTAATTGCTGGAAAAAGACGTTGTCGGTGATCTTTCAGAGATGTCACTGCCGGATCCTCCTTAGTTTTTGGTTGTTTCTGTATCTTGGTTGATGATTCTCTCACTTCTTTGCATGCTTTATCTACCATCCCAAGAAAATCTCGAACAATAACAAACAATCGCAAGCCCTCATCCTTTCCAGCATTTCCATGAAAATAATCTGTGGTACTTTTTACCAATGATCTAACTCTCTTCTCTTCTTCCAATAAAAATGTAATGTCTGTTTCAGCATGTTCTACAAAAGACTTGAGAGAACGATGAAACCCACTTTTCTCCTCCAAATTTTTCATATCTGTGTTCAAGAAATCCTTCGTCTTTACCAATCTATGGCCAAGGTTTGCTGCTGTAGTTGTCAAGACATCAGAGTCCAAAGTTGCTGCCTTTTGACATTCTCAAGTTCAGCGCTTAAACCAGAAACAACCCTAAGGCCTAAGGTTTGATAATAGTCTCCAGTTTCCTGGGGAGAATCTTCAGTGAAATCAATAGAACCCAGGCTAGAAATGGTCAAACTAGAGACACTCCCATTCTCTCTAGCCATCACGTTCAGCACGCACACCTTCAGATCGTATAATTTCTTGAACAACAAAAGTGCAATAGTGTCGCTCTTCCCATCAGTTCCTTTAACATCTGACAACTTCAAAAGTGTATCAAGCTTGAATGCTTCTGCCCCTCCACGGAAGGTGCCAACATTCATACGGTTGCCAGTTTTAAGAACAGCTTCTAACAACTTACGGAACAGGCGGCTACTTCTTAGTTCCTTGCAGGCTACCTGGTACAGAAGATCTATTATTGTTCTTATTTAAGATAGTTCAGTAGGAAATGAGAAACAAAGTATTCTTGTAATGTGTATACAAGAAAGAACATACTAAGATGAACTACAATAGATGAAAAGTCATACATGCTTCTTGTAAAAAGTAACTCAGCATAGTTTTAGGTATTTAGAAAATTTAGTATGAAACAAGTACAAAAGTCAGTTGTTCTGTGTGACGAGATCAAATAAAAAGTCAGCTTATCTAAAGGTTTATATAAAAAAGAAACTACGAAGACAAAGTACAAATTACATGGCTGAAATGCAATTGCATGCCCTCATTAATAAATAGGAATCCATGAGAATGGATATCAGGTCTGTTTAAAATTTAAAACTCAACTTGAGGGACAACTTCAACTGACTTATAACATTTGTTAAAGTGTTATCAACTAATCCTAAAACTCCAGATAATACTAAACAATTTTAGTTGAGAACATCAAGGCTACTTCAATCAAATGGCAATAATGAATTGGTTTGGCATTTTGAGAATTATATCATAGTTCAGAAGCTAAAGAACAGCACCAACCGGGGTTAAGATCTATTGGAATTTATAAGGTTTGAAAAATACTGGAAAAAAAATGAAATTTATAAAATAACAAAGGATATCAGCCATGGTTTGAGACTTCTACAAAATTCATGAACATATTGAAAGATCAATGGCAGGGGCTCCTTTAGTGTTATTTTACCAAATTGCATCAATTATGATCCTTAGACTCTTTGGATGCCTAAAATTCCTTTTTCCATTTTATTTACTTTTTGTGTTTAACAAACAATATAAATATGCACAGAGGAAACAGCAAATGCAACTTTGGGCAATAACACTTCCATTACATTGGAAATGGTAGAAAACAAAGGAAGAATAGATGGATGAAGAATGCTATTATCCTATTAGGTCATCATCTCTCGAGGAGAAAAAAGGTGAAGCATGATTGGTATTGCCGTTAAACATATTAGGTCGGAAAACTATTTTTCCATGTTTAGTTATTAAATTAATATAATTATTAATTAACAAAATTTAAATATAATATAAATAGTAAATAATATATATTAGTTAAAAAATATAAATTCAATTAAAACTATTTATTTTAGTTAATATTAATTTAGTCAAAATTTTGTCAACACATTTTAAAATTTTCCCTCCAAATCAAATTCAAAAGCTTAACCCCAACTCTACCTTAACCCCACCATAACCAAACACCATCTTTGTGGTTTTGGTTTCTTGGGCATTTTTATAGATGTGACATCAAATCATATAAATAAAGATTCAAAATATTGGATCTAGAGACTTGCCTCTAAACTCTCAAATGATTCCTTTATGGTCGTGGTATCCTCTGATAAAGAAGCCATGAATGATAAGGCATCCATCCTTTTGAAAGCAAATGGAATATCCACCAACACCTTTAGGAACTGTTCTGCCGGGCCAAGTAAGGAAACGTCACCAGTATATACCCGGAGTTTGAATTCTTCATCAGGACTAGGAGCCATTCTTAACAATATCTGAAGTAGCTCTGAAGGAAGTTCATTCCCTGCTTGACAGAAATAAAAATAAGCAAAAGCAATACACAATGGATGCCATTCTTCTCATATTAGGCAAGGATAATAATAATCAAAGAGAGTGGCAACCGGCAACCCACCCATGCTACACCAAGAGAGGATGAACTAGCATGAGAGAGATTTTAAAAAAATGATTGAATATTGAATACGAAAGTGAAACAAAGAGCAAAGCTCACATAACATAGAAGAGTACAGTTTTCAATAAAATAAAATCTGAGATGTAGCATACTCATTTGAAATTGCAAGATGTACTTCTTTCCCAAATTTTGTGAGGGGAAAATGCTCAATGCACATAAGCATATAAAGTTTACCTTCCGTTAGTGCCTCAGAAACTTCTTCTACCTTCACACCCATTGCCTTGAGAGAAATTGCCAAATTTTGTGACTTCTTGGGCTCAAGAAGCTGAATGTATTGATTTGAAGGATTGATCTTTTTTAACACTTTATTGCCTTCATTCCTGCTTCTATCAGCAGAATAACCAAAAAGTGATTCTATCATTTCCTCATTAAACCTGCAAATTTTTTGTCCTTTGTTCAGTGCACTCATTATATACAACACAAATAAATACAGCATTAGATTAGATTATTAAATATGTGAAGTGTCTCACTGGAATGAACCCGCTTTAATTTGATGCCAGACCATAGAATCATCAGGATTGGCAAGAACCTTTTCCCAAAAAAATGGTTTCAACTTCATCTTAGACCCATTGGAATCATCATTCTCAGAAAATTCCTGACTGGAAGAAGCATCTCCAAAACGGTTTGGCGCAAGTGGAGGTGGCTTAACTTTTGAGGGAACTGAACTTTTTGGAGGCAGACGAGGAGAAAAGGCATTCTTTGGTGGAGGAGGAGGCCGAGGACCTGGTTTTGGAGGGGGCACTGGAGGCGGAGGGGCAACATTCTTGACTGGAAGCGCCGGAGGTGGAGGTGGTGGTTTTGTTGCAGGAACATCAGTCTCGGCATTAGAAAGTTCAGGCACAGACTCTGAAATACCCAAGACTACTCCAGGAGCAGGGTTTTCCCCCATGCTATCATTGAAGGATAATATACGACAATTTTGGTTTGAGTCCGTCTTGAAAGATAAAGACCCCAATTTACTACCATTTACTGAATTACCAAACCCGTAGGACTTTTGTGATGAACCTAAGAGATGAAACAATATGTTAAAACACCAACTTAAAATTTTTACTTTGACGGAATCAAAACAGAAGCACAGTTGTACCCGAGAAGTCACTTAAGCTTAAAGCTAGAAGGGGCCTTTCATCTTTCTGGCTAGCTCCTGAACTATAGTTGTTTCTGCAACATTTAATATAACAACAAATTAGAATTGCAGTAAAAATTGATGTACCCACTGCTGTCACGGCCACTGCAATGATGATTGTCTTATTTGAATCGCTTTGTGCATTAATTGGCACAACCGGAGCACTATTTAGGCTTTCTTCGTGAGATTTGTCTCCAGGTGTTGGGGATGGAGATCGATCACCATGAGACTGATGCCTTTCTGGTGGCAGAATAATTACTGGTGCTGGGGAGAGAATAGGTGAGTCAACCACAGGACTTGGAGATGGAACTGAGGTCAGACCTGGGGATGGGCCTGGAATTACAGACGGAGATGGGGCTGAGCTAGGGGCCATGACTTGGAAAGGCTCACCTGCGAGATGCCTTCTAGTCACAGGATCCCAAACATGTATTGACTCGTGATAATCAGCAAACATGTTCCTTGAATTATCATCCTGTCCAGACAAATGAAAGTGGGAGTCTTGCTTTCTCATACACTCAATTAGAGTGTCTAGTTCATGAGAAAGGTGGGCAAAGGCCTCTTAGCATTACCAACTTTTGTAAGCAATCTTAGTTTAGAATTGATTTCAGTAGAATCACTGTTAACGTCTCTTAGGATAGAAACATATTGACCTTTCACAGCATTGTTTATGTCCAAAGGATCTAGCCCACAATTTCTCCATAGCCTTTCCACCTGTATTCATAAGATCAGTCAAAAAAATAATCGATAACAATAACAACATATTGATGAAACATGTAGTTTGTATGGGAGAATTTCAGAAACCAATTGATTCAAAACAAGGTAATTGAAATGCAACCATCAATTAGTTCATTTTAAATACCTAAATGGGCGCATTACTAATGGTTTGGCAAACAACATAATTTATTATAAGTACGGGTCACAAAACCGCAGCGCAGAACATACATAGAGCCACATTTAGAAGCCATAACTATAACCAAATCCTCATACAAGAAAGTACAGCAAACACAGAGTAATCTGAATCTAATCATCTTAAACCTACTGAGTTCATTACTAAGGCAAAAGATATGCTCCCTATTATGCAATAGTCAATCGAACTTAAATGGATGAATATTGGAAAAGTAATAGCAATAATCCAGAAATGCAGTTAGTAACTCAGAAAATCTAGCAAATTCGTAATGGAGTACAGATTACAGTTCATTCAGAAAATAATGAACATGCTCAAGTGACTTCAGGTGGAAACAAACAAATGCTTTTGCATCATTTTGTGGATGAGGGGTCAATAACATAACTGTGGTAACAATAGCCAATAGTGAAATATAGCTACATTGATAAATGTATATAGGAGAGTCTTTCATAGGAAAAATGGAAAAACTTTTCATAGTAAAATAAATAATCTTGGTTGAAATAACAAATTAAGTATTCCTCTAAAAAAAATCACAATAAGCATGTGTTTACAGCACCCTGTCAAACCATAAGAATTTATCCACATCTCTATGACCCAATTGTTAGGCAGGTTCCAATGGAGAGAAGAAAAAAATTCAAATGTGAAAGATTTGAAGATCTTAAGTGCCATCAAATAATAATCTTCATCTCAAAGATCCATTTGCAATCAACAGAAAATTCAAACCAGAGTTAAGCTAAGTATGAAACACTTGAAGAACATCAGTGTCCTCAAAATGTATAATGTGCATCAATTGAAGAAACACTTAAATATAGTGCAAAAGCATCCATGAAAAAGACATAAAACAATGCCAAAGCAAGGAAGTGACACAATGTTGAGTATATTACAAAGTTGGCATCTGACCCAACTAAAAGGTTTCACATTCTTCAGCTCTGAGAATGGCCTCTATGGAGATAAATATATACTTATATGCATATTCATAAATGCCTACATGCATTCTACAATTTTTTTTTGCTTCAACTCAATATTGAAATACTCCACCATATGTTTATTGTGATTTGCAAGCAAGCAATTTAGGCAATACAACGTTCACTTTACCGATACAACTCCAATTCAATATCAGACAAAACAAGAGAGACTCAGCTGACTTGAAACAACTTTGAACTTGGACAGGTCCATCAAATTATAAGTCCATACCTGGTTCAAAGAAACTATATCTGCAAAAATTCTATCAGTTAAGTATGTTTTCTTGTCTTTGAAACGAGCATTAGTAGGTATTCTATCTATTCATTAAAATCCGATCTAGAAATTCTTGGTTTCTTCTCTATAAAAACCAAGATCCTCCATTTATAACCCAAAAGATGAAAAAAATTCAAAAGTACCTTGCCATTGCATGAAAAAAAATCAAGGCATATGTTTCCCTCTGAGATGATTAATCTTCCAAGTTCTTTATTCAGATGCCTCTTCTCATAACAATAGGAACAAGACAAAATATGTAGAATTAGTGGACACAATTAAAACCTTGAACAAAACTTCATCCCATTAACTACTAAACCCCTTAGGCAAAGGTTTCATGGTTATGAAGCCAGAGGGCCAAACCATCAAACTGGAGACAGAAAGTGCCAAATCTACATAAACACCTTTTAATCCCTCTTAAGGATGGCAATGCCGGGAACCTGTGGAAAACAAAATCCCAAATCCAAATTAGTTTAACTAATTTCTACCCAAACCTGTCCTAAACACATTTATAATTTCTACCTAGATACCCAAATCTATCACAACCAAAACCCATCCCTAACCTACTAAACTTGAACTAAACCTGTTTGATATTTTACAACAACTAAGCCTTAATCACATACTAGATGCCCGTTTGTTATTTTAAATAAAAAAAATTAATAATAGTACATTACAAATTTGTAAAATTGAAAATCTTATCAAACGTGAATAAACCAATTTTAAGAAATATGTTAAGAAAAAAACTAAGCATTTTATTTGCGCACACTGCACGCACATATAATAGTGGTTGGATATGCTAAGGTATAAAATAATAGTGATTAATCAATATGAAATCAAACTTTCTAGAATTATTATATATTTCAACATATATAAATTTACGATAAACATACATATAGATATACATAGATATATATATAGAATATTCGCGTTTTGGCTTTTGAATGCCATAGATTCTATATCACATATTTGTGAGATATCTATACAGGATTGAGTTTCGGGAACCAACGGTCAAATTCTAAACCTGTTCAGCTTTTAACTTTATTTCAATCCCATCTTGAACCCTAATAGGATTTTCTAAACATGTCCTATTAGGGTTCAAGTGAACATGATATCCACTAAACCTGTGGGAATTGTCATCCCTACTCTTTAGAGAGTGCACAGGATGTATGCAACAGTTTGGCATGCAGCATTAAAACACAAAGTAAGGAATTCTAGATTGAGTAGAAAATATTAGGTATTTCTCGTCTAAGCACATATTCTATTATGTCTAGTAGAACAAATTCAACTTTTAAATTCCATTGTTTACTAGTTTACCGCAAACACAAAACTATGGGAGTGAGTATCTTCTTAGTATGATTATTGGACCATTGATCCAATGAGGTGGGAATCGAAGTAATGCTCATGTATAGACTATTGTCACAAAATGTATTTATAAGACTAAAACATAAAATAAAAAAAATAAAAATACAAAAGTATCATCATACCAGAGGATTTACAGTGCATGATCAGTTAATCCTAATCTTCACAACACCCAAAAAAGAAAAAAAGAAAAAAAAGAAAGGAAAAAGACATACTTTCCTACATTTTATCATGGCAGGATGCACACAAATGACCTGATTTTCAGAAATGGAAAAACAACTCTGGCTCTACTTTTCCCTTGATCTTATAGCTAAGCAAAGAAGAACAATGCAAAACTCCAACATAAATACCACATATAAAATGAAGGTAAAAAATAAATAAAGAAGGAATCATTGCATCAGCTAAAACAATCAATCCATAGAACCCAGCAGTCTCATCTGTCCATTCATTCATATAACCCATCAACCAAAACCTTACTATTTTTACCAAGAAACACCATAAAAAGAATAAATTTGAATCAGAGAAGCAACAGAGATGGAATCATGCCTACCGTGCCTTCATCTATCTCCTGAGAAGAAACCCCCAGGCCCAAAAACAGCTCGCCCGTCCGCTGCCTCCCGCCGGAGCCCCCAGGCATCAGAACCGACAACAAGATCAAACAAAACACCACAAACCCCCATCTCCTCAAATCCATCATCTCTCCAATCGATCCTCAAACCACCATCAATCCTCATTTTCATCAAATCTACGACAAAATACCATGACTCCACCCCCAAATTCCGCCCAAAATCTCTGACTTCCCAGCAAGAGCTCCAATGCGACCCGCCAAAGAGATCCAGACCTCGTTTCCGAGATCGAAAACCAAAATTTTTGGAATTAATCGAAGAAAAATCGAATGAAAAATAAAAAAATAGAGAATACGCGGGAGAGAGAAGACGTGTGGAAAAGAAGAATGAAGGAATGGACTTGCGAAATTAAGCCTTAAAAAAGGAAATGTTTTATTGGACGGTCGTGATTTGATCTGGTTTTTATCTTCAACGGTTGGATTTTAAGATAATGGCTTTGCATTGAAGCTGTTGAAAAGAGATAAAATTTTTAAAAATATAATTTACCTAATTAAAGATGGACTCCATATTAGAATTTTTTATTATTATTTCATTATTTCTAAAATTATAATTTATTTATAATTTGGTTTTGGAGGGATTATTTATGTAAATAAAATTATATATTATTTGGAATTTTAGTTTTGATTAGAATGGGAGACGTATAATAAATAAGTTTGGAGATTTCAAGAGTGGGATTCCATGATGATGATGTTTGTTGGGTTTCTAGATCTTGTTGAATATTAAATAACAATTTTTGGCATTTTTAAATATTTTTAAATTAGATATTGATTTAAAAATTATAAAAAATGCGGTTTTTTTCATCTTGGTGTCTCTGTTTCTCTTTAAAATTTCAACTTTTTTTTTTTTTTTTAGTTTAACTATGGTTGTTCAGAATTAATTGGAGAGATAAATAAAAATTAATGGAAGTAGTTAAACTTCAATTTGTTAGTTGGGCATTAATTTGTTGAAAATGTAATAAAAGTCTTTTAAAATGCCAAACTTTCACTTTATAGTGTGTAAAAAGGGTTTTTTTGGTTAAATAAATTAATAAAAAACTATTTTATTCAGAAATATTTAAATAAAATTAATAAACTATATTTTTTTATTAAGTTGGTTTAAGTTTGATTTGGTCCAAAAATAAATTAAAATAATGTATTACATATGTTTATCCATATATATAGATTTATTCATGTTTAGTCATAATCAATAAAAATTACTTTAATGTGTTAAAATAGGGATTTTTATTATTTTTCTATGAAATGGATCCTCCTATATTGCAAGTAGCTTCAAGCTTGTGAAGGGACAAAAATAATAAATTTGCAATGATCATAAATAAAACTTTAAATGCCCACAAATACCAACGATCCACTGGTCAATTGGTATTCGGAGATGAGGGGTTATCATGTGGATGAATCCGGGATCGAATCCTCAGGCAAAAAAATGTACACAAATAAGCTCTAATAATTTAGCAAACCCATTTTCATGGGGTAAAATATAAATTTTGAAACTACACACAATAAAATAAGATAATTTTAGGGGTGTATATGAAAATAAGATAGGTCATCAAAATAGACATTAATGAGGTCGGATGGGAGTGAGGCACACCCGGAGATTGTGGATGACTTTAATGTCTTCTCATTATTATGCAACGTTGATGTTTACTCCATTAATAAATTTGGTTAGGTTTTTTTAATGCAAATAATATTTTATTATTTACACTAAAATCAATCTTATTTGAGTAATAAATAAATAGCTCTAACTCAAATACTAGGCTCCTATAGTAAACAAAATATAAATTTAATTATGTAAATATATATTAATGGTATTTATAGAGTTCAAAATTCATATATTTTAAAATTTATGTTGTTATGGGGTAAGACAATGGCATGATGACAAGGGCTCTGATGAATATTCTGTTGGAAGCCCATTTGGGCTTTGCTTTGTGTTTGGGCCTTCCCTTGTTTGTTTCAAAACATTCATATTCTATAGAGAAAGTTTAGTACCACATTGCCTATTCACAAAGCATGCATCCACTTTTTATATGCTTTACTCTAGTAGCATGTTAGACTTATTTAGTGGGTATGCTCTCTTACGCGCGCCTGCGCAGGGGGGGGGGGTGCAAATCCAGGTTTAGTTTAGCTTGGAAATTCTGAACTCGTGTGGCCGCGTCATGCGCACACAAATGCACCGATTTATTGACTCACCTTGCTGGTTTTTGTTTTGATTCTTTATTATTTTATTTTATTGACTCAATTTGCACGCCTCAGTCACATCAATTTCGAACAAAATTCAACCTGTCCACAGCAACATCTACATCAAATAATCTCCTACATATTCAACTGTCATCTAACTGCCTGGTTATCGATAGCGGAGATCAACTCTCCAGAAGATCCCATAAAGTTTTGACAGCTAACTATCTCTAGTCTGACACCTAACTGTATCCTTGTTGGCGTCTTATTGCACCTCATTGGCATCCAACAAGATCCTAGCTAGCTAACGACCTCAACATGTATATATATAAGAAAGACTTCAACTCACAACTGTGACATCTAATCTTGATCTCGACTATCTGCCGATTTTTTCCCTCCATATCTCTGAAGTTTCTCAATCTTCACCAATATTTTCTCATCCGTTGATCTAGATCTGTTTTGATCTCAAAGAGGCAAATCTCAGCACCAACATATATCATTTTATTATAACATTATGAGATTAGGATCGGAAGTTGAGCTTTACCAGACAAGTTTGAATGTGTCTAATTTACTATAAAATTTTAATGAGTATAGACGTATAAATTTTATGCAGCATTTGTATTTTTTATTTTTATATATTTATGTTATAATAGGGATGAAAGCAATGGAACACGTGGCATCCATCCAAATGAGCAACATGTCAAGGTCAAGGCCACCAAACAGAATCTCAACTGATACCGTAAGGAGCCGTTCCAATATGGATTGCTTACTCGATATGGAAGGCACACTATGAAGTGACTTGCCGATCCGATATGAACAAATGATTTATCGGAACCGTTTAGCAACCCATCGGGATCGGGAAGAACTTCACCAAATCAGCACGTGTCGACCGGAAAAGGTATGCTGAGTCAATAACTACCTATATCGATTTCTGCCCTTCTAGAAGAAGTACAGCTGTAGACAGCCTGGCCTTCTAGAAGAGTTACAGCTGGACACAGCTCAGACGCTTAGCTGGCTCTTAGCTGTACTGACAGCTGGCAAACACGTGGCTAAATCGAGGAGCGTGTTCAGCACGCAACCCATGCCTATAAAAGGCAAGGATCGCAGTTCATTCGGACATTCTGAAATCCAAGCGGCGAAGCCCTGCCAAATTGGAAACGGGATCTTCTCTTTCTTTCTACTTCCTGCTTTCCATTTGTGGATGTCTTGTAAGATCTCTTATACATTTCGATGATTCATAGTGAAATTTTCCTCTTCCGTGGTTTTTTCCCCGCTTATTAGGGGTTTTTCCACGTAAATCTGGTTTCTCTCTCTTCTCGCTTGGATTCTCATTTGATTTCTCACTAGGATAGACACCCATTAAATATAAATTCAATTGTTAGGTTGAAATTGGGCCCTAAATCCAATTTTAGCACTAACATGTTAGATTTTGATTGGGGTGTGATAAGTGTTCATTTGAGCATAATTCTATACTATATTTTTGTGGACTTGGCATGAGATTTTAAGGATTTGTTGCCCACTGGTACTCAAGATTTGCTTATTTTTATCAGCAGGCCAAAATAAGAGGACCCCGGAGGAAAGAAAGCATTTTAGTAGAAGCCGGGACCCCGAAGCAGTTAGAAGGACTCATACGGGCTAGTATACGGGATGACATACGGCTGTATACTAGACCCCGGGGAACATACGGTCCAGAATACGGCCCGCACAACAAGCAAGCTGAGAAGTAGCCCGTATACGGGCACATATATGGCCCGTATACGGGCCCGTATGGAGGTGGCTGGCCCGTATACGGGCTGACATACGCCCGTATACGGGCCGGTACATCGTTAAAATTGGGCGATCTGCAGGCCTGGCCGAGGGGTAACTCAGTAAATTGCACCCTCTAAACCCCATGAGTATAAAAGGCGAATGTGAGAAGGGTTTAGGGGGGCTTGGCTGCTAGGGCAAGGGAGAGACCTTGGAGAGGGCTTGGAGGTTGATCTTCTTCAAGGCATAGGAGCATGAAGAGGGAAGATCGAAGAAGGAGAAGCGAGAAGCTATCAACGGTGATTGCGCAAATCTCATTTATCATGTATTTCTTGCTTTCTTGTATCTTCATTGTGGATTGTTGCCCCCCTTTCATGGAGGGCTAATTTTGTAGATGATTGGGTAGTTGGTGAACCCTTGGATATGTGCTAATCAATGTTTTCTCTCTACTTTAATTACTTGATTTCATTGTTGAGTCTATTGGATGTTTTAATGTAAGTTGATCCCTCTACGCTTGAGAGCCCTGAGGGATCTTCGTGAGTCCATACGGGGAAGAAGCTTAACGCCTCCCGTGTGTAGACCATCTCCAATAGAAAGGATTAAAGTACACCGAACCCGGGTACTTAGGAGAGCGACCCCTTTAGATGTATTATTCCCGTAATTCTTCCAAGATATAGGTTCGAGAACATCATCGGTAAGGGCACTAGGATTAGTAGCTCACCTCGGGATTAGAGAGTGGCGAAAACCACGATAGGAACCCTTGGCCAGCAGAACAATCAAGTAATTAGAGTAGAGAAGAGCATTTATATATTTGAAGTCCAAGGGGATCCAATTACGGGCATCCCTTTTCATGATCATTTAACTCCCAGAAGCATTCAATTCCCCAAGTTTAAGTTTCCTTGAATCAATTTAGAACTAGCTTGACTACTCATCGTCTCGGATTGACTAGATAGTAGACAATTGGTAAATACTAGTACTTCTTTCTCCTTGTGGATCGACAACCCGACTTCTATGTCCACTCTTATTACTTGATACGACCCGTCCACTTGCGGTTTTAGCGCATCAGGGTGTTGATGTTTACCATTTTTTTATTTAATCTTTTATTAGTTAGTGTTAATCATATTCATTAAAGGTTACAACAAATCTCAACATAGCTCATGTGGAAGAGGTGGCTTTGTTTGTGAGTGATGGTGATGGCTTGTGACCATTGGCATCATATTCACAGTGTAGTAGTCTTTTCAAGTATGAATCAATGGATTATGGATCTATCCATTTTATCATATGGGTTTAGACAAATGTAGCTTAATTAGATTACACATGGAGTTGGTCAACTTAGTTTGATTTTTCAAGAACTTGGTTGGAGTCTAGATCAAGTTATAACTAGAATACAAAGCAATCAATTAAAAACAATGAAAAAAACAATGTCCAAAGGTTAGCAAGAGACAAAAGAGTTTGATAATCTATACACTTCACACCTCATCAAAGCATATTTTGTTTGCTTATTGTGGCTCTTCCCATATTTAGAATCTCATATCAATGATAACGCAATAATAGGAAAAATTGAATGAAGTAAATTAGTTTTTGAATTTCATAGGTTAATTTGTTTGAACTTATGATTTTGCCAATTGAAACGTATATGTCTAATTATGTTGTAATGATATTAAACTAGTACAAGAATGTTAATCCCAATGATGGTAAATGGTATAAAAATAGGAAAAGAATTTATAGTTAAGAAATGATTAGTTATACCAAAGGACCATTGGTCTAGCGGTATTTCGGGTGTAATTTATCTGGTGAGCATAAAGCTCCCAGGTTTGAGTCCCTCTGTAAAAATAATGATTATTTATATCTTCTATATCATGGTTTGTTATGTTTTGTTATTAAGTTGTTTAGATGACCTTTGGTTATAAGTTGTTTGGATAGGTTACAGTTGTTGTATGGATCAATAACAAATGAGAGTTTTTTCTTTCATAAACTCAATATGGTATCAAAGCTCTCAATTACTTTTATTCTTGCTTAATAAAGATTCTCGGCCTATTTCATATTATTTATAATATGTATTACATTACATTCATCACTAGATAATCTGAGATTATTGATTATATCACAATCATAACTAGGGGAAAATTATGTTTCATGGAGCCGATCAATGATATTTTTTGTGAATAAAAAGGGATGCATTCAGTTATGCAAGTTCAGTGGTTGAAATTTGGCTTGATATAAAAGAGAGATATCAAATTTTCTAATTGTAAACAAAAAATAAAAAAATAAAAACATTGATGAATTTGTAACAAGGACATGATTTGATAAGCACCTATTTCACCAAACTTAAAGACAATTTGCGAAGAACTTAGTAATTAATTATAAGCCACTATGTACATGCACTTTGTGTTCATGGAGTTAATAAAATGAACAATTATCTCCAAATTGAATATGTTAATTATAACATTTCTTATAGAGTTTAATAACACATTCACATAAATACGAGGTCAACTATTGCTCAAAGAACCAACGACCCAAGGGTCTATTGGTACCGGGTTCTCTTGTCAAGGTGTTGGCCTCAATCCTCGTGACCGAACGAATCTCAGGTTCGAACCCCTCTCCTTGCAAGGTGTTGGGGGACGTGTGTTTGCACGGGTGCAGCGCGGCCCATCCTTGACATCCCTTGTGGGGGTCTTTATGGCCTTAGTCAAAAAACTATTGCTCAAAGATCCAAGTCAACTATTGCTCACAGATCCAATTCCTCTAATAACAACTTGTGTTTGATAGGGGAATATCCCACTTGGGATTATGAATAACTTTTGAAAAGTTTTGAATTTTTTAGGGAGGAATTTTAAAGTAAAAGTATTAATGATAAAATAGCTATGTGGCTTTCATGCATTGGTGGGTGGATCATTATTGTATTCTTAAACTTAAATTAAAATTTTTGATGGAAAATTTTTTTATTGGGGAATGTGTTGGGGATATCCCACTATCAAACACAAGTGTTCTCCTTAAGCATTCAAGAAGAGAAATATAGATCAGTTAGGATAAACAATAATAGTTAAGTTGTCTTGTCTCAAAGTGATGTAAAAAAATAAAAAAAAAAGGTCTATTGTTTCTAAAAATAATGAGTAATAAAAAAAAACACAAACTAATGTTGCACTCATTGTGTGACCTCGCCGGGTATACCACGAAGAAATGCTACAAGTTACATGGATATCCTCCACGATATAAACCATATAAACCACATAAAAGCTACAAGCTACATGGATATTCTCCGATATAAATCACAAAAAAAGATTTAGGGCATAAAACAATAATTTATAAATTAGAATCAAGTAATTTTTTTTATAAGGTGAATAAATCATAATTTATTTATTAATTAACTTAAAAAAATTTCGTTACATTACCCATGCAGTGAGATATAAAAATACATCTTTCATAACATTCAAGTAATTTATTCAAATAATAAAACCAATTCAACTGGTGAATCTTCTATACAAAATTTGACATATGCACAATGTCAACATTTGTTAGCATTAATTGTTGTCATCTTAACTTGCTACAAAGCCAGGTTTAGCCCAAGTTGAGTCGCACAATTTATTTGCTTTAAGTATTATTTTGTCCACTCATATTATTATATTTCTTAAATCATCTAATTGTCAAGTTATAGATTTTAGTGTATCTTTTTTTTTTTTGTCTTTTTGATAGAGTGGATAAATCATATTTATTTATTCATGTAGTAGAGTTTTACAAAGGTCCTTTGATGGACGAAGTGTTACAATAAACCTCAAAGTTATATCATGCCCTTGTGTTTTGTTGGAGAGAGGGCAGAAACTCTTGGAGAGAACGAGTGTATAACCCCCTTTTGTGTAATACTAGTGAAATGCACGTGCCTTGCACGACAGATAAATTAAGTTGTTTGGTTATTTTTAAAATTTTAATTTATTATATTTTGTAGTTTATTATGTTTTTCATTAATGTTGGCTTATATATATTGTTTTTCATGTATACATATATAGTAAAATATATGGATATACACACAAAAAAAATTATAAAATTGTTATACATTGATTTATATACTTATACACGTATAAGAATATATATATATATATATATATATATATACTATCACAGTAATATTTATGTTATATTACATATTGTTATGTTGAATGTTTATATATAGATCGATAATATTAAATAATAATAATCAATTATTTTTATGTATAGATTCTATTTTTTTAAAAATCTAAATATTTAAAATAAATTAATAATTAACTATTTATCCCTAGTGTCCAAATTCAAAGGTCGTTGAGGGGGTTGGTAGAGGTATAATGTAATAGTATTTTGGATGTATGTGTTTTGGGTGGAGAATAGTGTCAAAGACTAATAGGGAATGTGCCCTTAAATAAATTATTGTTTTAGGAATCAACTTTCTATTTTTTAGAAATATGATGGTTTTAAAAATTTTGTTTAGATTTCTATTTTGGTCCTCTTCAACATATATATTTTTCTATTGGTTCCTATATTTGTCCACTATAAAAGGACTATATTTTAGTTGATCTCTTATCATTTTTCAACGCATAGTTTAAGGAAAATGTTTTATAAAACATATACTTCAAAAAAAATAAAATAATAATAATGAAAGAATAAAGTTATCTTTGCTTTATCATTTTACATAACTATAAAATTTTACTATAAACTTTCATTTATCTGATCAAGTTAAACAAACCCTTGTAGCTATAAACATAATATGAATGAATAAATATAAACTTATTATCTAAATTTTTTTTAAAAAATAAAGTTTTAAATTTAATTTAATTGAATGTCTAATTGTTTTTTTATTTATTTTTGGATAAACCAATTATCATATCTTCAAAAAAAGAATTAATCAAATATAACAGCTCAAAAAGAAAATACCTGCAAATACCCTTTCCATCTAACATCATCCCTGAAGCAACACAATATTCCATAAATTTTCAAAAATCATTTAAGAACAATAAAACATATGGATAATTCACTATTGGTTTCCCCTAGAACATATCAAATAATCAAAAGAAAAAATTGCAACACCAGCACAACAACAACCAGTGCTTCTAAACTTCTAATATCAAATACATGTATCCAATCAAAGATTCAATAAATGAACCAAGGCAAAGAAAACATTTCCACGACTATCTACCATCAACAATGAGTTCGCACCTCAAACCATGATAGTATTGAAGATGGCTCCAACTATGAAATTAACCCTATAAAAATAACAGAGAAAACATATTAAGAAACATTCCTTAAAAATCCAAAGTACCAAATGAAGGATAAGGGAGGATAAAAAAAATTAGCAAGTTAGAAATCCTGGGTAACCACCATTGTTATCAATTCACCAGAAAACAGGAAAATAGTAGCTTTCAGGTTAATTAGAACAACTAATCATAAGATATCAAAATATATACATAAGACACCCTCAAATTCTCAGAGTACAAGTTCCACAAAATGATTTCCATCTCATTTGACAACTAAAACCTGAAGTCTAAAACTACAAACAGTAATGGACAATATACAAAAAATAGTTTTGCTTCATTTAGTGATATGAAACCCCCTTTAGAAGATACTAAGTTATACAATTAAGGAATCTTTGTCCTCATAGAGAGCAAGATCCAGAAACCAACTTCTGCCTCATAGTTAACCAGAGACTTGAATTTAAAAGCTACCAACAAGATCAAAAGGGAAAAAAACAGACTCAAACAAAACAATGTTTTATTTAGTGATATGAAACCACTTCAAAGACATTGATTGAAAGAAACCCAAAATTCTGAATAAGTACCTCTAGTACCACAAATTGACTCTGCCTCAAAAGTATAACCTGAAGTCCCAAATTACCAATGATAACCCCTTTAGAACCTACAAAGTTCTAGACATCATAAAACACAAATCCTACCTTCATGTTCCGCAATCATCTTTTGAATCATTGATAACTGAAGCTCAAAAGGTATCAAGTTCTAGAAATAAAAACCTTTAAATTCTGACAAAGCACAAGTCCCACAAACCGATTTCCACCTCAGTGACAACTAAAAACCAGCAGTCCAAAAGTACCAATGATAAATAAATGAAACCCCTCTGGAAATCATGTTTTGTTTCGTGATATGAAACCCCTCTGGAAGATATAAAGTTATAGACATAAAAAATCCCCAAATCCTGAAAGAGTGATTCAAATGCAGCAAGTCTGCAAATCATTTATCCCATCATTGATAACTGAAGATCCGAAGTTCAAAAAATAACAACAATAAATAGACCAGAAAAGAAAAACAGCTTGGAAAGTTCTACATCGCACAAATTTCTGCCGCATCAATAACTGAAGACATGAAAGTTAGAAAGTACAAAGATTAAACAGATTCAAACGAAAAAAAAAGTTAGCAATGAAATCATTTTTTCTTTAGTGATATGACCCCTTTAGAAGTTACCAAGTTTTAGAGATAAGAAACAGCCAAATTATGGTGGCCAAGTTCCATCACTACCAATCTGAAGTTAAAAATGGGCACAATAAATAGCTGAAAATAGGAAAAGTTTGTGATGAAATCATATTTTGATTGGAGAGATGAACCCCATTTCAATATAGTCAAGCAAATGAAGAATTTCCATGATCTAACCAGTTGATAAAACATGTATGTCGAATAAAAATATGTTTTAGTTAAACTTTGAAGTGATTCAGAAGAATTAGAACCCCTTTCCAAATAGATCAAATCCCGCATCTTCTAGAAAAAAAAATTAAAAGTCCCTTGAATCAGACCTGCACATGCAAGTTTCCTATAGCAGTGCAATGCTGTCAATCAAACATACTATGCCAAAAGAATATTATTCAAATCAAATAGGTGAAATTCTATGAAAGAAGAGACCCTTCCAAAGTTAATATCCGAAACATGGAATCAAACCTATGAGGCATAATCTGCAATGCAAAAAGTATTGGCAAACAAACTCTCAGCACTCATCCAAGCAAAAGCCATTGATCTCTACTGCCAAGTCCTACTTGCTTCAATAAACCAACAATGTACCATGAGCTGCTGCAAAAAAAGCTCTATATGTCATACAATAATTAGAATCTAATATCGCAAAACCAAAAGATCCATTATAAATTATAAATAGCATCAAAGATCAATCCAAACATCCAAAATTATCTACAATGATCACTTCCAAAAGAAAAGAGGAAAATCCTATCATGGTGTCATACAAGAACAGTCACATGAGAAGAATCCACCCAACATACTGCTTATGATTTCAATAAACGAATCAAGAAGGACAAAATCTGAAGACAATCACCAAACCTAAAGATCATCCGACAAAAAGAAAGAATCTATGATATGACATACTGCTTTTGATCCAAGCTGCTGCTTACAATTTCAAGAAACAATCCAACAATGAAAAAGCAACTCAAGATAATCGCCAAATTTAAAGAACATCCAACAAGAATAAAGAATATATGATCCAACCTACTGATTTTGACCCCATACTGTCAATTAAACATACTATGCCAAAAGACTATTATTCAAATCAAATAGGTGAAATTCTATCAAAGAAGATACCCTTCCAAAGTTTAATACCTGAAACATGGAATCGAACATGTGAGGCACAATCTGCAATGCAAAAAGTATTGGCAGACAAAAACTCTCAGCACTCATCTAAGCAAAAGCCGTCGATCTCTACTGCCAAGTCCTACTTGCTTCAATAAACCAACAATGTATCATGAGTAGCAACAAAAAAGGCTCTATACTTCATACAACGATTAGGATCCAATGCAAAACCAAAAGATAAATTATAAATTATAAATAACATGAAAGATCAATCTACAGACATAGCCAATGTACAACATTTGCCAACAATCACTTTGCAAAAATATATTATTTCATTTGATGCATTAGTTTGTTGGTTAAGTAATAAAAATATGTCATGAACAATAAATCAAACAAGGTGCAACAAAAAAAAGAAAGAAAGAAAGACATGAAGGTGAATAAGATACCAAAGGAATGCTTCATTCTAAATACCTCTTTTTGAGATTCTAAATCATTTTCTGGAGCAAGTGAGGATATTGGGCCAGATAGTTCAATAAACTGGGCCCTCAATGGGCATACATCATTAGGGACAACGTCATCAACTCAACTAATTGTTTTCTCACTGTAAATAGATCTGACTGCAGAGATGTGCCAAGTCAATAGGGTGTAATCCAACAGAATATAATAAATAAAAATATAGTTCAATGATAAACAATAAATCTGGTATATCTCTTAATTAAGAAGTTCAAAATCACAAAGGTGTTGGCTTCCATGATTGGTATTCCTTTATTTTAACAATTGAAGTAAAACTCATCAACACTTAGTTACCTTCTTGTTTGCAATTTTTGATCGATGAAAATCAAGTAGTTCAATCTTATTAACAAAAAAGTCAAAACCACAAAATTTTTAGGCCATGAGATAGTTAGAAGTAGGCATTGCATAAAGTTTGTGATTAGATACATTTTAACATATGAAACTATGAACACACAAGACAGTGGGTGGATTGTAGCGGTGATAACAATTTTTTTTTTTGACAATGGCCATAAAGACCGTCAAGGAGGGGCCGCGCTTGCGACGCACGTGCAAGCGCCTTCCCCATCACCTTGTAAGGAGAGAGCCTCGAACCCGCGCCGCACCCGTGCAGACACGCAAGTCGAGGCCAACGCCTTAACAAGGGAACCCGGTACCAATAGACCCGTGGGTCGTTGGTGTAGCGGTGATAACAATTATTGTCTAGAAATTGAAGAACAAACAAGACAGAGAAAGTAAATCATGCACAAGGTGTTGTAGCTAATATAGTTGCAAATTGTTATAAGGTTGGATCAGAGAATTTAAAAATAATGAACCTTCACCGCAACAGGAGGTTCTGGAGCTGAAGGTGCAGCTTGATCAACAAATGTCACTCCAACAGCTTTATCAGGAAATCTGTTAAAACAAAGAGAATTTAGCAAACTGATTGTTTACACAAAATCTCAATGTTTCTAGCAACATAGAAATCAAATAAGTAAAGAAAAAATAAGCTGGTTGATGACTTAATTAATTCAGTAACATCACTTAATGAAAAATGAAAAGCTAGTGTAATATAATCCTACACATCTCTTGTAATCATTTTGATTAGCCATATATCTGTTGTAATCTTGGAGCAACTATTATTGGAAATGTGAAAAAAACTTTGAAGAAAACAAGAGCAAATTTAAGCCATAAAAACACAAAAATTTCTTAAAAAACAGATAAATAAGTCAAGGATTTTGAAACGTACCTTAAGCAAGAGCTCAGTTGCTGCTAATACTGCATTCAAGGGTGTAAACAAAAATGAGAAAAGTAAAATCAAGAAAAATGGACAAAGGTAGGGAGATTCAAAGAAAACTTACCGGAGGAGGAGGAGGGAGTTTAGGGCACAGTAACTGTAGAGGAGGAGGGAGATAGGGCATGGGAAAAAAATAAAAGGAGTTTCATTCCCATTTAATGACGATTAAATGATTAACATTAAGATTAATGGAAGAGGTGAGAAGGCGAGAAGTTGGAAACGGTAGTGCTGATGAGAAAGAGAGGGATAAATGGATTATATTATTTTAAATAAAACTATAAAATTAAAGGTAAATGAAAATTAAATTAATAAAATTAATAAAATTAATAAATAAATTTTGGAATGTGATGTAATGAGAATTTAGATTAATTTCAAATAAATTAATTATCTAGTTATTAATCGATAAAATAAAAATTAAATTAATAAAATTATTTACGAATGTGATGTTTAGTTCTGTTGTTTTTAAATAAACTAAAAATAAGTACATAAATTAAATTTATTTTCAAAATATTTATCAATCTATAAAATTTTAAAATGTACATGTAACTATTAAAATTAAATAAGGATGAAGGTAATTTGGGATACTATTAGAATTAAGTTTGGGATACTATTAGAATTAAGAAAACTTGATGAGGGTAATTTGGTCCACACACATTGAAATGTTGGACCAACAATCCTCTTATAGGAGTATAATAGATTTAACTAGCACAATTAATACTAATATAACCCCCTCAAATCTCATAGTTGAAAAGGTGCTCCAACCCAACTTATGATTTTTTTTTTAATATATTTGCCTTTCTCTTAATATGGTAGGACCCACATCAAGGAATCAGGTCCAACCCAATGGGGCTGACCCAACCCCACAACAACCTCCATTTGTTATGGGTCATCTTGGATCCTCCTCTTCGAAATCTGCTCCCGGGGGTCGTAGCACATGTTCCTCCTTGGTAAGGGTGATACTATGTTTGATGAGGTTTTGCATCTCTTGTAGCTGTGTTTTTGTGGTGGTGTGGACACTTTCGAACCACGAGAAGAAGAGAAAGCTGGCTTGACAGATGAGTCTCGTACAAATGTGGCGTTTATCGTTGAAACATTTTATGTTCCTTTCCAACCAGAGGTTTTGGGTGACAACCAACATATAAGAAGTTTCCATTCTTTACGGAGGTCCTTCTCCAGATGTTTACATATTGATGATCTGCACCAATTAAAAGATTCTCAATTAAAAACTTTATTCACACTTGACCTCTTACCAATTCATCTGTATCTTGCCTAATAATTCTAAATTCCTTGTCTCATTGATTGGTAGGGTTCAAATCAATCCGGATTTTACTCTTAATAATGTATTTTATGTATCTCCAATAAGATGCAATCTTTGTTAGTAAGTGTTTTTGATGAACTCTTAAATTTTTGTATGTTTACTCACAAATCTTTGTATTATTCAAGACGCCAATCATAGGAGGATGATTAACAAGCTTAAGAAGCATGCTACATTTTTAAGTCTAGTACAAAACCACAAATCCATATTCATCTTATTCATTTCAGTCTTGTGTACCAAAGGCCAATGCATTGTCAGTATCTTCCAATGTATATATAGTATAATGTATGGATTTATCGATTCAACATTTTGTTATCCATTTTCCAAAACAAAAAAAAAAAAACCATTTTGTTGTCCATGGCGTCAACTTTTTCTATTGAAATAAATTTGACTTTCCAATTGAATAAAAGTCATCCTTATTCAAAGCATCTTAGGTTATCCATTATATCCAACAATCACATGTTTGCTACTGCCTAATAATTTTGGGTTTTTTTTTTTTTTTTGATAAATATGGACAAGTACTAGATTAACATCTATGTCGTAGGCGTAATTCAAACTTATTACCTTCTCTTTGTGAGAGGTATAAATTACCAATTTTTCTTGTAGGAGTTAGTGTTATAAATGTGGATAAGTTATTAGAACCACGTCATAGACGTAATTCACATCCGTCATCTTTTTTTTGAAAGAAAAATAAGTTACAAACTTTTCTTGTAAAGATTGATAATTTTGAGGTTCCTATCATGAGGCAACATATCATGGCTATCAACATTTTTTTTTTTTAACTTCAATGGATGACTGCACTCATTTTAACTTTTAATTGACTATATTTGACGAAGACAAAATATGAAGCATCTAGCTTAATTATATCATTTTTTTTGGTTCTCTAATTGAGAGACAAATTGCAATTGCTACCAAAAAGTTCAGGTGAAACAATGTGCGTGGTAGTAATTCCAAATTATATTAAATTGTCAAAATAGAAGAGACAAAATTAAAAAGAAAAAACAAACAAACCAAAACCTGAACCATTTTCATAATTTTAAAATTTCCAACTATTTATTATTAAAATTAAATATCAGTTACAAAGAATGAATGCGAAAGTCAATTATAAAAAATAGGATACTGGTTGATTAATAGTATACATAAGGTTTTTTTTTTGAAAAAATATATATTTTTTTGAAAATTATTTTATTTGACTATAAATTTATAAATTCTCCAAAAATATAAAATATAAAATAATTGAAATATTTTTAAAATATAAAGGATATATTTTTAATCAAATATTTATATTTAACCATAATTAAAACTTTTAGATTGACAATCGATTTCAATGAAAAAAATAGAGAGAAGTAATGAAAAGCCCCCCAAAAGTTTTGAATTCCATATATAGTCCCTGCAACTTTGGGTATCTATATTCAGTCCCTCCTTTATACAGGGATTTACTTTTCAGTCCCTGCATGTAGCAAACGGTGTTAACTGGGCTGTGAAAAGACGCTGATGCCCTTTGGAGAAGCCCAACGGTTCTGACACTGCGGTACAACACACCATTTCATGAAAAGACTAAAATGCCCTTTGAGATCGTCTTCTCCCCTTGAATCCGTTGCTGCTCCAAATTAACTAAACCGCTGACACTCCCTCTCCACACGAAGAAGACAGTCAGCACACCGTCTGCTCCGCCAGGTCATCCTTCATCTTCTCTTCCAGCAGCGATTGCCGGAGTTTGCAAACGAGGTAGCAACCGAAACCCGAACTCTAAACCTTTTGAGATTGGGGCTTCGCCGCCGGGCTTCGATCTCTCTTTTTTTTCTTTTTTTCTTGCTATTTTTCTATCCTCCGCGGTAGAATGCAATTTGTGCATGTGGATTGTAAACTCATTGTGGAGATATAGGGTTTAGGGTTTTGTTCATGTGCAAGGATTTGTTCTTTTCTCACTTGTAACTGTAGACCACTAGCCATGTACACCGGTGGTGTTGTTCATGTGCTTTTGGCTTTGTAATTTGTTGAATGTGTTTCATTGTGGGTTGTGGTTTTTAAAATCGGTAAAAAAGTGTTTAAAATCGAGCTACACTGTTTAGTATACTGGAAATCTGCTTGATATTCGCCTTATGTGTTTAAAATCCAGAGCAACTATTTAGTACAATTCAAAGGGCTTAATTGTTTCTATCTCTTTTCACGTTTTCGTTGTAGTTAACTGCACAATGGCTCATAATTTGGTTAATGGACGATGCTACACGGGTCCACTTGTTGACTGCCTCGATGAATTGAACAAACACATGAACAAAAAACACATGCAATTCATCAACAGCACGTTATTTGCTCCCTTGCTTGGAATCAAGCGAATAGTACAAGAGAGGGGCGTGCTCGACGCACTGATGCAGGCTTATGACGTTGGCTTGCAGAAATTTAAAATCGGGGAAAGTTTGCTGAGCTTTCGTCCGGAGGACGTCGCCATAATCCTTGGACTCCCCTCAGTTGGAACCGCCATGTGGAATTCAAACGGCCCACCGCCCGATCCACATTTGAGGACAGATATCTCGACAAAGCCTACTCAAGGAATCTAGATTGCATTAAGAACGCTCTGTTGGATCTTGTTCATAAGAGGGGCGAGGAGGAAAACCTCGTGAAACTTCTGATAGTGTATTTGATGGGTGCCTTCCTGTTTCCGACCACAAACTGCACGGCCCCAAGTTGGAGTACGCATTATGCCGATAACCTGAAGAACCTAGGGACATATGCATGGGCACAAAGCCGCCGCATAAATGGCTCATGGATCTATATCCAACCGACAAATGCCGAAAGTACGTGAGAGGTGTTCGGGGAGAAAAGGACTAAAAACAGCTTATCTTAGGGGTGCTCCATAGTGCCGATAATATGGTTCTATGAAGTCACCGGTCTCAGAAAGAAGGTGGAGTTCAAATGGACTCCAAGAATTTTGGGCTATGGTGAGACCACCCGCAAGAAGGTTACTACCGCCAAGGCAATTATCGAATCATTCAATGGGAAATCTGTAGTTTACTTCAGTCCTTTCATCTCTTTACTTCTTTAGTTTTATACCCAAGGCTTTAGTATTATGCTAAAGTCTTTAGTATTCTACTAAAGCCTTTTAGTATTAGGATAAAGTCTTTTAGTATTCTTATAAAGTATTTAGAATTAGGCTAAAGTCTTTAGTATTATTCTAAACTCTTTAGTATTAGGCTAAAGTCTTCAAGATTCTTCTAAAGTCTTTTAGTATTTGGCTAAAGGCTCTTGTATTCGTAAAGTTTTTAGTATTCACTACATGCTTTACTTTTTTAAACTACTTATAACGCTACTCAAGATTTTGCAATATTGTCTCACAGCCTTCCACCCACCTCGTCCCCGTAAAACGCTGAAGAGGTCAGCTCTCACCAATAACCCGCTACTACATAGCACGGCCATGGAGGAGAGACCTAGTACGGATGCAGGTCCAAGCGTGGCAGAAGGTGAGGGCAAGCGCAGCCTGAAGAGGATTGACAAGAAATCCCGGCACCGCAGGGCCGAGCAGCCGCCTACAATTAGTCCAACTCCGTCCATAAAGAGGACCCCAAGCGCAAGCAATGACGACTTTATTCAGCGCTTGCAGACCTCGTACGATGTACTGATGAACGAGGTCGTTACAATGCGCGGGCAAATGGATAGGTTGCTTGCCAGGGAATCTGCCCACCAAGCCCCGCCAGCCAAACGCCGTAAGGCACTTGTCTCCAAGCGACAGCAAGCTCCTGATACTTCCACAATCCCATTGGCGGATATCGCTGGCGAAACAGTTGCCCGCAAACTGCGGACTAGAATTGTTCGGAAAAGGAAAGCTCCCGAAGTTGTTGAGGGAAGCCCGCCGGCATCGGAGAAGGAAGGCGAGGAACCAGTGCACATCGTCGACGCACTAATTGAAACTTGTGAGATATTGAAGGATGCGTCACCAAGTGATGCAGGGATGTTGATTCCCACTGAAGCCCCCCACATAATCGTTTCAATGGTTTCCACCGACGAAGCCCCCACTGAAGAAGCCCCGACTGAAGAAGCTCCCACTGAAGAAGCCCCCATCAAATGTTTCCCCCACCGCAGTAAGCCCCCACCAAAATGTTCTACGTAAAAAGCCCCAGTTGAAGAAGCAGGCCCCCTCCCCGTCCCTATTGAAGCCCACGCCTCTGCAACTGTGATTGATGCAGAGGCGTCCGTGTACGCGGGAGAAAATGTACAACCTGTGAGGACAAATTTCATTCCTAAGAACAAGCGTCCTACAGGGTTCGGGCAGCTGAACAAGGAGAAGCAAGCACTCATTTCATTCTTCCTGAACTGTCTGATTGACAGGTGAGAACAATCTTCATAGTATTTCTCTTAAATGCTTAGTATTGCACTTAACCGCTTAATATTTCTCTTAACTGCTTAGTATTTGGCTTAACTCTTTAGTTTTTCTCTTAAATGCTTAGTATTCTTGTTAAACGCTTAGTATTTATCTTAACTGTTTAGTATTTACCTTAACTGTTTAGTATCTTTCTTAACTGTTTAGTATTTCCCTTATCGGTTTAGTATTTCTCTTAACCGCTATTATTTCTCTTACATTCTTTGTATTTATCCTGAATCGCTTATTTTATCTTCTAGTACAATTGTTTGGAAGAATGAGTGGGCATTTACAACTCGCGCAATTATACCCATTGGTCGAGGGAAGAGATTCATGGTCGACGACGCCATGGACGCCTTTGTCATGATCTTCTTTGTAGGAGTTGAAGAAGACACCGTCAAGTACAAGAGGCGTGGATCCATCACTGTGCCTTTCAGACCGCATCGCCGGGCTAAAGACCACACAACCGATGATTCTCTCAAACTAATGACCATGCAGTAACATCTTTTCAAAATTTGGAAGTTGTTCTAATGCCCATCATTCTGAACAAACACTTCCACCTACTCGTTTTGGATAAAGAATCCAGACACTACACTCATTACTCATCTCTCAACGGCCGGGTGTATGACAAGGCCGCTGAGGAAATGGTAAGCCAAACACCTATCACCTCCATATTTCGTGTTCTCCCCTTCGCACCAGCTTAACCATCTTTGTTCTAAATGCAGAGGGTTATTTTCGAAAACGCACTTACCTTCGGGCATGGGCATTGCTTTGAAATAGACTGTTTTACATTCTCACATGACTGTGACTGCCCATAACAAAGAGAGGACAAAGGTGGATCGGCCCCGTGGTTCGTGGATGCGGTTTTATGGAGCGTATATTGGGCCGAGAAGCTTCACCTCAATCGCCCAAGTTCCTCGCCTACGCCTAGAGTATGTATGTCGCATACTTTCTGACGGATTCCATCGAACAACTCACGCAAAGGGAAGGACCCAAAACTGATGAACCAACGTCAAGGAACTCTAAAGACTTTACAATCATATTCTACGCGGTATAATATCGCACTCATTGTTTACTAAGTGTTCACTGTTTAGTATTTACCTTAACCGTTTAGTATTTGCCTTAACTGTTTAGTATTTTTCTTAACTGTTTAGTACTCATTGTTTACTAAGTGTTCAGTGTTTACATACAAGAAGGAGAACAGTTTCAAGCAAAGACGTTCACAATCAACAAGTTCAATCACACACACAGTAACACCAAAGACAGCTACTTAAATATTACGATTTTATTTGCAAGACAAATAGCTACAGACTACCGTTCGCAGTTACACTTGGGCGAGCAGAAACAGAAGACATTTTCAAACAACTGTTGCGTCCGAAAATGTGAACATCAAAATCTTTATCCTCGCGGAGAGTGAAGATCAACAGGTCCCCCTCACCGAGATGATGGTCAGCCCAAAAGGCAGGCCACCCGTGCTGGAAGATAGCCTCTCCAGATTCCCTCGCCTCCAGCCCACCATCACCGCCAAGGGTTCCCGATCGGTCCCCACAAATTGCACCGGTCCCATTCGAACGTGGTGCATAAAGCGGTGGAACGACCGAGGAATCCACAATCGACGCAGGCGAAATAAAAGAAGGAGAGATGAACCGGTAGAAGGAGGGGCGACTGTTGCAACTCATGATGGTGAAGCAATGGTAGAATCCCTCCTTCCCACCACACCTATTTAAAGCCAAGTCTCAGAGAGAGAGAAGCGATCTCGGAGATCTCAGTTCTAAATGCGTCGCTTCGGTTCCCAATAAGCACCCGACGCTTCATTAAAGTCGCTTCGGTTTCCAATAACTATTTAATATTTTTCTTAATCAAGTTTAGTATTTTTCTTAACCGCTTAGTACTTCCTTTAATCGCTTAGTGTTTCTTTCCCACCGCACCTATTTAAAGCCAAATCTCAAAGAGAGAGAGAGAAGCGATCTCGGAGATCTCAGTTCTAAATGCGTCGCTTCGGTTCCCAATAAGCACCCGGCGCTTCATTAAAGTCGCAATACGGTTTCCAATAACTATTTAATATTTTTCTTAATTGTTTAGTATTTTACTTAACTGTTTAGTATTTTTCTTATCCGCTTAGTATTTCCCTTAACTCTTTAGTATTACTCTTATCCGCTTAGTATTTCCCTTAACTCTTTAGTATTTCTCTTATCCGATTAGTATTTCTCTTAACTGCTTAGTATTCTTACCATCTCGATTACTCATGTAAACATTTTATAAACGTGATAATATCAAAACTTCAGAAAATCACATTATTTACATTAGGTAAAATGTAAACCTTATGGCCTGCACGGATCAAGTTAATCACCTATTACAGCTTGCAAGTCCCGCTGGACAGGCTGTTTTTTTGCAGAGGTCGCACCTCAACTCTCTCTCACGCCTAAAGCCCGCGACTCAATTCTTGTCCGGCCGCCTGTGCCTTCTCTTCGTAATAGGTGGGTGTATCTCAAGGACGCTGGATGCATCTGCCGGTTTATCGCGCCGGACCGGAGAAATATGGTCCAGATATGCATTGGCGCATACATTTGTACCGTGAAGTAGTCATCCACGGCATGTATGTACACTTGCCTCCGGTCGCTGATTGACGCACACGCATGCATGCAGTGGTATTCCATAGACTTGCCAACGCCTACATGAGCATGTCCTTGTTCCGCAGATTGACCGCAGAGTCGCGACCGGTCGATAACTTCAATTGCTTCACCATCCTAACGCCTACGCGGAGCAAGCGGCTTGACTCGATAGTGTCCTCGAGGTTCCGATGTATTGCTGGGCAAAGATGTGTTCCCCAGCGCCGGACATGCTCGCGTCGGGCGTACATTATATTCATGAGCTTGTACCTGCAAAGATGTTTTATAGAATATACTAAAGCCTTACAAAAGATACAAAAATTTTACACCTGATACTAAAGACTTACGCCTGATACTAAAGGGGTATCCCTGATACTAAAACGTTACCGTTAATACTAAAGAGTTACGCCTGATACTAAAGACTTACACCTGATACTAAAGGGTTACCCCTGATACTAAAGCTTTATAGACAATACTAAAGAGTTAAGCTAAATAGTAAAGTTTTTTAGTCGCGGGTGAATATTACCTGATTAAGTCGACCATTTCGGTCACAGGGAGGTGGCGCGCTTCCTTGATCCACGCATTGAATGACTCGGCGACGTTCGAGTACATCTCACCCCATCTTTGCCCCTTAAACAAATAGTTCACCAATGGGCCACATCGACTTTTGATTAGCCAGCCGGTGCGCTTGTGCCGACAAGTGGCCAGGAGGTCCTTCACCGCGTCATCGAATTCTTTAGAAGTACATGCGTATGCGATGCGGGTAAAGAGGGCCCAACACTCCTCCTTCAATGCTTTCCCAAGACTAGTATTTCCCTTCATGAAGTTCGCCTCTAGGTATCGCAAACAATATGCATGGGGCGATGAAGGGAACACCCTTGCGATTGCATTAACTAGACCTTTCGATCTGTCCGATATGAATGTAATGCACGTGTCATAATCCTCATCTCCATATATTGTATTCGTGAGAGTGGTGAGGAACCAAGTCCAATTGTCGTCAGTTTCATTGTCCACTATTGCAAATGCGACGTGGAAGAATCCCTCATTGTCGTCTTTGCCCGTCGCTCCTAACAAGATGCCACCGTATTTTCCAAGCAGATGTATTCCATCGACGAATAACAGCGGCCTGCAACCCAACTTGAAGCCGACGACACAAGCACGAAAACAAAAAAAAACCACGTCTGAATCTCCCGCCATCACTTTCAATTGTGGCAACGCTACCGGGATTTGTCTCCATCACCTTTTCAACGTACCATAATAGCAAATCGTAGCTCTGTACCTCACTCCCGTGGAGAACGGTTCGGGCAACCTCTTTTCCCATCCATGCTTGCTTGTAAGGAAGACCCACGCCGCGCTTCCTCGCAAAATATCCCGTTGAATGCTCGACGCCTCGGATACAAGGGACGATCCTTGAGCTTCTCGGATCACACGCATCGCAAAACCCATTTTTGGATGCTTTGTGGGAACTCGCCCCGATACCGCCATACCACACACACATGTGTGGGCCGCAATCGTTCTTTATTCTAAAGGTGTGAGATTTTCCTCCCGAGAAGCATGAATCCCTCCAATTGCGCCCACTCAAGCATCCGGCAAATACCACCCTTTCTATCATTTTTATGAAGGTAAAGTCAAATTTCCTTTTGATAGAAAAGGCACGGAGCCGCATTCCTCAAGTGTTCCACGCTCAAATCGACGCCAATTTTGAGCTAATCGCAATATCGTGGAGTTTGAGAAGAACCCACAATGTCCAAGGACATGCTCTCGCTCTGGGATCCCCGCTGATTGATAAGGTACTCTTTAAGCTGAGACAATACGAAATAGAACGACTTAATACTAATTAGATACGGCATGGATTTTAAAAATTTTCAAGAGATACTAAAGAGATAAGGAGAATACTAAAGACTTTCAAAGAGGGTACTAAAGAGGTAAGAGGAATACTAAAGACTTTCAAGAGATACTAAAGAGATAAGGAGAATACTAAAGACTTTAAGTTGATACTAAAGGGATAAGTCTAATACTAAAGACTTTTAAGAAAATCCTCAAGTCTTACATGTTTATAATACACGGTTGTGGGAAATAATAAACACATACAAAAGGCTTTACGCTGGAAGTGAAGAGTCGCGACTCGCCGCCCACGGCCACTTCCACCGTGGTCCACAATAAGGTCGCATAATATTTTGTTGAACGAAAGTGAAAAATGTTGCACATATGCACAAAGTCCGTAGAATTGTCAATGGGACAAGCTCGCTTCTACGCTGATCCTGTGCGCATATAACTCACTCTCACGCCAGAGGAGTCAAGGTCCCACCGCTCACATATATCACCTATCATCAATCCCAACAAGTGAGTACTGTGAGCTCCAAGGCTAGACCTTTCTCCCCATATCAAGCGCTGACGAAAAGGGTTTCCATCAAAATCCTGCAAGAAGAATGCCATTGCAAAAATGAGAGAATTATACTCACGCGACGCTATGAAAAACAATGGGTAATCTATTACCTTTTCGCTTGTCAGTCAAGTAGACTCACTACGTGGTAGCTTCTCAACAAGACTAAAAGCTCAACACAAGACTAAAAGTTCAACAAAAAGCTCTCCTCAGAAAAGAACAAAGGAAAGGAGACCTAAGAGAAGGAGTAGAATTGGACTCTTCTCTACAAGACTAAAAAACAAAATACTGTGCTCTCTCGCAAAAGAACAGAGAGGAAGGAGACAAAGAGGAGTATAAGAGGACTAGCTTATCTTACAAGCATGAAAAGTACACAACCCGCCTTTTCAAAGCAGAAAAGGTTGTTTTTGGCGGGAATTCAATGGGTATTTTGGGGTTTTTTTCAAAACCTAACGTTAGCAGGTCACGGCAGGAACTAAAGAGTAAGTAGGTTGAAAAGGAGGGACTGAATAGTATAGTGTTTAGTCACAGGGACTAAAAAGTCAGAAATGAAACAGTCAGGGATGCTACAATAATTTTCCCGAAAAAATATACCCAATCCAATGAAAAACTTGAGAGTGTACTTTCCATAAGTATATCATAGTTTACGCATTTAATTTTCTTTCTACATAATTATTTATTTATAAGAAATTATATTTAAAAAAAAACCCCCTTTAGTTTATTCATGTCTCTTCAAACACTGTACACGGTTCCCAATTAACTTGGGACATGGAGGGGCCGTTTCCCAATGTTAGCATTATTGGGCTGTGAGATTGAATAGAACCTGCTGTTCATAATAAGCCCACGCTTGCCGAGGCCTTCACTCAAGTCAATGTATGTGTCCAGTTATTTTCTTGTGTTCTGTATAGATTATTTGATTTAAAAATGGGAAAATTACTATATAGTCCCCGACATATTTCTACCTTCATAGACAGTCCATCTAATTTTTTAATTTCTTGTCAGTCCCTGTTTTTTGACATTCTCCTTTACAGGTCCCTCCCGTCAATGAACTGTTAGGTTTTTTTAAAAATGCTAAGGGGGCGTTTGGTTGGGCCATTTTCCACCTTTTCTACGTTTTTTGTGTTTTTTATTTCCAGGAAAAAGAGGAAAACGCTGTTGATTGAGTCGTTTTCTGGAAAAGGAGGAAAAGGAAAACGACTGAAAAATGAAAAATTAGAAAACGGAAAAAAAAGTCATTTTCTAGATTTGGAAAACTATTGGAAAAGACGGTGGCATTGTTGTAAATAAACCAAACTCCAAAATTAATTATAAAAATATATAAAATATTAACATTTTTTTATTTTTTAAAATATATTTTCGTTAACTTTTGTTATTGTAAAAATATATAAATATATTTTATGTTATTTTTTATATTTTGAACTTTATAAAAATATCATATTTGCCATTTTTTTTATTTTTTAAAATATATTTTGAACTTTTGTTATTATATAAATATATAAAAATATCATGTTTATCATTTTTTTTATTTCTTAAAATATATTTTTTAAAACTTTATTTATTATATATAAAATATATAAAAATATTATGTTTGTTATTTTTATATTTTGAACTTTATAAAAATATCATATTTGTCATTATTTTATATTTTGAACTTTATAAAAATATCATGTTTGTCATTTGTTATTTTTTATATTTTGAATTTTTGTTATTACAATTATTATGTTGGTTTATAGTTCTATTTTACATTTATTAAATTGTTTTACAATAGTTAAAAAAAAATTGTTTATACATATTTGATAAAATCACCAGAAAACATATTACACAGTTTTCTATCAAACCAAACAACTTTTCCATTTTCTGTTTCTGAAAACAGTTTCCAACCAAACAGTTTTCCATTTTCCAGTTTTTGTGTTTTGTCATTTTTTGCGTTTTCCACCTTTTCAGAAGAAGGAAAATGAAAAACAAACCAAACGCCCCCTAATTTTATCCTGCTGGTTGCTTTGAAAAATACCAAGTTTTATGCATTTCATTGCACTCGCATACAAGGTTTATGTTTGTTTGCAAGTTGCCAAGGAGACCTTCTTTGCTCTTAAAGAAGGTTATGTTGTAGCATTTGTCTATTGGATTTTACTTTTTGGGATTTCTTTTTTTTATATGACTTATTTTTAAAGCAATTGTGTAGACCGTTTGAAAAATCTGATCCTATCTTTTATCCTATTTTATGAGTAAAGTTAGTTTGTGGGTTGTACCGATGCCTTTTATTGGAATAATAATAAAACAAAAACCCAATAAACAAATGCTACACAATTATTAGTTTTCTCCTTTATTTTGCAACATAGTATGGAAAATGATATGCTTATGCAGTCATTGGGAAGTCAACACGTATAAAAAATAAAAATAAATGCACACCGCAAAAATTACACCCTTTCCCCAAAAAATAAACGCAGGCCCCAATTTAAAAATAAATTATATTCATTATTCAATAGTGTAAATAATAAATTTTATTTTTAAATAATTTGTTATAAAAATTTTGATTGGATGGTATACACTACAAGAAATTGAAAAGTTATATAAAAATTTGAAGTTATAAGACATGTGCTCTTAATATCCTTTATAAAAACAAAATTAAATAACTCCTTGTGATTTTATTCATTTATCTCAACATTTTTTTAAAAATGTTGTGGAGGTTTTGTCATCAGAGAAATTCAAACATAATCTATCAATTTGGTAGTCAGGTTCTTGTCTAATGTCATGCACAAATCAGCCATAGTTGAGATAAATGAATAAAATCACAAGGAGTTATTTAATGGCATGTGGACCAGTAAATATGTAACAAGTGGTCAATAAATTTTAATATTTTTCTCTAAAAAATTATATCAGGAGTGGAAAGAGAGTTGCCTGTCACTTGTTACATTTTTAGTTTTTTTACTAGTCTAGACCCCCCCGGGAAAAAAAAATCACTCCAAAGTTTACTTCAACATAATATTAATTTTTTTATTTTAGTTATTTAACAATGAAGGCCTGGTGACAATGCTATTGGTTTAGAGACTAAAAGGATAAATTTTTTTAGTTTAGGAACCAAATTGATAAAAAAAAATTAATTCAAGAGCTAATAGTTCATTTCTAAATTAAAAAATAAAATATAGATTATTGAGGCTTAACATGGTTAGCATGTGTTATATATATATTAAATACATAGGTTTTTTTTATTAAGTATGCTTTAAATTTTTTTTGGGATAAATCACATTTATTTATAATAGATAATAGTTCCCATAAAGTATTACAATCAGCCTGTTTCTACTAAAGGTTTACAAAGAATGTAGTAGCACACTCGATTCAATGTTGTCTCCCATTTGCTTGCTTCTTTGTCCCTAACCTCCCTCCTCAGCCTCGTGGCCGATGAATCCCTGAGGGTTGTTCATGAACAAGAAGTGCATGCTTCTTTTGACTATATTAAATATTCTTGAAAATAACAAATTTTGGTTCAGTTCCCTTAAAATACTTTCCTTTTTCACTAATTGATAGACAACCAATTGTAAATTTGAAAATAAATTTGTCTTTTAAAAATATGTATTATGAGTTCCAAAAGTCTTTTTGGATGTGTATAAAACATTTTTTAGATTATTGGAGACAGTCTCCTTCATTACCTAATGGTTGGTACAACTTGGACTTGTGGTCATGTATAATTAATTAAAAAGTATGTTCATCAATCAACAATTAAGCCTACAATGAATAAGCCATTTCCACCTTTCATAATCAGAAGTCTAACTTTAGGAATTGACATAATTTAATGTTCTCTTTAAATGGTCTGGTCTTTAGTTTGATTTTATTTTTGTTATTGAACTAATCACCTACTTAATCATTATAAGTCTTACTTGATTACCTAATGGTTGGTACAAGTTGGACTAAATATCATGCATAGGAAATTTAAAAGTATGCTTATCCATAATTAATGAGCAATTTAGCATACAATGACAATCAATTGTCAACAATAAAAAAACCAATGGTCATGAAGGCCTATTAAGACCGGGAAATTGCTTAAAGGCTTTCAGCCTTCTAAAGAACCTGAGATCAAGCCCTCCTCTTGTAAATGAGGAAGTTCAGGCGCATCGAGTGTGCTCTGCGGCTGGCCCCATTCTTGACATCCCTCGTGGGGCGCTTGTCGCCTTAGTCCAATAAAAAAAAACCATCATAATCAAAACTCTACCATAAGTAATTGATGTAATTTAATGAATCATCTTTGAACTCTGTTCATCTTGCTCTTTATTTTGATTATGAACTGGTTCATATATATCAGTTTGCTTCTCTGTATTAAATAATTGCTTTATATAATTTAATCTATATATAAATCTAAACATAAGATTACATACTCATGCAAGACTAGATTTATAGTATGTTTTTGAGAATATTATCACTAAATATATTAAAGTTTGGCTGGTAGAGTTGGTGACCTTAGATGGTCCCTTACTTAGATCTTGCTTTACTATATATATATATATATGTATATGTATATATATATATGTAGGAAAGTTTTGCTAAGTTTGAAGACAAATTCCATTACAAATCTTTAGATGATGTGTGAAAGAAAAGCAAAAGCTTGATGGTGTAGTAGTGTTGCTGCTCATATACATGCATGAATGCAATAAAGGCCTTCATGTCTGCAAACTCTGCCTCACTGATGGAGATTGCTCTATGCAGCTGGGACTATTCTAGGTGACACCATTAATTCACCATTTATTAATGCAACCAGCAAAGGTTTAATATACCACCTTGTGTTTCATCACTCCCAGTCCCCAAGATTCCATTGAGCTTATATAAATATATATAGTATTCTACTTGTTTGATGTTTGGTTTAATGGAGTTTCTTGAGTCTTAGGTGGATTAGAAGGGTTTTGAGGAGAAGAGATGCCAACAGTGTGGTTTGCTTTGAAGAAATCACTGCATTGCAGCCCTGAGCCTTCTGGAAGTTTATGATCCATGGGTGAAGAGGAATGGGAGGTCAGGGTGCTCAAGGTCCATAGCCAACCTCAAGGATGTCATCCATGGCAGCAAGAGGCATCTTGAGAGGCCAGCAAGTTATAGTCCTAGGTCCATTGGGAGCAGTGAGTTCCTAAATCCAATTGCTCAAGTGAAGTCATTCTCAGTGACTCTAAGTGTGAGCTCAAGATCAGTGGATTTGGAGGTTGTCATGAGAGTCCTGGTGCTGCTGCTGGTGCCTTTGTTGGTACTCTCAGGCCTGGGACTCCTGGTCCTTGGGGGCAGCTTCCCTCTGAGAGGGTTAATAGATGCAGTACTGCCCCTAAGAGGTCCCCTGGCCCTTTTGGTGATGGTGGAGCTTGCCGTCTTTCTTCGGCACCATCAAAAGCTGCCACCATTGATGATTATTCTGCTATTTCTTGTGCTGCTGTGAATTGCCATAAGTGTGGGGAGAGCTTTGGGAAGTTGGAGGCTTTGAAGCTCACCATTTGTCTAAGCTATGCAGGTCTGCAGCATTGATTGATTTCTCTCTTGAATTGATTATTTTGTGCAGTTTCATGCCCATTTCTAATGAATTTTAGGAGTTGCATATATTGCTCTGGTCTATGTTCATTATTGATTTCTCTCTTGAATTGATTAAAATTTTTCTCTTGAATTGATTCTGCTGTGTGGTTTTATGCTGATTTTCTCATGAATTTTTCAAGTTGCATACATTGCCGTGCTTCTGTGGAGTTCAGAAAATTGATCAAATTTTAGTTCTCGCTTAATTATGAAAGATTGTATGCAGGTTTGCAGTTTAATTTCTCCCTTGAATTGATTCTCTTAGATTTAAGAATTGCATGCATTACTGAATCAAAAGGTTAATTCTTTCACTAGAGAATGATTTATTCCGATGTTTAATTTCTACAGTTACTGAATTAGTAGAAGGGGACTCTTCAAGAAAGATTGTAGAAATAATCTGCAGAGCAAGCTGGTTGAAGACCGAAAGCAATTGTGGACGGATCGAAAGAGTCTTTAAAGGTCCATAACATGCAGAAAACACTAGCACGGTTCAAGAATACCGAGAAACAGTCAAGATCAAAGCCAGTAAACTTCCCAAGAAACATCCTCGAGTGTCTTGCCGATGGCAAATGAGTTGCTAAGATTCCACGGTACGACAATTTCTTGCTCTCTCGGTATGAATGGTTCATCAAGTCTCTGCACATTGAGAAATGCAGTGTGTGCCGAATAATCAGAAATGGATTCACCATGCAAGAGGAAACAAATGAACACATAGGAGTATTCACAACCGCGACAAGTGGAAGAGCATCTGAATCAATCCAGGTATCTGAAGATGATCCTTTTACAAGGAAAGCATTGCTGGTTTGCCGAGTGATTGCCGGGAGAGTTCATAAACCTCTCGATAATTACCAAGAATTAGCAATTCAGTCTGGTTTTGATTCACTTGCAGGAAAAGTGGGTCTCTATGCAAACATTGAGGAACTCTATTTGCTGAATCCAAGAGCTCTCCTTCCATGTTTTGTTGTGATTTGTAAACTCTGATGTGAATTCAATCATCTTTTGGCTCAGAATTTTTTGTTCTTCTGATTAAAAGAATAACTGAAATTTTGATTTTTTTTTTAATTAATCCATGTCAAAGTGAATGTGATCACTAGCCAGCAAATTGGACTTTGATTTTGATCAATTTCTTGTAAACATGAGATGGCTTTGCATATGCTTGATGAAGACAAAGTACATGTTCCTGATGTTATGCCTTTGATTTTAGTGATGACTGACATTAATGCAAGAAGAGAAATTAAAGCCAGAAAGAGACAGAACCACATGCACTTTGTTCAAGGCTTTTGAGTTATTTGAGTTTGGTTGGAAAGAAGACAATACATAGACCAACACGCAGTACACAGGAAAGAGATTGTTTTAATTGTGCTTAAAAATTGTGCCAATGTTTTGTTTGAGTTTGACAGTAAGTAATTCACAGGACACTCACTGTTTGTGTAGGGAAATTCATTTGTTCACTGAAACAGAGAAGTCTGACTCAGTGGTGTTGGTCAAACCAATATTCAATTATAAGAATATATCTAACAAAATGTATTTTTCTTTTTATCCGTAAATGTTGCAATTGTGGTTAAAACCTTGTTGCACCGTTAACATATTTTTGAAAAAATAAAAATATTTTCTCATTCGGTAATTGATAATAACTCACATTGTTTTTTTTGGGTTAAAGGATGAATAAACCACATTATTTATAATAATAGGTAAAATTTTGTGATACAAACATTACATATGGACATTATGAAAAGACAGGTATGCATTGTATCTTCCATTCTCCTAATCATGATCCTCCCTCTTGGGCCCTCGGCCCCTAGTTCTTCCTGGTAGTGTTCAAAGTTGTAAAATATAGGCTTCTTTTGACCATGTTTTGGGACTCTTATAAACCCAGCTTTTTAGACGGATGCTTTGCATTAAACCAAGTTAAAATAGTGAGAAAGTGTCACTTAATAGTTTGAAAGCAAACGCTGTCATTTATCTTAGAAATATTGCATATTCCTTTCTCCCCATAAGGTCCATATGATAGTTATTATTGTAAGCTCTCACTCTTTTCTTAAGGTCTTGGTAACCTTGGATGAGGTGGTTATGAAGCTCCTAATATCTTGGGTGGAGGTGCAAATATCCTGTGGAGGTAAAAGTTGTGTATATATTGTACCGCCTCCCATAGTGTTCCCATATATTCTCACAAGCTACGGGCGCTTGAGGAGTAGGTGTGGAAATTGTCTCGCTTGTCTCTGTGGCATAGGAAGCATGCAACTTGAGTCCCTCCTCCGCTTTTCCCGTGGAGGTTGTTCATGTGAGTATGCGGCCTTCCTTTACTAGCCATGTGAATAGTTTGATTTTACGTAAGCAGTGTGCATTTCCAGAAGCTCATCCTCAAATCACTCCGAGTTCCGCGATCAATCCAGAATTTATATAAGGATTTTACTGTGAAACTGACTGTCGGGGTGAGTCACCAGGCTCTTTGATCTTCCTATGTCTCCTGGGTGTCTCCTAGATGTTGTTGCTATAGTCTGTAATCCTATGCTCCTCTTAGTGTTAATGGCCCTAGATTGAGAATTAGAAGTCCTCGCTATAGTTTCTCTCTCACTTTTTTGATTGATATAGCCCCTTATAACATCAAGGGTTGTAGAGAGGGGAATAAATCCCATGATGAGTGTCCGTCAATCCATTTGTCAAGCCACATATTTGTGGATTCCCTGTCACTGAGGTAAGAGATAATGTTATGGAGGAGTGCTGATCGTTCTCTACAAATTCCCTTCAAAAAGAAGAACGCATGTGGCGGGGCTTTCTTGTGTGTATCGAGAAAGTTCCTTTTAAAATATGAGTTTGTGATAATCTTTCTACAGAGGTCAGTTTTCCCGGTAAGGTGTCCTATTTTCCCATTTTCCCAGTAGTGTCCCATTGAATTGTCGCAAGTTCAAAAGATACCCCAACTCCCCTCGCTTCTTTGGTTGGTACAACCATTGCCAACTTACCAGTGTGATAAGTGTGTGAGTTCATGTCGGCTCCTTTCCAAAGGGAAGTCTCTATCTTATCACTCTCGCTTGTTCCATGCACTACCCATTTTGAGAGCCTGTAAATGAACATTTAGTGGATGGGGATGTTTGCCAGTACCATATTAATTAACGTGAGTTGACCACCCATAGATAGAAATCTTCCTTTCTAGGAACTCAATCTCTTCCTTATTTTCGCTATCAAGTCTAATCAATCTTCCTTCCTTGGTCGACCCCTTGTGATCTGTACCCCAGATATTTGATTGGTAGGGTGACCATTGGACAGTTGATGATTTGCATGATATCTCGGGTTGCATGTCCATGGGATAACACAACTATTGCATTCTTGTGAAAATTGATCCTCAACTATGAGAGTTCTTCAAAAAGGTAGAAATGAAATGCACTGTTTTGAATTGGGGAAGGTCTCCCTTGTAGAAAATGAAAGCAAGACATCGCTTACATATTGGAGGGTGGTCATGTTATCCTCAAGCTATTTAATTCCCTCTTGTACATCCTTATAGATATTTGATCTCGCCACCTCTAAAAATTATGGCAAACCACATTAGTGATCAGCCATGCAGAGGGGGTCACTCAGAAAGCAAGCCTCTTTTGTTTCTCAAGCATGTATGGTCGAGATTCAAGTAATGAGAAATTCAGCTCTTTGAGGTGGTGAACAAAGCTTGTATCCATGTGATCCATCATGGACCAAATCCTCTTACACCTAAGTATGTCCTAAAGAAAAGGCTCAATCTGTTGTATCAAATCCACCTTTTTCAAAGTCAATTTTCACAAGAGTCCCATTAGTGTACTTGTGTTTCATCATGTGGATGAAGTTCTTCCTCGATGCGATTTATAATATCATGGATCATCCGTCCTTTGATAAAATTTGTTTATATTTATTCACCAGATCTCCTATGACTATTTGTAATCTATTGACAAGGACCTTTGAGATGATTTTGATGGAGCAATTTAGCATACTTATAGGTCTGTAATCCATGACTGTCACCGGCGTATCATTCTTGGGGATCAGAAGAATGTTCACCCAATTAAGTCTTTCTAGATTTGCTCTTCCTTGGAAGAGATCATTGAATAACTTCATTAGATTCGCCTTGATGAACTCTCATTCGTGTTGGTAAAAAGTCATGGGGAGGGTATTCAGTCTGGTGCTTTTTCAACCCCTAGCTCCTTGACTGTCATCCTTACTTCATCCTCTGAAAAAGGGTTTTCTAGATGTGATAAATCCGAATGCAATTTGTACTTGAACAACATCTCCCAAGAGGTCTCTGCACTCATTTCCTCGCCTCCACCCCAAAAGAATTTGTGGAAATGGAGTTGTGATGGTTTCCTCAATCCTCTTGGGTTTGTTAAAGTTACATCCCCTTCTTGCAACTGGTGTATCTAGTTCTTGTTTCTTCTCTGGTTAGCTACCACATGGAAGAACTTCGTGTTCTGGTCGCTCAGCTGTAACCAGGTGGTTTGAGATTTTTGTCACCAAATTGATTCTTCCTTCAAGATGTTTTTTTTTTCATATTCAAGTAGTTTTTTCTTGCAACTGGTGTATCTATTTTCGTTTGTGTTAAGCTCCCTTGTTTCCCTAATGATATCTAGTTTATTGATTGCTGCTAAAAAGTCTTTCTTCCTGCTGATTTGGGAGCTCTGCTGGTCCTTTAGCTACATTTTAAGCTTCTCCCTTAAGAAGGTGATTTTTTTGCTAGGACAAAGGCGTCATCCCCAGCTAGGGTTTGTATTTGCCACCATTCCCTCGACATCATGTCCCCCTAAGCCCCTCGCTTCTACACCTAATCTCTCGCTGAAGTGTAACATAGTGGGATAAGGGATTATGGTTACCACATTCCAAAAGTGCATCAGAAAGTATGATTAGATTAGATTCTTGGTAACGCTGTTTGCTAGAAACTTATGAACAACGTAATCCACTCATGAATAAGAACCTCATTCCAAATTTAAGTTACACACTATTATATATGCAAAAGAACATATGAGACGACATTACACAAAATTTATTGTTCTATCAGCTTCTTCACAATGCGCAATTGGTACATTACTATAGGCTTTTTGGGGTAGGGGCAAGCCCCACTTGATACGAGATCAGTGGTGCCAAATCATTCAATTGAATAGGGTAGAAAGAGATATTCTACCGGGATAAAACTTAGTGATGATGGCAATCATTTGGAGCTTTTGATTGGAAAGGAACCGAAGATATTTTCATAACAAATAACATGTTTTCATGCCAAAAATAAAAAATAAAAAAAAATTTGATTTTTTATCCTTTCTTGGTTTGATGTTATCATGTTGCTCATGCGACTAAGAGACCTAAGTCAGTGTAGATGTAGTTTATCGCCAAGAGCTGCCTAGCCTTTATGTGGGAGGATCCACCATTGAGGTCACCAAGCTTATATACAAAAAATACATGTCCTTATCTTATTAGAATTAAAATTTTAATTCTAATAAATTTAATTTATCATAATCTTGGCCAAATCAGGATTTGATAAAGAAAGATATCCCGAGACAAATCAAGGGTATAAATCCCATGATCATTCGATAACAAATCTCAAGACAAATTTAAACTTTGAAACAACCCGGGAACACATATCCCGAGGCAACTTCAAAATCCAAATCATCTGAGAATGGATCTCAAAGCAATCTCAACTGAGAGCAAATCTCGAGGCAACTCAAAGGGTACAGATCTCAAGGCACGAGAATACCAATCCCAAGGCAACCTCAAGGTCCGACATACAAAATCAATTAAATAAATAAATAATTAATTAATTAATTAAAGGATTAAAAAAAAAGATTTGATCTCATCCCCCTCGTTCCTATCAGGTAAAAAAAAGGGGGGTCAAAAAGAGGTTACGACGGACTGAGATTTTACGGGGGAAGTTGGGACTCAAAGGACGATAAAAAGGAGGCAGGGAGGAAAGATGTAAAAAAGAAAACCACAAAGAAGAAGAAAGAGCAAAGAAAGCAATTTGACTGAGGTGATTTAAGAAAGGCTACAGGTATATAGTATATATATTTATTCTTTTTATAAAAAAGAAAAGGGGAAGCCTCCTCTCGCTTGCTCATTCGCTTCCCCCCGCAGCCTCTCGTGATCCGCATAGCCCTTCTCTCCTCCTACCGGCTGCCGCCGCCTCTTTGTTGCCGGGCCACGCGAATCGCACTCACGCTTCCTCCACTCAAGGCTCTCGATCCGGGCCGCTACCGCTACAACAAGGCTACTTCTCACCAAGGCAGGCCTCGCCCTGGCCCAAGCTTCAAGCAGACCTAGAGCTCAGATGCTCCATCGCAGCTGCATCGTCAAGCGCTTCACAGATCCTAAGTAGACGCCATACCAAGACACCCAAGGCCAGCGCTCCTCGCTACCAGCCTTCTACCTCAGGCGCCTACCGCCTTTGCACGCCTAAGCCGTCCGGCCTCAAGTCCTCCGCCTCAGCCCGCCAGCTCTCCTGCTCTCTTGCCGCCAGTCCGCATCTAAGCTACCCCGCCTTCTCGCAGCCTATGTCCGCCTCGCCAGCTCGGCCAAGCTATTGATGTCCTTCCTATACCCCGCTGTCCGTGTTCTTGCCGCTTAGCCTCCCTCGCCACCATTGATGCGAAATTTCACCGAAAGCACCGCCACCTCGCAGTTAAGAAGACTGGGCCAAATTTCCGGATCTCACGGCTGACCTCAAGTTCTTTCTCCAATCTACTACCGCTGCCGCTTATCACTTACCACCGCTTCTTGCTAGAGTCGCATAAAGAACTCCCCACCTACACGCTGCCTCTAGTAATAGCCTCCGACAAGAAATTCCATCCCAGACGCCGCCGCTAGCCAAATACCAACTCGACGACGCTATCAAGAATAGAGATAGATGATCGCCATCAAGAACGCCATGATCGCTATCAACAATCACTTATTCACATCATCAACAAATCGGGCCAAGATAAGCCTGCCTCCGATTGTCATTAACAATCACTATTCGGCTATCAACAAATCGCCGCATAGACGCCCATCCGCTCGCCATCAACAAATCACGACAAGCTCCATCTGCTCACATCAACAATCACTGTTTGTCGTCAACAATTGGCAGCTCCATCTTCACGTTCGTCTCAGAATCGTACCGACGATACCATCGCCAGCCTACCACGGCATATCGCCGCTGTAAGATTGCCGCCACCGCAAGAAATTGATTGAGGACGCTTAGGCCGCTACCAAGCGTAAAACAAGAAGATGATGTGTGAAGATTGTGTATGAATTGAATGTTTGTACAAATGTGATGAATTGATGTGAATATTTTGTATAACAAATGAAAGCCCAAATACGTAGGAGACTCGGCATTAATTATTTATCTCAGATCTATGATAATCAATTCAGCTGCCGTTGAGAACCTTCAAAGTTGTTTGCTGTGAAAGTTACTGCAGCTGCCAAAAATGAGCTGATTGATGATTGTTGCCGCGACGCCATCACCGCAATTTGCTGCAAACAAAAGAAAATGAAGAGGTTGCAGAAATTTGTTGAGTTGCGCTTGCTGCTGACGCTTCACTGCTACCGCTGCAGAAACAAAGAAAGTACGAAAGGGATGCTGCTACATTTGCTGCCAAAAGGCTTTCCTGTGCAGTGCAACTCAGCAAGCTTCAGGATTTGAATGCTGTGGGAGGATGAAGGATGATAAAGATGTTAAGCATCTAACTCGTAAGAAGTTTTAAACTACAAAATGACGCTCGACAAACCTATTAAAATGAACCACTTCAAAGAGACTAGAAGATACATGGCATAGGATCTAGTTGGTAATGATGCACGCAAGTACCAAGATCTTCACAAAACACAAAGCATAGACTCTGTGATTCTAGGTCAGCCAGACTCGGGGACTGCTATTGATATTGGAAAATCATGTGCAAATGGTTGTTCGTAAATGATGGAAAACAATCGAGAAAGCGAGGGATTACACTTGTTGCCGCAAGTTGATAAATCAAGCATCCTCAAGCACCGAAAAAATTAAAGAAGCTATCTGAAGTCGCACACCAATTAAAACTCAATGACTAAAATCCACTGTATTCTAAAGGAATTCCAATGCTCAATTTGTTGATTTTCTTGGCCGTGTCCTATCACCGCCAATCCCATTGTCGCTGGCCCCTATCACCGGGCCACCGATTGCCGCAAATAGCTACCGCGAAATTATCGAGAAATCCGCCGCCACAAAGCTGATCTTGATCCCTAAATCTCTGATGCAAAAGAAACATGAACAAGATTTGTCAGTCACCGCTCACGCCAAAAAATTCGACAAATACCATTCAAATGCCGATAACTTTTTCCTTAAAAACTCCGATCGAGATGAACTTTATGTATCGGAAACTAGACATCCTGAGCTTTCTACCCATATACAAGATGGCTCATATTGATGGCCTATTTAGTACGCTTACACGCTACAAGGCGGGAAGAGTGCTATTGGCAAACCATGACGCCATATATATCCTATGATGATATTAAAATTTAAAGCGCGGCTACATGTAAGGCTACTAAGCATGTATGGCTACAAGGCTACTTAAATAAATGAATAAATAAAATACATATATATATATATATATATATATATATATATATGTATATATATATATATATATATATGTATATAATGAAATTCTATGTTATGCAAATAAACGTAAGTACCTTTTTTGCCTCTACTTGTTCTTTTGCCCTTAATCTATGTTCCCTACTTGCATATCGTTCTGTAATTAATAATGTATACTGGCTTATTAGGAATAAAAAGTTAACCCACACAATAAAATGACATTTGTGCTTCCGATATATCATTTGGTGTCTTCACGACGCCAGCGCTGTGATTTTTGATCCCACACTACTAGAGGACTAATTTTTGACGCACAATGCACCTTTAAGCATATCATCTACATTATAGGTGTCAAATAGGTTGTGTTGGGCACTATGCTTGCTGGCCAAAGATGACCCACCGCTTATTGTGATGTAATGGTATGGCCTCGTGGAAATTTTGGGTAATGAGGCAATGCACTATGTTGTACCGAGTTAATTCCCTTAAACATAGAAAAGAAATTTAAAATCAAAATATCTTAGAAAATTCCAAAAAATACTAGAAAATCCTCAAAAGAAATAACATTAATCCCAAAAAAATTCCATAAGTTCCAAAAAAAAAACCCAAAAAAACCCCAAAAATATTCCCCAAACTCCCGAAAAAAAATCTCAGAAAATTGTAAAAAAAAAATCTCAAAAAAATCCCCTTTCAAATATATCCATTTTATAGATGTTATAAGGTTTTTTACTTTTTATTTTTTAAGGTTTACAAAATATTAAAATGAAAAAACCCCGGTAGACCTGGTCTAGCCTCGCCAACAAGTCAGTGGTTTGGCACAACCAACATGTCCTATGTTGTAGCCGGCATGTGTGGATAATGACACTGCAGACGCTGGGTTGTGTGCCTTATTGCTTAGGGGTCGCGGTGGCATCGCCTATGCTTAGAGTGTGCCTAGGCACGCGCCTAACAACTAATTGGCAAGACCTCGATTAATACCTCTAATCTAGATGTACTATACCGCAAGAACCATGGATCAAGCTAAATTAGCTAATAGACGCACAAGGGCATGTTATTAAATGTGGTTTATTCATTTTTATATATATAAAAAATTTAAGGTTATTAGTAGCTTAAAGATTAAAAATATGGTTGTTTCCGGAAAATAAGGGTTGTTTGGATGCTTGTAATTATTATCCTTAGATAAGGAGAGATTAAAATTTTGGTTTAGGATTTCGGAGATATTTATGAATGTATATATTTGTCTTGATTAATATAATAAATAATATAAATTATTAATAAAATAATAATTAATAATATATATTATTAATGCATATGTTAGCTCAATTCTTTAAACGGTAAGGTTTTTTACTTTAAGCCAAAGACAAGTCGAGGCAATTAGTAGAGTTTTAGTAAATATTAAATGATTTAAAATGCTTAAGTATATAATAATATTAATAATATAATTAATAATTTAATCCAACTCTTAAATCATAATATATATATTTTTTCAAGTTATACAAATCAAAGTAATTAACATTTTCTGTCATAATTCACTAAACATTGTATTAAAAAAATCCTTAAATAAATAATGAATTTATAGGGGCCTTTTCATAAAAAAAACACAGAGAAACAAAATAAAAAATAAAAAAAACAAAAAAACAAAAGAACTAAAAAATGAGGAAAGTATCAAAAAAACCCTTGATATTTTCCAAATCCTCAAAAAACCCCTCAAATTTTCCAACTCCTCAAAAAGTCCCTCCTTTTTGACCGAACCCCACGCCAAGGCCACGCCTCGCAGCAAAGACAGCTTGAAAAGCGTGAAATTACGGAGCTGCCCCTCTTGCATCCCAAAACCGACTTTTCAGATCCCAAAACCGCTTGTCAGTCAGCTTCTTCATCACAAAGGTTCATTTCTCTTCTCCCACCTTTGCCAGCAAGGCAGCCCATCTCTCCACCGCCACCGCCGAAGAGCATCTTTTGCAAAGCTTCCAAATGACTATCTCCAAGGCGAGCGACAATCTCCCACATTTATGCTCAACGGTTTTGGGTATTTAGGGTTTAGGGTTCCGCTTAGGGCACAACCCTCGGGCGTTGATTCTCAACTGCGTTTAGAGTTTAGCTGCTTAGGTACTCGATCGTTGTGAGAGCTAAAGGGTGTATTTTTGGAGTTTAGTGTGTATCTCTCGTGGGGTTGCGCTTATTTCATGAGCTAAAAGCGTGTATTTTTGGAGTTCAGCCATGGTCTCTCTCGTAGTTGCGTTTATTTCGAAAGCTAAAGCGTTTAGTTTTATAGGGGTTTTCGCTTACTTTCAAGGCTAGAGCTTATCGTACCTATTTGTAGAATAACAGCAATAAGTGTTTATTAGTCCTGCTTTGTAAATGAGGGCGCTTTATTATTTGGCCAAAGCGCTTAGTTTTCTGGGGTTGTCGCTTATTTCTGCGAGACAAAGCGCTTATTAGGTAGCGGCCAAAGCGCTTAGTTTTCTGGGTTTCTGCTTATTTTGTTTCCAAAGCATTTATTGTTGTCTCAGAATGCGTATTGTTGCGATTACATATTGTGCAGCTTCTCTAAAGGATGGGAAAAATGTCAAAAGGGTCGCCAAAAGGGTCTTCAAAAAGGTCAAAGAGGTCAAAAGGCCAAAGTATGAAGTGTGCCGGCCATCAACGCCAAAGCGCTACCGTTCGGACATCGTGGTGCCGTTTCAGAGTCGGCTACGCCGGATTTACAGCCCGGCATTGGGAGTTGTTTGAGAGAACTCCCTTTGCCCATTTCTTATGGAGCCGGAGCCTATCATCCGTGAGAGGGGTCCCGGATTCCATCCTCTCGACGTACCACGCAGAAGACCGGAAACTTCAACATTGGGTTCATCTCTACCGGAGTTCCCGCGCAGGATGTCGCTATGATCCTCGGCCTCCGATGCCACGGCCGCCAGAACCTTCAAGACGGCGGCCGCGAAGAGTGATCTCGAGCGCAGTTCCCGAAAGCACCGCTGTCGCATCAAAACCGCCACTCCATCCGTAAGACCCACTACGCGACCTCAACGAAGGGCTGCAAAGGGCGCAGGAGGAGAATTTCGCCAAGATGTTGGTAGTCTACATCCTCGAGCTGCTCATCAAGACCTCACAATGCGCAACCCCGCAATTGGGTTGCCTCAGACGCCAATCGACTGGAATCGCTTTGGAGGAAGCTGCTATTATACGGAGGAAGCGCTTATTTTCTTTTTAGTTATCGCTACTAAGGGAGTTTGAGCGCTTATTATTTAAGCTTATTAAGTGTATTGTCACGAGTGTCGCGGAGTCATTACATCGTCCCCGTATAATACGCGTGAAAGACACGCCTCATATTTATATTGTTTTAAACCCTATTTAATATATTTTTCTCATTCGCTCACTATAATGCATAACAAAAAATAACTTCGCAATGTCTTGGGACCCAACTTTCAGTTTCATCGATGCCATAATGATAGCTGCATGTAATTCTATTATGCCCTACCATGACACCGACTACAATGAAGCTGGTCTAACGCCGAATGCTTCATGCACTCGATCCTTCTCCGCCCTGGGCCTGACTTCAGCAAATTCTTTCTTGGTCAAAGGTGGCCTCATACCTGAAGTTCCTCGCGGTAGTAATCGGTGGGCCTATCTATATCCGGATTGGAAATATAGGCTCTCGGTATGTCAAGGTCAGAGCATACAAACAAGAAGTCATCAACATAAGAATGCACACTTGTGTCTTTGCATAATCACGCTTTAGCATGCGTGTTTGTAATGGTAGTCCATCAACTTCCCAACGACGGCATTTAGCGTGTCCTATTGCTTAAGTTCACACAATTACTATGATTGTCCATCACTTCAAATTGAACCCCATCCGAACGACTCCACTTTCAAGTACCCGCTTTGCTCCACGGTTTCTTCAATCCGCTTATGTATCCTCGTGACAAAGACGACCTTCCCATAGCTTGTATCATTCTCGCCGTCGATGATACATCATACTCACTCATCTTATACCTACAACATAATAAAATCCACAACTCAAAACGATAAACGCCGGTAGCTATAATAAGTGAAAACTAAAAACTAAACATTAGGTCATTTCGATAAGCTTAAAACAACAAACCATAAGCTGCCAGAAGACGCTTAATAAGCCGAAAGACTCATAAAAAGGCTTAGTCCGCTATAAAAAGCTTAAAACTAGGAAAAATAAACGCCGCAAAACCTTATGGAGTCCACCATGTTTTGTCATTGTGTAGGTGACGGGCCCCGTGATCCATGCGTTGAACGACTCTCGCCATGCTGGAGTACATCTCACCCCATCGAGGCCCTCTTTGAACAAATAATTACACCCAATGCTCCATGTCGACTTGTGAAATAACTGGCTAGCTGTGTGTCTCAAGGATGATGCGCCTTTGGGACCTCATCGACAAAGATCATTGTACTCCTTCCATGTGTAGGCATATGCAACCTTAAGCTTAAACAGCCCAACACTCATCCTTCATCGCCTCTACCCATCTAAGCATTTGCCTTCAAGAAGTTCTCGCGATGAAGATGTCGTAAGTAATAATGCATGGGGGAGAGGAAGGAAAAACCCTAGCGATGGCATTGATAAGCCCCTTCGATCGGTCCGGATATGAACGTAAGGATCTTCTCGCGACGCGCTCGCCGTTGTCGCATACAATGCGCCACCCAACGTTGACACAAACCATGTCCAATTATCATCGGGCCTCTATCGGTCAACAATGGCTAACGCTAGGTGGAAGAATCCTTCATTACCGCCTTTACTGGGCGCCAAGCAACGTGCCACCGTGATTTCCCCATTAAGTGAGTCCCATCAAGGAATAACAAGGGTCTACACCCTCCGAAACTATCGAAGTGAGGCCCGAAACAAAAAAAAGAAACCACAAGCTAAATCTTTCACCTTCCTTTTCCAAAATCACAATGCTACCCGGGTTGGTCTCTCGCCTTCTCCGCGACATACCACATCAATGATCGTAGCTTGCAAATAGCCAGCCGCCTGGAGCATCTCCCAATGCGACCTCTTTACCCATCCAGCCCGCTTTCAGACGCAGCAGCAACTCCATGGTCACGCATTATGTCCTGGCTGCATGTCCACGGCCCTATAGAGTGGTCGATCTTTGAGTTTCAGTATCACATGTTTGTCGACCCACTTCTTAGAAGCCTTTGGATGGGATGTAGCGCCAATCCCTCCACATGTATGCGAGGTTGTTATTGTTTCTGATATCGAATTCTTTAATATTACCAACCATCCGATGCATGGACACGCCAATCGACAATCATCCACCGCATATGCAACGGCCACTCTTTCGATCATTCTTAACGAACCGAGCAATTTAAATTACGCATCGGATGGCAAAGTCCCGTAAAAGAATCCACGAAGTGTTCAAGATTGTAGAAATCCTCGGCCGACGGTGCGCCGATCACAACGGAGGAGTCTAATTCCGTAAGCTGCTGCAGCGTGTATCGCGCTACGCCAAGTCCACTTCTTCACTTTCTAAGTGATGACAAAGATTGGGACCGGAAAAACCCGCCAGTAGAAGACCAAAGTCATGAAATACACGCTAGTCGCTTAACAAATGAATACATGCTTTACGTAAAAGGATAAACGATGCGATCGTGATAGTAGTTTAAAACTCCATACAAAATAAACGACGTCGTTAAATGAGTGAAAACCAGCAAATAATAAACGCTAGGTCACATAATATCGCGAAAACTCAAAATAATAAACGGCTCGTTGCTTAGTCAACCAAACTCCTAAATACTAAACGCTTCAGATTGGTACAATAAGTTTAAAACCATTAATAATAAAGGCTACACACATAATAAGCTTAAAAATACAAAAACATAAACTAAAACAAATCAAAAGAAATTCTTCATTACGGGCAAATGAGATGATTACAGTGTTCCCTATCGTTACATCCTTGTCCTCAACGATCATGTCTCACCTTACACCATCTTCTTGAATATTCACGTGCACCGCACATCCGCAAAGAAATCCCCATCCGAGTCAACTAAACATATAGCTCAGGCTCTGCCCTGACGACATACTTCACTACTCACCGCAAGCGCCGAGGCTCAACGATTGAGGATTTCCTCCAACCTGCATCGGCCACGCGAGGACAACATGGTGAAATCAAGAACATGGCTTCTTTCTTTTCAGACTGGCAACAAAGAAAATGGTTTATTAGCTGGTTGCAGGTGAAGATCTTCAACCGCAGTACTGAAAGTGGGAAGCAACGAGGAGATAGTTATACTTAAACAAGGAAGCGAACGTGGGTGAAGATCTTCTACCGCAGTATGGCATTTAGAAGTTCGACGCCGGACGGGCTGAGATCTCCCGCCAAAATCACCCAATAGGGACATGGGCATTACTGGCATTTTTCAGAAAATAGAGGCGAGATGGAGAGGGGAGGGACTTCTTGGGAAGATTTGCAAAAAGCAGGGACTTTCTGGGAAGCTGGAAAGTCAGAGGGACTGTCCGGGAATTCAGAAATATGTCGGGGACTGTACAGTAATTTTCCCCTAAAAAATCAAATAAAATCAAATAAAATAAAAAATAAAAAAATAAAAAAGAGAGAAAGAAATAAAAAACTAGGGCTTTTCTTACCCTGATTCCACGACATCTCTTACAGCGCTGGGCATCTGCCATTTCTCCTCTGGAACCCTCGAGATTTCGGTGAGTCCCGTCCCCCCTCTCTCTCTCTCTCTGATCTTCTACTTCGTTTTGATTTGTTCCTTGCATTCTTAGATTCTATTGCTTGAAATCTAGTTTGTACGGATTCGGAATTTTGCCCTGGATTTCGGATGTTGGGTGATGTTTCATGGATGATGATTTTTGAGAATTTTAGGACAGATGAAGCGATTGCATCTTGTTTTGGAACAGGATTCGTTGCTGAGTCTGTTGCATTTCTGTGAATTTCTTGAATTTAATGCAAGATCTTGCATGAGGGAGTATATTATGGTAAGGATGGGGATTCTCGTGTGTTTCTTGATTGGTTAATGGCATGAAAAATCGAATTTGTGGCCTCTTGTTGGTGTTGTCTGAGTATTGACTGTTTTAGGTAGATGAGGTGGTTGCATCATGTTGTTATGGAGCATGATTAGTTGTTGTATCTGTTACATTTTTTCTCTCAATTTCTTGAATTTAATTCAAGATCATGCATGAGGGATGTGAAAATGTGATGGAAATTCTTGTAGGGTTCTTGATTGGGTAATTGCATGAAAGTTTGATTTTATGTCCTCTTTTGTATATGTTGCTTGTTTTAGTGGTGGAGTTTATTTTGGGAACCGAGATGGACTTTTAGTGGTGGAGTTTTTTGGGAATCAAGATGGATCTTGTATGTGTGTCTGTGTGTTAGGGTGCATTGCTTCATTAGACCCTTTTATCTGGTGGAAAATGGACATTTAGTTATTCATACCCCTTTGATTTGGTAGCTGGGATAATCCTCCCTTATGGTTTTATTTTCTTTAATTCCTCCATTTTATTGGAATTTGAAAAGTGAAATAGATGAATCAATGCAAAGAGTAATCCACATGTTTGTTTCTGGAAGGGTTGCCTGGTTTAGGATAACAGGAAATCCAGGCTGTGAGATTTCTCATGCCATACTGACGTCTGATTAGTTTACTAATTCTAGCCAACTGGGCCATTTTTTCTTGATATGCAAATTGTTTTGAATTACGGTATTAGTTGCTTGTGACCATACTGAGTTGTCTCTATGATCAAACTTAAGTGGCATGTATTCTCCTGTAACTGACCTGATCTTGTTTTCCTAAGGGATCTTCTTTTTTTTCCTCTATCAACTTTTCATGTGTGCAATAGTGATGAGCAAGAAAAGCCATCACATCCTGACATTCCCTTTTGTTCTGAGACAGATTTTATTTGTGTCTCCGTTAATTCTTTTAATACTTCTTTCTGTTGTTAACTTTCCAAACAACATTAATTTTATTTGTAGTTTGATAATGAACATCCACTTCTATGCTTTAGGTATTTGGATTGCAATTATCTAAGTGAACTTGGCCGTAGTCAAATAAGAGCTGCTTTTTGTTATAATTTCTCATCCTCCTCCAACTTGCTATTCCTCCACCAACTTGGATGTTTCTCAATCAAAAATTCCGCGCATAGATTATAGTATTCGTATTATTTAATATGTAGCATCCATGTTTAGTAAACACAGGAGTACTTTGAGGCCTTACTCAATAATGCTGAATAGAATTATCTAAAAAGTGACTGGATGTTGGTAATTTGGTATACAGGGTTAAGCGCCCTTAAAGATGGTGAGTTTTGGGAGATAATTTGTGGTTAGACTTAAGCTTAGATGGATGAGGTGCAGAACTGTGATAAGTGTTTTGTGTAATCACAGGGTGTATTTCAAGTTGAAGTTGGATTTTTTCCCAAAAGTTAAAAATATAGATTTACATGATTGCTTTTTAACATGCTGTTCTTTATGGTTTAGTATAATATGCTAGGAAAAAAGGTCATGTTAGGGGTTTAGTGGAGGTACTAATGTTTAAACATTACAGTAAAATCAATAAATTGTTTATTTTTTCTCTTTTGAAATTGGGAGCTTTTAAATTGAATATATGATGAGAGAAAATTGTTTAAAAAGGTCCAGTCATGCACATCAGGTGCTCATACTATTGGAGTTGATTCGCAGGCCTCAATTTTCAGGTGTAACCTGGCTTTAACAAATTAATCTGAGGGTGTCTAGGTACCATTGACATTCAGTTCTACAGTAGATTGTTTTAGCCAGAGATGCATCCATGTACACTATTGGAGTATCCAGTGCTTGTCTGTTTCAACACCTATGTTCACCCAAGTATGTATGTATGTTTGACATTTATTACAACATTGACACCCTTTGCTGCCAGATCTGTGCCTACTCTTTTGCATTGTGTCCACCTTGTTGATTGGCTAAACAATTGGTATGATGTTTGAAATTTTGTTCATCCCTAAGCGGCCACAGGCATCTGATTTGACCAGTAGGATATGCAATCCCAAGAAGGTTTGAGGTTTATTCCTATTTAACTAATGATTTTTTTTTTAAATTCTATAAAAGAAAGATGTTTTGTAGTAATTCACTGTAAATATATTTTGGATGTTGAACTTAACTATCATGGCACAGTTGTCGGGTTTCTATATATATATATATATATATATATATATATATATATTCTTTTTAATCATCCCAATGCAGGTTAAAGTATGCACTTTTTTACTCATGTCAATAGCCAACATTAATGTTGATGTGCAGGCTCAAGATTTGCTCTGGGCTGATCCACAGTTATTATAATGGAGCTGACTACTATTAAAGATGCATTTGAGAGGGCTATCAAGAAGCAAAAGCTTTCAGCTTCAAAAAGCAAGGAACTTATAGATGGAATGCTGCTAGCCGTTGAGCAGGCAATGAAAGAAATTCAGGCGATCCCTGATGAAGGAGCTTCCTCTAGTCAGAAATCTGTTCTTATGGAGCTTAAGAGTAAACTAAAATGAGATTGCCCCAGTGAATCAGCTTGAAGCATATCAGAAGGATCTTGCCATTGCACTGGGCAAATATGGCAAGTTATTAGAGAAACAATTTAATACAGATTTACAGAATGCATGTAGAAATGTCGCATTGGGAAACCCACACGGTGAACCAGATCATAGCAGGTCACTTTTACAGGCAGGGAATGTTTGAGATTGGTGATTGCTTTGTAAATGAGGCTATGAAGCTAGATGCTGCCTCCAATTTGAGATCTCAATATGTTGAGATGTATCAAATACTAGGTGAGACAAGATCCAGGAACCTTGAACCGGCACTTTCTTGGGCCGCCATGCATCGTGGGAACATCTGGTGAAGAATGGGTCCAACCTTGAACTGAAACTTCACAGCATGCAATTTGTTGAGATACTGCAGAGGGGAAGCAGGACAGATGCTCTGCTATATGCAAAGACTTACCTGGGCCCATTTGCCACTTCCTTCAAGACTGAATTTCAGAAGTTGATTGCCTGCCTCCTGTGGGCTGGTCGCCTTGACCAATCCCCATATGCTGAGCTCACCTCTCAGTCTCGATGGGATGAACTAGCCAATGAGCTGGTTCGGCAATTCTGCAACTATTTGGGTCACTCCTATTCGAGTCCGGGCTGGACATGGTGATAAGAGCAGGAGTTCATGCGCTACCAACCATACTGAAAATGGCAAGTGTGATGGCTGTTACAAATCAGGACTGGCAAACGATGAAGCAGTTACCGATGCCCGTGGATCTCGGAAGGAGTTCCAGTTCCACTCTGTATTTGTCTGCCCGGGTGTTGTGGGAACCAGCGCTAAGAGAATCCGCCAATGTTGATGCCATGTGGGCATGTCCTGTGCAAGCAAGCTATTCTTAAGTTATCCAAGAGCAGCACTCGGCTGTTCAAATGCCCGTGACTGCCCTGCTGATACCACAGTTAATGCAATGCAAGCAGCTTCACTTCTAGCTGATACCAAGATGTTAATCAACTGCGCACTACTCATTGCTTGCAGGCCTTCTGCTCTATTCTAGAACTCTGTTTGCTTGAGCATGGCAAGTTATATGGTTTGCTGGTGGACATGGGAAAAAAGTGTCTTGATCTGTACATATGGATTCATGTGATCATGTGCCCTACATACTTGGGAGGAAGCTTTCTCATATGCTAAAAATTCTTTCCAGTTCAATCATAGAATGATAAGTTTGTTTCCTGTGTCTGTTTGTTGTCTGTAATCACATCTGTAGGAGTCAATAATGGATTTCAAGGGACCTTCAAATCACTCAAACTCATGGATTAATTGTTTCCTTCTTGTTTAGACCCCTTGGCTCTTTGCATCTAAAATTTGATGAATGATCAAGCTCCAGTAAATATTCACCATTACCCATAAATGACTAGTTGTTGCAGGGTAGAGCAAACAGTCCATGCTGACTATTGGTTGTGAAGAATCACGCATTCATGCTCACCTACTGATCTACATCTTCATCTCCCCACCAAATCATTGAGTACATTTTATATGTTCCCCCAATTTGTATATAAAAGAGCACAATAAAACAATTCATAGGATCATTCACAAGTGTGAAGATAAATAGCAACATAGCTGCTTGAGAATGGCTACCATGTCAATGGTGTAGGGAATAATGCACGGATCGCTCAGGAGGAAAGGCAATGTTCGGAATAACAAGCAAAAGATCAACAAAAACAAACAAGAGATAGCACACACACTAGTTACGTGGAAACCCTACAAAACGAGGGAAAACCACGGAACACTTTCTTGTAGTTCCATGACACCTTTTCTAACACCAAGCTTTTCCTATCTCGGGATTAGCACCATGCGTACTTCTGACCATAACCCTAGATCCTACCACGTCAGAACTTTCCTTTACTCAGTCTTGGATCTCAGTCCTCTAACTCTCTATCAAGCGTCGGCTTCATCACCTTCAACATTCTGTATCAAGCTTCAGCTTCCTCGGCCACAGCTTCTTCTATCGAGTGTTATTCTACTCGGCTAGCATATGATGTTGGTCGGTCTGCCTGTCTGACCTCACACCATGGTCATCTCTGTCTCAGTACACTCTGCTGAGCTTCGTTAATCGTTTTACTCGGCTAACATGATACTCGGACTTGGACTATTCGACTGACTTCTCATCTTTGTCGGCTTTACTCGGTTGACTTCTCTACTCGGTCAACAGTGACATCTCATGTTGGTCTTGGACGTTATCCCAACAATCTCCCCCTCCAAGACCAAGGGAAGAGATCTACTACTTCGACTCCTCACTTGGAGTCCATCCCGATCCCCCTTGAGCACATCCCTAGCTTTTCTTTGGAGAGTGCCTTCAAGTTAACATATTTGAAGGATTGTATTCAAGTATGAATCTTCTCAATCTTGAACACTTGCTCTTCAAGGGCATCTCAGGATCCAAAGTGGTAACAGACATCTATGTGCTTCGTCCGAGAGTGATATGTAGCATTCTTACTTAGATCAATTACACTCTGACTGTCATAGAACACTACATACTCTTCTTGCTTTACTCCCAGCTCTTGGAGAAAGTTCTTCATCCACACCCATCTCCTTCTGCCTCTACTGTAGTGTAATATACTCTCTACTTCGGGTAGTAAAAAGAGCAATACACACTTCGCAATCTTGATTGCCATGAGACAACTCTCCCCGCTAATGTAAACACATACCCCATCGTGGATCTTTTGGCCATCTACAACACCCGTACCATGTTAAGGCCAATGTATCCCTCTCCAAGCCACCTTGAGTCAGCTAAAACTCAAGTACATCTTCGATGTCCCTCTCAAATATATGAGAATCCACTTGATCCGCCTCCCAATGCTTCTTGCCCGATTTGAAAGGTACCTGCTCACAACTCCAACAGCATGAACAATGTCCGGTCTTGTGCAGACTATAACATACATTAAGCTTCCTATTGCTAACGAATATGGGATGTAGTTCATCTTCTCTTTCTCCTCTTCAGTTGTCAAACACATGCACTAGCTGAGCTTGAAGTGACTAGCAAGGGGAGTTTTGACCGCCTTTGGAGTACTTCATGGCTCGTAAATTCTCCTAAGACAACCAGATATTCCGAGCTCTTCTGTTCCTCAGAATTCTCATTTCTGAGATCTTCTTGGCTTCACCGAGGTCCTTCATATCAAACTCCTCGGACAAATCTCACTTCAGCTTCTCGATTAGTGTGCAATTCTTCTTGACAATAAGCATGTCGTCCATATATAGTAGTAGGATGACGAAGTCGGTTTCAGAGAATTTCTTCATGTATACACAGTGGTCGGTAGTGCTTGTTCCCGGTCCAATCCCCTTGCCCCATCGCTCTTCCTTTTCTTCCTCCTCACCATCCTCCGACATCTCCTCACACTCCTTTCTCATAAAAAAAGCCACCTGGTTTTCGGAAACCAAATCATAAAAGAGAGGAGCAGCAGAGTTGGAGGTCTCTATATTTCCCTCTTCAATCATATAGAAAAGAGTAGCAGAGTGGGAGGTCTTTGGAATCCAAAGAATAAAGAGAGGAGTTGAAGAGTGGAATCACTTTCTCTCCAACTCTCTCTCTATATATATATTGAGAAAAAAATGATTTTTTGGGGCCAATACAGAGAGAGAGGATGCCGGTGACCATAAGATTCCAACAAATGTAGCCCGGCAAGTCACGCTAAATGAGGTGGAGAAGTACACTGCATTGAACTGCGGCCTCAAGGCTCGAACTCCGAGGAGTGCTCCAAGCAGGAAGCTCGTGGATTGAGAGGACGCAGGTCCAAAGCCGATAGAGGTGAAAACAATAGAGGGAGAGGAGGAGGAGGAGAGGGTGGAAGTGAAGTGCTTGTGGTTGTAGAGGGAGATGAAGAGGGAGGAGGAGGATCTTGGCATGAGAGAGGGAGGGTTGGATCGAGGAGAGGGAGGAGAGGAGGTGGAGGTGGAGGTGAAAGGAGCGAAGCTTGACATGGAGAGAGGAGGTGGCTATGAGGGTGGTGAGGGCCGTGAGGAGAGAGAGGGAAAGGTTAGGGCCATTTTGAGTTATAATATCATAATAACACTTATAATAAGGTTATAAATGCGGGGTTATAATAAGGGTTAATAAAAAATTAAAGACTTTATCTCACGGCCAGATTACATAGATGATGACGGAGGTATCTTTTGAGATTTAGAAAAGTTAGGTTGTTTTATAGAGTTAAAAAGTTGAGGTGGCGGATTGAAAAACAACATTGTTCGTGTGTGTAAAAAAAAATTAACTCTATTGTTTAAATAGAACTAAAACCCTAACCGCCTCGGACTTTTTTTGTTTCTATCCACATCGGCCGAGGTCAAAAAGAGAAAAGAGGGAATAAAAGGGAAACATCTTTTGCATCCCATAAGAGTTTTCCTCATTTAAGTCTCAGTAGATCGAGGTTTGCCTTAACATGTACTAATTAATTTTATTTTTATTATAGATATTGCTTATTTTAAGGCATGGATCTAGGATTCTTAGGGTTTCATTGAATAATTCTTGAGATTAGAAGCTTGGATTAATTAGGAGATGATTTCATTGACATGTAGAATCAAAAATAGAAAAACTTTAATATGTTTAGAACCTTTCCTGCCTTTTGATCATATTCAAATAATTTATCCATCTTCTTTTTGGCTCTTAAGAATCTATTGAATCTTGTTTTGATTCGATCCGATTTTCGGATTAAATGATAAAACTGATCTACTAAAACCTCACAGAAACCTGCAGGTCTGAAGTTCTGTAGAATTGAATGAAGCAAGACTTGAAAGAGTTGGAGCTGTTGATCAAGGAAACAGATGAGAAGCATTCAAAGGCAATTCAAGAAATTCGAGAAGAAAGCCAAAGATCCATGGAGGAAATCAAATTACTGATCGCTGGAATGGTTTCCCCAAATACTCAGGTATCTCCTTCTGTCCCATCTCATGTAGATATCAGAGGAGATGGCATCTTAGGACCAGGATCTGTTAGCTTGAATGCATTTAACAATGGAAACCCAAATCACTATGCTAGATTGGAATTTCCTAGATTTGATGGGTTTGAATTGCATGAATGGTTGTATAAAGTGAATCAGTTTTTTGAAATTGATCATACTTCTGAGCTGCATAAAGTGAAAATGGCTTCAATCCATTTGGATGGTAAAGCCCTTAATTGGTTTAAGGCATTTCTAAGCACCAGGGACCCAAGAATTCTGATTTCTTGGAATGAATTTGTTAATTCCATCACTTCAAGATTTGGAGAACAGTTACTTTTAGATCCAGTTTCAGAACTTAAGAAACTGAAACAAACTGGATCTTTACAGCAATATCTTGATGAATTTGATATAAGATTGAGTAGATGTGAATTGAATGAAACACAGGCTATTAGCCTCTTCTTGGGAGGTCTGAAAGAAGAAATTGAGCTTTCTGTGAGACTTTTTAAACCAGCCACATTACAAAGTGCATATGCACTTGCTAAGGTGCAAGAATTGTTATGGTTGAAAAAGGGGAGGACAGATTTAGTAATAAGCTCAAGGAATGGGAATACTGAATCTTTGCAAAACAGGCCTGTAACCAGATCTTTTGTCAATGCAAATAACTTCACTAATGCCCCAAGAGTTGAGAGGCTGACAGCACCAAACAAAAGAGATATTCCAGTCAAACAGCAATTGAAATTGACTAGCCAGGAATTAGAAGACAGGAGAAGAAAGGGTCTATGTTTTTGGTGTGAAGAAAAATTTGCTCCAGGCCACAAATGCAAGAATTAGCAAATTTGTCTGTTAACTGTTGACAATGAGAATGAAGAAGCAGAAGAAGATACTGAAGAGGTTCCTGAGGGGGAAGATGATACAATAGTTGAAAATCATGCTATTGAAACTATTCTTGAAATAAAGAATCCACAATTATCTGTTCATGCTCTCTCTGGAGTCTATAGTTTCCAAACAATGAGGGTGAAAGGGTCTGTGGGAACTAGAGTGTTATTTGTGCTAATTGACTCTGGTAGTACTCATAACTTCTTGGATTCTAAGGCAGCCAAACAGATGGGATGTCTACTAGAACCTATCAGGGAATTGTGGGTAACTGCAGCTAATGGGAATGAACTAAATTGTCATGAGGCTTGCAAAAATTTTTCTTGGAGTATGCAAGGTCAAAAATTTAATGCAGATTTCTTGATACTTCCCTTGGACAACTATGATATGATATTAGGCATTCAGTGGCTCTGTCAGCTTGGTGACATTGTGTGGAAGTTTAAACATTTATACATGAGGTTTAAATTTGGAGAGGAGGAGTATACATTGAAGGGAGGCCAAGACACACAACTACAGTGGATAAACAACAACAAAATGGAGAAATTGATGAATAAGAATACACAACTATCCCTCAGCCAATGCTGCACTATTTCTATAGTAGAATGTCAAGCTGATGAGAACTCGATCTCAAATGGGAACTAATTAAGAGGGCTAAGGAATTGCCACCAACCATTGCAGAAATCCTGATGAAGAATGAAGAAGTTTTCAAGGAACCCAAAAGCCTACCCCCCAACAGAAGTCATGATCATAAAATCAATTTGAAGGAGGGGACACAACCTGTATGCCTGAGACCTTACAGGTATGGTGCCATACAAAAGGACATCATTGAAAAGCTAGTACAAGAACTGCAAGATTCTGGTATTATACAGAACAGTCACTCTCCCTACTCTTCTCCAGTTGTTTTGGTCAAGAAAAAGGACAATTCATGGAGGATGTGTATAGATTACAGAAGCCTCAACAACATCACTATCAAAGACAAATTTCCCATTCCAATTATAGAAGAATTGCTAGATGAACTACATGGGGCAGCTATATTCTCTAAATTAGATCTAAGAGCAGGCTACCATCAAATCAGGATGAGCCCCAGGGATATAGAGAAAACAGCCTTCAGAACTCATTCAGGGCATTATGAATTCAAGGTGATGCCCTTTGGACTCACAAATGCTCCCTCTACATTTCAAAGTCTCATGAATGAAATTTTCAAACCAATGTTGAGGAAGTTTGTGTTAGTTTTCTTTGATGACATTTTAATCTACAGTCCAGACATCAATCAGCATGCAACTCATTTGAACAAGGTATTACAGATACTATCAAAGAATACCTTATATGCTAAGTTGAGTAAATGCAGCTTTGCAGAAAGGTCTGTGGAATATTTGGTGCACATTATAGAATGTGTCGGAGTAAAGCAACCCATCCTAAGAAAATTCAAAGTACCAAGGAAATGGCCTACACCGCTGAAAATCAAACAAATTTCGAGGGTTTTTGGGCCTAGCAGGATATTATAGAAGGTTTATCAAGAATTATGCTTCTATAACCAGTCCCTTATACAAGATGCTCAGTACTCCTGAAGTTTTACAGTGGGATGAGACATCAAAGCAAGCCTTTGACAGAGTTAAACAAGCACTGACGTCAGCTCCAGTATTGGCATTACCAGATATCAATCAAACCTTTATAGTGGAAACAGATGCCTCCAACTCTGGCATAGGAGCTGTACTATTGCAAAAAGGGCATCCCATTGCTTATATCAGTAAGACTCTTTCTCCAAGGCATCAATCCCTTCCAACCTATGAGAAAGAAATGTTTGCCATCTTATTTGCTGTGAAGAAGTGGGAGCAATATCTAATGGGAAGACATTTCATTATAAAAACTGATCACCAACCCCTTAAATATTTGCTGGAACAGAAATTAACAACTCCTAACCAATACACATGGCTGTCCAAACTGATGTCATTTGATTATGAAATTCAGTATAAGCCTGGAAAAACCAACACCACAGCTGATGCCTTATCCAGAATTCCTGCTGAGAAGATTACATTGCAAGCAATTTCCACCATATCAACTGAACTGATGAGCAAGATTGAAAATTCATGGCAGAAGGACAACAAATTACAGAAAATCATAGGAATTCTGCAACAAGGAGAGCCTTATCCTAATTACACCTGGAGACAGAATCAACTATTGAGGAAAGGAAAATTGGTGATTGGCCCAGATCCAGAATTAAAGAATCAACTTTTATACTATGCTCACAGTAGTGCTCTTGGAGGACACTCGGGTGTGCATGCTACTTACCAGAGAATCCATTCTATGTTCTATTGGAAAGGTTTATGGAAAACCACAAGGGAATTCATTAGAACCTGTACAACATGTCAGTGCTACAAATCAGAAAATGTTGCATCTCCAGGACTCCTTCAAATTTTGCGGTCCCGTAATCCATTTTCACAGACATCACAATGGACTTTATAGAAGGGTTGCCTAAATCTAAAGGAAAAAGTGTCATCATGGTAGTGGTGGATAGATTGACAAAATACAGCCACTTTATAGGCTTGTCTCATCCTTACACAGCAGCAATTGTAGCTCAAGAATACCTAGATCATGTATATAAACTACATGGGTTTCCTACATCCATAGTCTCTGACAGGGATCCCATTTTTATGAGCCATTTCTGGAAGGAATTTTTCAGAATACAAGGGGTAGATTTAAAGCACTCCTCGGCGTATCATCCACAGACCGATGGACAAATTGAGGTAGTTAATCGTTGCTTGGAGTGTTATTTAAGATGCATGACTGGGAACTTACCCAGAAGTTGGTATTCATGGCTCTCCCTTGCTGAGTTCTGGTATAACACTTCATACCATTCAACCATCAGGATGACACCTTTCCAAGCTTTGTATGGAATTCCTCCACCAGCCGCACCTTTCCTTATTTTCCAAAGGATTCTATGATGCACTCAGAGACTCCCAATTGAGGGACAGAGAAGTCAGAATACGCCTACTTAAGCGGCAGCTTAATCGTGGCTCGGGACGAGAATGCGGCAGTACCAAGCAAATAAACATCGCACAGATAGAACTTTTGAAATTGGAGATATGGTATATTTGAAGCTACAACCACATTTACAGAATTCAGTTGTAGCAAGGGAAGTTCCTAAATTTGCAGCCAAATACTATGGTCCATACAAAATCATTGATCGAATTGGGAGGGTTGCTTATAAACTGGATCTCCCTGCATCTGCAGCTATTCATCACACCTTCCACGTATCTCTACTCAAGAAGGCTCGGCCAGATGCACCGTTGACAACTGCACTTCCTCCACCATCTCTCCCAACTTCAGTATTGAAACCAGCAGCCATATTGGACAGAAAGATAATCAAACAAGGTCATACTGCTGCCACACAATGGCTCATCCACTGGGAGAATTCCTTACCTTTAGAAGCCACCTGGGAATTTGCAGATGAGATGCAACTTCGTTTTCCTGACTTCCCTTGAGGTCAAGTGTAACGCCCCGACCCGGATCCCGGGACCTCGGGCACGTCGACAGATCGGCCGTATCCAAGTGGGGACGAGTCCCACTCGAATACAAGGCCTAAATGATAAAGAACAGATAACATTTTTCCATTAATAACAAGAGTTACACAGCGGAAAATTGAAATTTAAAAATACACTATGGGCCCTACAAGGGTCCTAAAATAAAATACAAGGTCTCTTCCTCTCTAAAAGGCTTGTGATCCTCAATCCTCCACGCGCAGCTCCTGAGCCGGTAGATACTATTCCCTTAATCCTGAAAGAGGAAATCAAGAAGAATGAAGCCAAAGGAAAGCTCAGTAAGTTCCCCGCAGGGATCTCAACAAAGCTGGTCAATATAATCAATAAATATAAGAACAAGCAACCGGGACTACGCCCACACTATCAAGAACCTAGGAGTCTATCAGAAGTATTCAAAACAAGAACTCCTAGCCAAACACTGGCCCTCGGGCCCGTAGTGGAATTTCAAGAATAGATTCGTTGACACCAAAGCTTTTCCGTCAGCCCCCAGCCTCCGCTGGAAATTGACCCTCCGGTCATACCTCGGTAGCGCCACCTCTCTCTTATGTGTTAACACGTGGAGTGGTATCGTCCCACTCGCATGTTGGACCACGAGTATCCTCCCCAAGCACGCGAACCATCGAGACGCCCGTGGTGTCCTCGTACTTCAACACTCCACTCCCACTTGAGCATTCGGCTCCATCAACCGGAAAATGAACCCGTGCTCGGAACATGCTTACGGCCTACACACAAGACCATGTGCCCATGGTCAAGTATCGGTCACACAGACAACATGTCCAACGAAAGCAAGACAAGCAACAAAAGCACTCTACTCTAGCTCTCAACCATGCACATACAAAAGAAGGAAAAACAAACAACTTGCGTGTACGCGTGCATGCATCCAATAAATGTAAGCTCAACGGAACATGCTAAAATAAATAGCAATAACAAAACAAGGAAAACCTAAGGATGGGCGGAATCGAGGCGTAGGTAACTTACCTCTAAAATCATCGTAGAGTCACGGTGTTCCACTAATATCCTCCTGACGCATCCACGCCGATATCTGGCAAACACAAGTCCACTCTCAAGATATACTACTACCATAATGCAAGTTCACTAAATGGACCCGGCCCATTATTAAACCTAGCTTAACCGTCCTAATTAATTAACCACTTAATCAACTAAATGATTACCTTAATTAAGCCCATAGTCTATATTGGGTTGATCCCTTTATTATTATTAGCCCATCGGGCCGGCCCACTTCCATCTAAACAAACCCAAAAATTACCCCCTTTAATTAAATCAATTTAATTGACTAAATTCCCCAACCCTTAATTTACAAAATTTAATTAAATCAATTCAACCCATCTAAACCCATCAAGCAACCATAATCAGGACCAACCCAACAATTAATAGTGCCAGGTTTTCTCATAACTGCTAACCAATAAAGAACATAAGATTTCACAAGCACTCAACTGACCTCAGGCCTGCAGCTATGCACATCCATATGGTTACCTCAGGGAAGGCAACTCTACACCCCCTCCACTAAGTTCCTAATAGTAACAACTTCCAAGAATAACCTCATTATTCTCTCTTCATCTCACACACAATAACAAGAGCTCACAACCCCCCTGTCTTTAGTCCATTGCTCTCTTACATGTGCCTACCCTTCCCTGTCTACAACCACGTACACACGAGCCTCAACTCCTCTGAGATCCCACCTGATCATGGCTTCCTCTAAACCGAGACTCATATCTCTCTCCCTCGGGCCTTTACAAACCAATACCACTCTCTAGATTATTACTCATCTATCTTTAGTAAATCATAGAAGAATTAACAAAGCCTCTGAAATAATAAAATTCTCATATCTACCAAGCTTCAAGAACCCATCCAATGGAATACTAGAACACAACCTCACTGAACTCCCACCAGAACCCTCTCAAGGCCAAGAATTGGTTTCCCTAACCATCAACCACCACTTAAGTTAACAAACAAACCATCTATGCTTCTCTACCCACCTCCAACAACTCCAGCACTCTTGCATAATCTCACAGCCCTAAACCTCTTCCAACACATCAACACAAAGACACCACCTTCCATGTAAACCTCATCAAGGCATAATGTGCACTCAAAGAAACTACTACTAGTGATCACCCTCTAACATCTCAGCCAAAGACTTCAAAACTCAAGGAATATCTACACTTGGGAACATAATCCCGAGCAACAATTATAATCAAGAACATAAATCATTATATGATCATGGACTCCACTGACTATTCATCACGCACAGACTAAAAGAAATACAAGATCGAAGGCTTACCGATCGTTGGGAATACTTGAGAAGTCCACAGCGCCACGGCTCTACCGCTTATCCCTCCTTCTTCTCTCTAGAGACGGCTTGGCTAGCGGAGTGAGAGTTATGCTAGGGTTTTGAGTAATATTCCCCTTATATAGGGCTCGCGAGGGAATCATAATACGATTCGAATCAGATTTTACCTGTTCTTATCCTCTTATCTGTTCGTTTTAAACGCGAGGCGCTCTCACTGACGCCTTCGCGGCCACTCATCAGAGGGGAACGTCTCTCACGAAACACTCCATGTTGAACCATGACCGTTAGATGGATCCTACGGATGATCTCATCCGTCCACTCTATCTAGTGACATGTAGTTTTTTAATAAAATACCCCTCCATTTTTCACTAATTCATTTCTAGTTTAACATGTGATAATATGGAAAATTCCTTTCCAATCCTTCAAATTCAAACGTCCTCAAGAAAATCCTCTTCCTAAGAGCATGCACGATTACTTCCCATTTTATTTTATATTTTAAACTTAATTTACTTCTCCTCATCAGAAGCATGCTTACATATATACAATATTATATAATTTCCTATATAAAATGTCCATCCACCAAACTAAGCCATCTTGTCAACTAATGATTCCTTAAATTTCACCTTACGTTTTAAATCCATTTAAATCCAAATTTGAAAGCCTTCTATCTTATCCTTAAGATAAATAAAATCAATAATTAAACCCAACTCATCCTCTAAATTAAATAATACAAAGTTTAATTTTATCTTTAATCACCAATGAGATGATTAAAATTGTAAATACTTTGGAACGCAATCTTTATTCAAATAAAAGAAATAATTAAAGTCTTTATTCCAAATATATAAAAAAAAAAAAATCCTTGGGAGACTCTCCCTTATTCTCTAACAGTTATCGAACTAAAAATAAGAATTAATAATATGAACTTCTAAAAATACCCTGGGCTTCACATCAAGGGAAGCTTAACAAGGGAGTGTTGACATGTGAATTGAAGGAAGCGCACAGCGAAGCAGAGCCATACGCCCCTTGTAACGAATTAACGAACTGAGTTCGTTATTCTGTTAAGAAGAAGCTCGTTATTGGCTCAAACGGACACGTGGCGTAGAGTCACAGGCCGACGGCAGACGAAATCAATCCAGAAGCCGTCCCAACATCACTTAATGGAGACCGCACTCTTGATGCGCCACCCTTCATCCGTAGCTAATATCACTGCGTAGATCTTTAAGTAACGGTTGGGCTTATAATCTCGGCCGTTCATTCTTGATTCAGAGATGCATATAACTGTAATAATTCAGATTGAACTCTTGACTTTTGACTGAATGAAATTGTTTCTCATTCTTGATCTCTCGTTCTTCTCTTTCTTCTTCCTCTTCGTTGTTCTTCTCTTTCATTGAAAACCTAGTTCCCGCATCAGATTTTGATGGGAAAGAGGCTTAGATATGTGAATCTTGTTCAATTTGGGGTTTCTGCCTTTATCTTTCTTTCTTTCTTTTTTTTTTTTTTTTGAAAATTTATTCAATTTTCCCCTGATTTTTAGGATACGGTGGTGACGAATCCTGCGATCTCTTTGATTAGAGGATTTCAGCGATCTTTTATTTGGGGGTTTGGAACTTGGCCGTTGGATTGGCATCAAAATTTTGTTGTTCTTGGCAGGAGAGTGTGATCAGGTCTGTGAAAGCATAAGCATTATCACACAATGCTCTACGCTCCTCGCTTCTACGAATTTGTGGTTGCAAAGTGGTTCCTCGCAGTGAAGACACCCAAGTTATCGGTTGGATTGCGTAATAAGGGTAAAGTTTTCATAGCCTTTTGATCTGCTACACAATGATTAACTTCCATCTTATTCTTGTGTTTCAACCATTTTGGGTTGTAAAACTGGTAGCCTGTATCATTCTATGGTCTCAAGTCTCAACATTCTTATGTGGCAATCTCGGATCGATAGCTAAGGCAAATTTTGAATGTGTACATTCTCCAATAGTAATATCTACCCACATTACTTGATTTCAGTGAATAGTAGATGCAAATATCCTCCCTTATCTGATAACACTTTTTTGCTCCAATTTGGATATTATTACTATTTAGCTATTGGTAGCTTGTCACTCAACTCATTTGTGCTTTTAAATGGCAGCATTTAAATATGTTTGTAATTGATGAACTGGTTACTTCCATGATAACCACAACCTTAACCGGAACACTTAATTAGGTTTGATTCTGTTGTTAATTTAAGTTCTAATTGATGTTGTGCTTTTTCTTCTATGTTTGGGACTGCCTTGAAGCCTTGGATCTTCAAATACTTATTTCCTATAGATCTTTGTTATTTTGAATTTCCAGCATAATTTTTAAATTTATATCTTATTGTTCTTCAATCATTTGGTAGAATTTCACATGTTCGAAATTTCCTTATTTTATGTAATCTTTGTCTTTTAATCTATTGAATACTGGTTAGAGGTTTATGATTGGTTTAATACTTTTCATGGACAATACTTGGGGTTCATATTAAGTGGGTTTCAGTTTAATCCACAACAGAAAAGTGATCTAGTTGTTCAATGAAACTATGAATTGAAGTCTCAATTTCATTTAAAGGGTAGGTGCTTAAATCATGCTTGAATAACTACACAGAAGGGGAGAGATGGTTAAATCATTCAAAGACCAAGACAGAATCCATCTAAATATCGATCTGTCACAAACACCTTTTTTGCCTACTTTGGATGGGGATGTTCATAAAAAAAATTCTCAAAAAGAAATGACTCAAAAGATGCATGAATTTGCTATCAGATTGGCATCATTTAGTATTGAGGTAAAGTGGATTGTGGCTTTATCATATCCTTTTTAGGATGAGGGAGGCAGGAGGTATCTTACAATTTCCTTCTCCTTTTGCCTTCTTTTCTACATTCCCCTTCTTTTCATACTTGCCTTTCTCCTTCCTCAGAAATCTGTTCCACCTTATACCATCTTTGATGTTTCTCAACTAAGTTAGTGATATTTCCTCTCAATTCTATGTGTGATAGGTTTTTTTTTTTTCCTCTCTTGTTTGATTTCAAGCTTAAAAGTATTATTAGAAAACGAAAACACATGATCAGTCAAATCTATATCCTTCATTTAATATGCATGAAGTCAGTACCCTACTCTTACTTTCCTAAGCAGTATCTAGAAAACTGAAAACTTATAGCATGAGACTAATTATTGTTCACGTAATATTAGCCTTACCTCTACCCTTCTTCTTCTTACCTTATATTACTAAATTGTCATATTTTTCATTAAATAATAATTATAATTTTTATTGGCTTAGATAAAATGTACAGGTGAAGCAACTTTGAATGTCAATGGGATAAGGGTCACTCTTCATTACCCTTTTTGATCATCGCATGCTTATTCAAAATCTGACTGTCCAGGTATGCTTGCACATACTTCTATATTCTTTTGTGTAAGAAGGTTCTCATCCATGGATTTATCATCATTTCATCCTTGTCTTTTTTGGGAGATAAAAAGTGAAGTACTTTGTGAAGTTAAGTCTTATTGCATAAATTAAGCCTTGAAACAGAAAAAAAAAATTTAGCATGTTAAGAAAACATAAATTGTAGGTTCGCACTCAAAATAATATATTGTTCTCTTACATCAAACCTTGAAATTGATAGATCGATAAAATAGAAATCTTATCTTTGTACTAAAAGTAAGGGCTCGACTCAACATATATCAAAATCATTATTTTGCTATTGATAGCATGGTACAGGGTTAAAAGAATAAAAAACCGTTATCGTATTATCGACGGTACAATATAGGGTCAAAACCCATTATTGTATTATCTACGGTACGATATCCGGTCAAAAGGGTCAAAATCATTATTTTATTACTAACAATACAATATAAATGTTATTTATTACCGACAACCGTTATTGTATTACTAATGGTACAGTATAGGTCAAAAGGGATGAAAATCGTTATTGTATTATTGACAATACGGTGTAGGCTCAAAAGGGTCAAAACCTGTTATAACTAACTAGACAAACTTCAAATTCCAATGCAAAATATTTTATACAAAAATAATGATGAATATTCATATTCCAGGTGTTGATTTGATAAAATATGTTATAGGCTGAAAGAGGGTGATAACCGTTAATAGCAAACTGAAAGAAACTTCAAATTTCAATGTAAAACACTTTATACAAAAATAATCATAAATATTCATAATTCTAAGTGTTGATTTGATAAAGTATGTTATAGACTCAAAGATGCCAAAAACCGTTTATAACAAACTTGACGGATCTTCAAATTTCAATGTAAAATACTTTATACAAAAATAATCATAAATATTCATAATTCCATGTGTTAATTTGATAAAAGTATGTCATAGGTTCATAGAGAATCAAAACCGGTTATAGTAAAACCGAACAAAAATTCAAATTTTAAAGTAAAATACTTTATATAAAAATAATCACGAATACTCATGTGTTGATTTGATAGAATATGCAAGTCATACGAATCATGAAACATAAATATAGTATATATGAATCTGGCTTTAAGAGAAATAAATACTTTTGTAAATATTTTTGTTTATATTACAAATAGTTGGGTAGCATAAATATAAAAAACCAAAGTTACCTACATCTAATTTGACATTATAAATATAATCAAAACATTAATTAAGTCCGAAAGTTATTTATGTATAATTTAATAAATTGACATTAATTAAGTCAGAAAGTTACTTTACAATACAAATATCTCAAACTAAATCAAATTAAGTCTCCACAAAGTATCAATCCAATTTCCCAATGATATACAAGCCACTAGGAACAAAATTGCCTAGATCTCTAATAGCAATAACCCTAATTGCCTCCAGAATTGCCACTTCTCATCTCTTAACTATGGTATGAAGGTCCCTTTTATTATAGGGGAAGAGAATTTGGTTCTATCTCAAAGGGAGAATTGGCATTCATCCTAAAGTGAAAATTTGGGTTTATCTCAAAATGAAAAAGGGTAAATTAAAAAAAAAACCATGTAGTTTCATGGATTTGCAAAATAGGGGAAAAGCTTTTTTTTTTTTTTCTAAAAAAACCTTGTGGTTTCTCCCGCTAACAAAAAAAGGAAAAATCAGAAGGTTTTTACTGAAGAAAAAACCATGTGGTTTCATGGATTTGCAAAATAGGGACAAAGTTTTATTTTTTTCGTTAACTTTTTTGACTTGTTTTCCCTTTTTTGTTAGCTGGGTTTTTTTCGAAAAAAAAAACACCTGCCCTATTTTGCAAATCCGTGAAATCACATGGTTTTTTTTTTGAAATTTACCCAATAAAAAAATTTGTGTTTATCTCAAAATAAAATGTTTACTGAATGTTGTGTTTTTTTCAATGAGAAGAATTCATTAAAAGATACTGATTTATGAAACAATCCCCTTTTTTTGAAAATTTGCATGAGGTTCCTAACAAAGTAAAAAAAGTGTTGGCTTTTACAATTTGTGTACTTGTCTGGATATTGACAGAGCCTGCTATAGAGAGAAGAAATTGGAAGGAAATAGGAATATATTCAGAATTTCAGAGAATAGAGAAGAAGATACAAGAGGTTTGCTAATCTTTCGAGAGGATTAGCTCTCTCTACTCAGCACCAAATAACCAGAATGCCCTCGTTTCAATTACTCTGCCTAAAATGCAAAACCCCAGTCTTCCTACATTCTCATAGACTCCTTAACAAACTTTGTCTACTCAACATTAAGGGATATGACTTGCATCATTACACCTTGGCATGCCTCACGTAGGTGAAACGAACTGGTAGTCTATCAATAGTTCCGGCCCAAAGAGACACCTTGTACTAACGCGTATGGCTCCCAGATGGATTTATGAGAGGTGGCCCGAAGCTACTTGATTAACACCTCCAAATGATGAGCGGTCCTTCCTTGCAGGTCTCCTTATTGGGAAGGTTCAGAGCTGGCTTGCGAGAGAGCGAAGTGAGGGTAGGAATCATAATGGGGATCCGGGCCCTGATTAGTGGGATACGGCGGGGCTATAATGAGCGTGTCTTCCTAGGGCCCCTTCGGAGGATGTGGATAGTCGTAGTGGCTTACGTAGCCATCATCCGGGGTGTCACACTGTCGTGGAGCTCACGCTACAGGATCCCAACTGTACGGATATGCTGACCACCCGTCTCCCCTTTGATGATCTGAATCCTTTTAGGTTTTCCAGCTTGTGTTATCCCTATCACCATTTCAAGTGGCGATTTCCAAAAACCTTAACCATGGCAGCAAAACCGGGTACCTCTGATTAGGACGCTACCTTTTTCGCTAGCGAGATCAAGGAGTCCGATCTGCCGAAGTTCGTGAAGCATTTTGGGGTTCTCTCTCTCTTCGAGTTTCAGTTACCAAGACCCATGGAGAGGGCATACCATCCTGGCCGTGGGGAGATCACCCTATATTAGGAGTCCTTCCAGGTAGGGCTTCGACTCCCGATTCCTAAAACCCTCTAGAAGGTTTTCAACACCTTTTAGATAAGCCCCGGCTAGGTGCACTCCAATGGTCTGAGGACCTTGTGTGGTCTAGCTATTCTCTTCAAGAGGATGGGTATGGAGCTTACCTCGTGGAAGGTGCAACTGCTTTTCCAGTTGAAGAGGAATCCTGGTTCCAAGACCAGTTGGGTTTATGTGGCCTCTCAGGAGAGGAAGTATCCTTTTCTGGGCCCCTTTCCTTTGAAATCGGATAAGTGGAGATCCCATTTCTTTTTCGCTTCTTGCGGCGCGCGATGGAAGCGTTCTCTCGGAATGGGGCTCCCCTCTCTTGGACTCTGACTTTGACCTGACCCTGACAGAGGAGGAAGTAAGGCAGAAGGGTGTCCTTATGGCCTGCCGCCCTCTCGATCTTCGGAAGGCTTTCTCACCAATTGGATCTCGGGCCGGGACTTTCCAGGGGAGGAAAGCATCCTTCCCTTTCTTTGAGTTCTTGGTGGAGGCGCTTATCCTAACTTGATCTCATTGTTGCCCAGGGATAGTTTCGTATGAGGTCTTCCTCTTAAGGTTGGCAAAAGAAGGTCCTCAGGGATCTAAAGCACCAGCTCCTGGGGCATTTTCCTTGGGGAAGTCTAGACGAGATAAAGGGGATGGTTCGGGTCTTGAGAGGAGGTCCAAGTTGGAAGTGGATCCTCTGTCCCGGGCGCCTCCTACCCGGGCACGAGGTTTCCCTACGACGACTGGCGAGGCTGTGGACATCGGGGTCCCTTCTCTCTGCCGCAGAGGGTTGTCGTGCGTGTCCCCGCCCCAATCGGTGAGGTGTGTTTGTGCTAGGGATTGGGGTGGGGGATACAAGAGGAAAGGCGTGTGGGAGCAAATTCTCGCTCCCTAGTGAACGCGTGCTGCCGCCCCTATCCCTATCATGTTTTGGGCGTCCAAGGTAATGACACGGCATGGGGCGGAGCTTGAATGAGTAGCATCGGGAGCTCCGCCTCGCTCAGTGTCTCGGGGCCTCTACCGCTTACTCGTTGTTCTCACGGCGTTCCCTAGCCTGATCGTAACTTTCTTAAGTATCTACTACGTGTGTGCTTGGGCCTCGATGGGTGCTTCGGCCCGGGAGGGACTTGGCGACCAAGACGCATGCGATGATGGTCGTAAGTGCAGGCACGCTTTGATCTTAGTGTTCTTCTCTAGTGTCCCTTTCTCCCCTCTTATTTACCATCGGGTTGGTTTCAGCTTGATTCATGCTTTTGTTGGTCTACTCAACACTTGGTCCTCCTCGCGCCATCAACGCAGGCGATCTCTCCATCAGCCGAAGCTCTCTCCCTCCTCCTCGGCTTCCCAGCCCTCCCTCCTTTTCTTCATAGCAAGCCGAGATCGCGTTGGAGTCGGCGACTCCTCGACGGTCGCGCCACCCACCTCCATAGAGGCCAGATCTGCCGCCATGCTTGGCCTGAGTTCATCCTCTGTGGCAATTGCAATGGGTTCCACAAGTAGTACTCGCGGCGGGTTTCGGCACTGCGCCGCCTGCAACGAGAATGGCCTCAATGCTTCTACTTCCCCACCGTCTGATCAAGATCCTACGGCTTAAAACTCCCAACATTATTAGGGTTTTTTTGGGACCTGCATCAAACTTCAACTATTATCCCAATATAACCTTCTTAATTTTCAAAACTAATTGTAAATTATTGATTTCTAAATTGTACATTTGCATACATATCCTTTAAAATTGTATATTTATGCATTTTACCTCACAAAAATCATATTTACATATGAGCAATTCGAAAATGCAATCTATGAAATTTAGCATAATGTTTAGTTTTACTAACTTTATTAGTAATCCAATTGTTAGTGATTGATTGTCCATGTATGTTATTATATATATATATATATATATATATATATATATATATATATATATAAAGCGTGTTACGGTCGTGGCCAAGTAACAACTTTGTCAAACTTTCTTGATGCGCCTCCCATTTGGCCCCCTAGAGTTTGAAGGATTTCCAATCATACGGATGGGAAGATTATCGAAAAATAAGCTAGCATGTTCATTTTTATATTATTTGGTGACCGTTTGATCTTTCCACTTAATGGATGAAATTCGGAACCGTTAAAATTTTTTTAAAATAATAACCGTTAAGTGGGAGGACCAAACGTTTATCAAATTATATGATAATGGACATGCTAGCTTATTTTTCAGTGATCTTCCCATCCATACGGTTGGAAATCCTTCAAACATGCTCCAAGGGCAGAATTGGGAGCGTTTAAATGCCTTTGCTACATAACCGACCGCATCTTTATCACGCCCTATATATATATATATATATATATATATATATATATATACGGGAATATTATTATCGCGGCGACGCATCATTATGCGGTCAGATCATCCGCCACCCATTTCATTTAGTTTGAAAGATGCGTATTTGAAGGATTTTCAGCAAATACGGATGGGAAGATTATCGAAATAAGCTAGCATGTCCATTTTCATATCATTTTGGTCCTCCCAATTAATGGTTGAAATTACGAACGTTAAAATTTCTATATATAATAAGAAGCCTTGTAGCAGGTAACTATTAAAGTGAGGACCAAACGGTCACCCAATTATATGAAAATGGATATTGCTAGCTTATTTTTCGATGATCTTCCCATCCGGTAAGCTTCGAAATCCTTCAAACATGCTCTAAGGGCCGAAATGAGAAGCGACCTCATTTGCACAGTATTAAGGCCTGCCGGATCTTATATATATATATATATATATATATATATATATAAGAGTGTTTGTATAAGGCCGGCCGGAACACTGTTCATTTAAGATCGCCTCCTATTTGCCACTTGTACAGTGTTTTAGCCCTTGTTTGGTTCAAGGGTTTTGGAGGGGTTTGGAGGGTTTTGGAAGATTTTACTTGTTTGGTTGAGGGTGTGAGGGGGTGGTGAGGAGGGGTGAGAAACACCTCCTCACCCCTCAAAATTTACTCCCCCAAATTGGGGTCTTTTGGGGGAGTTTGTTTTTTATTATTATTTTTATTAACATCATGACTTAAAATGTCATGTTTGCTCCCACATAGCATTATAATTCCAACTAAGTCCTATATATTTATCTCTCTAATGAAAACTAATATAATTAATAGTAATAAAATTTGTATTGATTTAATATTTAATATTAATTATACTTAAACGAATATAATTAATATTAATTAGTTTAATACTAACTTTTATACTATTATAATTAATAATAATAAAATTTGTATTAATTTAATAATTAATATTAATTGTACTTAAATTATAATTGATATTAGTGGTTTAATATCAACTTCTATACAAATATAATTAATAGTGATGAAATTTGTATTGGTTTAATAATTACTATTAATTATAATATCTTTAATATAATTAATATTAATTAGTTTAATACTTTACTTTATACCAATATATAATTAATAGTAATAGAATTTATATTGTTTAATAATTAATATTAATTATACTTAAATTAATATAATTAATAGCTTTAATATAATTGATATTAATTAGTTTAATACTTGCTTTTATACTAATACGATTAATAGTAATAAAATTTGTATTGGTTTAATAATTAATATTAATTATACTTAAATTAATATAATTAATAGCTTTAATATAATTGATATTAATTATTTTAATACTAGTTTTTATACTAATATAATTTATAGTAATAAAATTTATATTGATTTAATAATTACTAGAAATATTAATCTGAATTAATATAATTAATCATTTTAATAGAATTAATATTAATCAAAATTAAATTAATAGTAATAATACACATTACACTTTTTTACACTCACAACCAAATATTATCATACTAAAGGGTAAATTAGTCAAATACATATTATACTCCTTCTCACTCCTACTCACAACCAAACAAAAAAAAAAGATTCCTCCCTCCCTCACCCCCCTATCAACCAACCTCAAACATAATATTTTTCTAAACCCTCCATCCTCCCCTCCCTCCAAACTCCCCTCACCTCCAAACTCCCCTTTGAACTAAACAAAGCTTGAGATTAAATCAGATGGTCGAAGAATATCGAAAAATAAGGTAGCGTATGTTAATTTTCATACAATTTGGGAAGGTGTAGGTCTTCATCTTAACGGGTGAAAATTTATAGAAATTTCTTTGGTTGTAATTTCACCCTTTAAGTAAGATGAAGACCCTACAAGTTCCAAAATTGTATGAAAATTCGATATTCTAGCTTAATTTTCGATGTTCTTCCATCCATACTGGATTGGACCTCTAAAAGACTATGCAAGTGGGCTAAAATAGGCGACGCACTCAAGATATGGCATAAGCATTATGGGCTTACCGCGATCATGTAGCACGACCAATATATATATATATATATATATATATATATATATATAACGTCATCGGGTCGGACCGAATGGGTCATCCTGGTCAGACATTGACTTCGACTCAATTGTGAGGCCCCGGATTCGCTTCGGTCGGTTTTAAAAGCGTTGCTTAGAAGCTGACTAAGAAGGAGGAGGTTATGGCCGAGTTCAAGGGATCCTTTGCCTTCTCCAGACGATTGTTAACGCCAAGTGGAAGGCACCCGCGTAGTTTAAGGCATCACCCGCGAGTTCAAGATCCTCCTTAATGAAGAGGCCCTCGCTTTCTCAGTTTGTCAGGGAGCTTCTGGCTTCAGGATCTGCTTCGGCCAAGTGGTTGGGTGAATCTCTCTATCACGCATGAGGAGGCCGTGGGCCTTCTCTGCGGACAAGGGGGCCGTGAAGGCGAGGGGTCAGACGGAGTTAAGGGCGACTTGGGGACTTGGGTCATGTGTTAGGAAGAGGGGCGACTACGAGGGCATACGAGTCCGGTTCTCCTTTAGACGGGTCTCGGGGCTCATGCCCAGTTTCCAGCGGGTCGCTCCAAGCTAAATAAGTCTAAACGTCAACTGTATTTTTTATTCATGACCCCGTATGGGTGTGTCAATGTAAATGGCGCATTTTGTCCTTTCTATTGAGTAGATCTGTCAAACCTGACTTTTCCTTCTGCTTTTCCGTTTTACCTCTTAGCTATCTGCCCCAGCGCACCCCTTATGGGGATGCCAATGCGTGCTTCGTTTAATTGAGCTCGGGTGGGGCCCCCTAGGGTTGGCCGAGGTGAGTAAAGCCCATTTCGCCGCGTGAAGGAACGGTTTCTTCTGAGGGCCGAGAGGGTCTCCGCTACCATTAATACCGCCATGCACGCGGTGAACCCTAAACTTACTAATCTCTGCCTATATAAGGTCTCGAGACGGCCTTATTCCTCTATCTCTCCGAAGTTTGTCATGACTTCTTATGGAGTTATTACTTCCTTGGCTAGACGTGTCCCCGCTCCATCCAAAGAAAGAAGGGCTTCACCGAGCCGGATCGATGGGTCCTGTGGTCTCTTCAAATCACGGTCTATCCATGGCCGGTTGGGGTTAGGCTCTGCGGGGTCTCTCCAAATCTTGAAGAATGTAAGAGAGAGAAAAACCTTCCCAAGGCCGGGGCTTAACTCGAGCCCCTTCCCGGGAGACGTTTCGAGAATCTCCATTGATCCTTCCGGGGAAGTTCGGTGGGTGTCCCGGCATCACAGGTGGTTCTTCCGGTCACCATCTTCCTTTTGGCGGCGCTCAATCACATTGGTATGCCGCCTACCCGCTGCACACGTGGCGCTCTTGTTTTGCCTCCACTATGATCGAGATATGGCCCGTGGCGCACAACAACAATGTCACGGCCGACCACGGTTTCCCGGTTATGCGTGGAGGGGCTCCTGCTGACCCATCAGCCGTTACGTGGGCGACCATTCACGCTTCTCGACACAAGTTTGCGAGGTTGAAGGCTTGTTGAGGCCGCTGCCTTCTACCTAGTTGGAGCAAGCCTTCAACTTTCCAAACATGTTTTTAGGAAGCCGATCGATTCAGGGGCCTTTTGACTTCCTCGCCTGATTGAGCGGGATCATAATTTGTTGACCTTTTGAACCTTCTTCCGAAGGGATGAATAAAAGCTTGTTATTTTATCTTTATTTGTGTCCTTCTTCTTTTCGACTTATTCGCCAGCTCATTCTTTGCCCTTCTTTTCTCCGCGCCTTATTATGCAGCGGACAATCCCCTTTTAGGGTATTTGCCCCCCAGGAGGAGGGTTGGCCGACGTCTTTGGGGCAAAGTAACCGTGCAAGTGGGTACCGTTTCTTCGGAAAGGGTGGAGGAAACATTATTACGCGCAACCGCGTCTAGGAGCAGCTTACCCCTTCCTTTGATTTACGCTTTCCTCGTGAGGGGACACGGAGAATCACGCGTGTCGATCATCGACATGTTGTGCCCTCCGAGCTCCTCGAGATTGTTGCACTTCCTTCTCTTTAAAGCCCTCTCCTAATTTCCCCCTGTAACATGTGTCTTCCTTTTGCTAGGGTCTTCTTTTGAGCCTTTTCGCGGAATGGATAACGAGCACATGTTGAGGGTGTTGGAGTGGTACTTCATCAACGGCTACCGCACTTCGGGGGGAGGAGGCTCCTGGAGGAAGGGAGTTCCGGGCCAGGTATATAGGCGGCCGTTTCCTCCTTTGATCTTCGGACGGAGATCTTGTCGTGGTTTCCCCGGTGGGGTTGGAGGTTGCCCCTTACCCAACATCCGGTCCTCCTGTTGCGGCGTCCGCTCGTCGTACTCGCTCTCAGACGCAGGTGTTACATGTGTCAAAATTTGGGCTGATTGGCGCCGAATTTTGGAGAGCGAGGACGGAAGTGACCCAACGCAACCTCACCATCTAATGGCTTTGAGGTTAAAGGTGGCGGAGTTACAACATAGACTGGAGGGTGGTTATTGGTGCTGCGATGGTAGCCGAGAAGAAAGGTAGGAATTCAATAGAAGCGTACTCGGAATCTAGAGCATACCTGAAAAGTTTAGAGGCCGCCCAGGAAGGCTTTAAGGTTTGCCGGGAGGTGGTCTATCGTCACCCGGATGTACCCCTCGATTCCCTAAAACTTCAGCTAGCGTTTCAGTATCTTTCTCGCGATCCGCCTTCCTCTTAGTCGTCTTATGCTGCTTTCTTTTCGCACTTTCCTTGTAATATTTTGATAAATGAAGGGTTTTTATTTGGAATGGTACTTTACCTTTCTTGCCTTTCTAGGCGTCGTGAGTTGAGTTTCCAAAGTGATTTTCCCGGAACCCAGTTCTTTTCTTCGCTTTCCTGTACCCCGGGCGGGGGTGTTGGTACCTTTGTCAAGAAATTGACTAGGCTGTTGGGGCGTGAGAGAGGAATTGCTACGGAACTCGACCCTGACTTGTCTTGATATATATTTTCTAGGCTGGAGCGAGGGCAGGTACTCGACACTTAGGGTGCTCGGCCCTAAAAAGGAGCCGTTGGAGACTCCGGTCTAGAAGAGGGCCGGTATATGGCACTTAGGGTGCCCGGCCTTGAAGAGGGACTATTGGAGACCACGGCCCTGAAAAGGGCCGGTATACGACACTCGGAATGCCCGGCCCTAAAGAGGGACCATTGGAGACCCCGACCCTGAAAAGGGCCGGTATACGGCACTCGGAGTGCCTGGCCTTGAAGAGGGACCGTTGGAGACCTTGGCCCTGAAAAGAACCGGTATATTGCACTCAGAGTGCCTGGCCCTGAAAAGGAACCGTTGGAGTGAGTTAAGTCGATAAGGGAAGGTCTCGTTTCAGGAATGAAGGCGCTTAATTTTATTTAAGGAGCAAGAAGATTACAACTATTGTTAACACCTTTTGTGGTGCTCCAAATTGAAGAGTTTGTTGAGCTTTCGGCCATTTGAGTCGGTCAGTCAATATATGCAAGGGTGGATGATCCTCGTGATAACTTAAGTTCCTTCACAGTTGGGTGTCGACTTTCCGATCGGCTTTCTTTTCCCCAAAACATGTTCCTCCTCAAAACTAGGTCTCCTACTTGAAAGGTAACTTCGCTCACTTTGGTGTTGTAGACCCGTCGGACTCTCTGGCCGGTAGGCGCGCCTAGACGCCGGTTCATTCCCCTTTTTCTCCTCCAGGAGGTCGAGTTCCTTGCCAGTAAGACTTTCCTCGCTGGTCTCCGGAGTTGAAGCTTCTGCGTCTAAAGGATTGACACGCCCATTTTAGCCGGGATGACCGCCTCGCTCCGTAGGTTAGGTGAAGAGGGTCTCCCAGGTAGGGTCGCTGCTAGTCGTCAGAGTATGCCCAAAGGGAGTTCGGGAGCTCATCCACCTAGTTGGATTTGGTCCTCTCTACTTGAGTCTTAAGGCTTTAGAGGAGAGTGCGGTTGGTGACCTCAACTATTTGGCAAATGGGGCTGCATCCAACCAAGAGAATTTTGCAAAAGAAACTAGACGGAAATAGGAATATATTCAGAGAATGGAGAAGAAGATAGAAGAGGTTTGCTAATCTTTCGAGAGGATTAGCTCTCTCCACTCGGTACTAAACAACCAGAATGCCCTCCTCTCAATCACTCCTCTGCCTAAAAAGCAAAAACCCAATCCTCCTACATTCTCATAGACTCCCTTACAAACTTTGCCTACTCGGCATTAAGGGATCTGACCCACATCATTACACCGTCTTGGCACACCAAGCGTAGGTGAAACGGACAGGTGGTTTATCAGATACCTCACTGGGTTGAGGGAATTTTGTAACTGTTAGCTGCATTTCTCTTTGTACCAGAAAAATAAATAGAATATAAATTATATCATATATTTGATAATATAATAATAGTATAATGGATTATTTCAAGCAAATTCCCACTTAAGCTTGAGCTCAATTCTATGTTCATTTCAACATAGAAAATTCCCTTAGCCAACACTTAAGCTTTCTGAAGATCAATGCTGATCTTCTGTTGATTGGCAACTAATTGTCAAAAGTTTTCTGAAGACTGGCAGCAGTGGTGACTGACAGATGTGGTCCAGTCACAGCTAATAGTCAACACTGATCTTCTGTTGTGACCAAACTCCACAGCATCAGAAGAACATACTCTGCATATAAAGCCCAAACACAAGCTGCAATATTAGATACCTGTGAAGTTGAAGTATACACAAAGAAAAGGTACGCAAGATGAAGAAGGCCTGCGTCACAGGAGGAAATGGTTACCTTGCATCAGCGCTCATCAAACAGCTGCTTGAAAATGGCTACCATGTCAATGCCACTGTTCGCAACCCCGGTTTGTACTGAACACCATACAAAAAGTAGTAGAAGATTTATATCTATCTCCATGCGATGTATGTGGTGTTAATTAGTGATCAGATGATATTGCCAAGGTTTCTCATCTGAAGAAGCTGGAAGAGATTGGTACCTTGAAGCTCTTCCAGGCAGATCTGATGGTGGAGGGGAGCGTAGATGAGGCAGTGATCGGATGTGACTACGTCTTCCATGTCGCTGCTCCAACGAATCTAATGTCTGATGATCCAGAGGTAATGCCCTATAAATGATTTTCTGCTTTCTACATGTCTGATAATATCTGCAATTTAAACGACATCATCTGCAGAATGAACTAATCAGACCTGCAATTCAAGGCACATTGAACGTCTTGAAATCATGCTTGAAGGCAAAGACCGTTGAGCGTGTGGTCTACACATCATCGGGATCAGCTGTATCTGTCAATCAGCAAAAAGGCACAGGTTATGTACTAGATGAAGAAGCCTGGTCAGATGTTGACTACTTGATGGGAGAGAAACCGCCAACTTGGGTAACATAATATCATATCAGACAATGTTCTTTAACTTCACCCATGAATTCACAACCATGGCCTTAATTTTGTAGGGGTACATCGTCTCCAAAACACTTGCAGAGAAGGAAGCATTGAAGTTTGCAAGTGAGAATCAGATGGATCTTGTAACCATAGTCCCGACACTCATTGTCGGCCCTGGATTGAGTCTGGAAGTTCCAGTGTCCATTCACATGGCTTTATCCTTGTTCACAGGTGAGAGTACAAAACCTTGGCATGAAGAGTTGCAGTATAAAACCATGGTAGCCAACTTTTCGGTGTCCATTCACAAGGAAAGTTGGTTACCACACACGTATCCAAGCATACCTCTACCAAATAAAAAAATTGGCTCGTCCGAGTTTATAAAAAATTAAAAAATAATAATAATAAAAAAGTTGCAGCAGCAGGAACTGGAACTTGATCTTTGTCTTACTGCACCTTTGATTATTCAGGTGATGAGATGTGGATAAATGGTTTGAGTGCCATGGAGACTCTCTCTGGTTCAATCTCCATGGTACATTTAAAGGATATCGTTAGAGCTCACATATTCTTGGCCGAGAACCCATCAGCCTCTGGTCGATATATCTGCACTGCAGTCAACACAAGCTTGGCGGAGATAGCATCATTCCTCACCAAACAATATCCACAGTACAAAGTTTTCTATGAGTAGGAACCTTCTTCTCCATTTACACATAATTATATAGTTCTGTTTTTTTTTTAATATGAATTTACAAACAGAAAATGAGATATTTACTCCAGGTTTGAAGTTATACTGACTGTAATTCATATGGAACCTTGCAGTGTTCATGACATACCTGCAAAGGCCAAATTGAGCCTTTCCTCCAAGAAGCTTATCCAAGCAGGATATGAATTCAATTACAAAATGGAGGAAATATTTGATACAGCAATTGAGTATGGCAAGAGCAAAGGAATGCTGCCAAAACAAGACCACAGCTGAAGTATTCTGCAACCTAGTTGCTAATTACTCTTGACGAGCCATATTAAATAACACATTCCAGTACAGACCAGTGCGTTAGTGAGCTCTTGGTTGACGATGTTGTTAAGAAGCATGATGAGGCTTGAAGAGACGATCAGGCTATCTCCCATTGTTATAATAAAAATAGTATTATTTGAATATGCCTCCCTACCATATCTATGCAAATAGTCTATTTATGGAGAACCTTGATGTTACTAATATTAGAGTACAAATGTTCTTCTATTTTCCAAAATCAGGCTAAAGGGATAAAAAATAAGAAGAAATGAAAAACCTTATAAGCATTTTTTTTGCATTACGTCCTTCTCTACAATGGAATTGAATTCCCTCCTCTTCTCTAATGCACATCCAATCTGGATCATTGAATAATCCATTTACCACCCTTCCTTTTGTTGGAGTAATAACTCCCAGAGTAATAAAATACTATGATGATTTTGTTTCTTTCTATGTGTTCTATGATTTTGTTGCTAAATTTATAGAAAATCTGAATCAAAACTGAAATGATAGAAATAATTAATCAGTTTAATCAATTTACTTAATTGATTATTCAATTTTTAATTTTTTCAAATTAATAAATATTTTGGAAAAATGATGTGTATATCCCTCATAAGTTTCTTAATTGCGTACGTACCCCTAAGAAAATCATAGCATGTATACCTCTAAGTTTTTTATTTAATTACCTATGTACCTCTACTATTGAGATATGTTACTGTTAACCCAATGACCCTAACTATAAGTACATTTAAACTATAGGGCAAGAAATACCTCTTTTTTTATTTTTTTTCCAGATATTTATAAATTTATATTCAACTAGATTTTTAAGGGATATATAGACAAAGGGTATAATAGTTTTTCAGGTATATATATGCTATAAAATAAAAAAACCTGGGAGTATACATTTATATATATATATATATATATATATATATACATGGATGATATTATAAAGCGCGGATTGGGATGCAAAGTAAGGTAAGCCTCTCCTTATTTTAGCTACTTGCACAATATTTTAAGGATTTTCAACTATATGGATGGAAAGAACATCGAAAAATAAGCTAAAAGTATTTTTATATACAATTTGGGAACTTGTAGAGGTCTTCATTTTAACGGATGAAAATTTATAGAAATCTTATCGGTTCAAAATTTCACCATTTAAGATTAAGGCCCTACAAGTTCCCAAATCATATGAAAATTGACGTGTTAGCTTATTTTTCGATGTTTTTTCCATCCATACGGTTGATTTCCCTAAAACACCGCAGTATGGCGCAAGAAAACGGCCACCGCGACTGCATGTGATAAACGTCTACGCATAGTATTAGTATATATATAACTTCAAAATTTTTTAGGGGTACACCTACAAAAACCCAAATATTTTTAGTGTGCGGCTTTCGTGATGTAACTTCTTAATTATACATCAAATAAAGCACAATTATTTACAAAAAAAACATGTTTCTAGTGGCTTGTCCACATTTATCATTGAAACACTGAAGGTTTAGTAAACCCATTTTTCATTTTAATTTCCTTGTCCATCCCATAATGACTATTGCATGAATTGAAAAGGATAAAACCCAGTTTTCGTCTCTGTACTTTAACACAATGTTCATTTTTGTCCATGTACTTTAAAATTTTTTGATACGGTCCTTGTATTTTGGGGGTTTTTGTTCGAAAACGTCCCTAAATCGATGTGACAACACACGTGGCTAGTATTTCGACATGACGCTTTACGCGACAAGGTTAGGATGACATGGCATACTAACATGGGTATGCCAAAATGAATTTCAAATAAACTAATTTTTTTTTAAATGATGACGTGGTATGTCACTTGGAAAAAAAATTAACCGTATTCGCCTCATATGCCACCTACATCCGCCATCGCCAAAGCACTGTGGATATATTTAAACAAAAACCCCAAAATAAATGGACCGTATCAAAATTTTTTAAAGTACAAGAACGAAAATGAACATTAGGTCAAGACCACGTAAACTAAAAATGGTTTTAATTAAATTGAAAATTTACATATACTAATAAATAATATAACCCAAAGCGCTTGATTATCCCATGCATAGATGGAGACACTTGTTGAAAAAAAACATGTAGTTTTATTCAAACCGCAATGTAGCTTAGAGCATATCTGAATCAATTTATGAAGACTGGGTCAAGAGCATAGAGAGCTTCGTCCTAGTTATCATGTGTGCCTATATAACAAGCTTTTGGTTATAAGTTGTTGTATATGTGTACCAGTGGAAGATAGATTTAGTAGAGATGAAGTCTTGAGGCACGTTACAATGTCGCTCATGTTAAGGGTAAATTAGCCCCCATCAATTCTGTAGTACAATAGGTTATTGGCTAATTTTCTTTAAGATACAACAGAACTTCTTCCTTTCACCTGTGCTTGTACTGACAAAAATGAAACCTTTGAAAAGTGGAAAAACAAGAAGGTGAATTTGGAATTTTGATATTTTGTACGGAGCACCAAAATTATTTAATGCCTTTGGAGAGGAGTGTAGAGAAGGAGAGAGTGAATGCTTGAGAGAAGAATGTTCTCGCCCATTGTTGTGGAATACCCATAAGCTATATTTATAACCAATGATACATCTCTTTGGATGAGACACAACCTACTATGAAAATGAGTCATATCTTTTGGAAACACTCATTTGATGAGACACAACCTATTAACAAAAAAAAACATCCCTTTAGATGAGATGTGTCCATCGAAATGGATCACATTCTTCTCTCCTCTTGTGTCTCTTTGAAGTGTCCCTTCCCCTTCAATACATCATTTCATAAAAGCTTTCATAAAATATTTTATTATAAAAATATCCAACGTAACCATTAATCCAACAATCCACAACTCACTCTATCATCTTCACAGAAAGTTTCATGGCTTCCGCGATGGTGTTTCTCATCCTTGCCATCTTCCAAACAACTGTGTTGTTGGCATGAGCCATTGATCCTGACATCACATCTAATTTCCTTTTCCTGCTGGTACTATATTGGACGCCAACTTCTTCACATTCAACGGGTTGAGAGGATTTCTCCGGGGTGCCCCAAAAGAAGGGACATTCAAGGTGACCAAGGCCAGTAGTATCGAGTTCACGGCTCTCAACGGACAAAGTGTCTCCTATGCAGTCTTTGCGTTATGCTCAGGGAGGCATCAACACACCGCACACTCATCCTTTCGCCGCCGAAGCCGTTGCTCATCTTGCAAGGCTCCCTCACGGTTGACTTTCTAGAATCTACCCCCAAGCTCTTCACAAAGGTGCTCTATGCTGGTGATCTCTGTAAGAGCACGCTCTTACTGAATCTAGATTTCCGGCACCATGAGCATCAAAATGTCCAGATATATTCATAACTCTTAGAACAAGAGGTTTCCAATGGTCAACATCAACATTCAAGCTAGATAATGAATTCCATTCCTCACAAAATCAACAACTAAGAGTAAGACTCGAATCTATAGCAGAGACAACCCAAAAGTAGTAGAAAAATCTAAGAGAACCAACAAGGCATCAACAAAGGAAGTAAATGCGAGAAAAGATAACTACGTGAATGACTTCACTCACGGCCTTCCGACACGAAATCTCGGTCACCCAGATCCTCGCTCCTTCCGAAGCTAGGCCCTTTTCTCAATTTCTTTCTCTTCTCCTCTCTTCCCCTCTTTAAAGCTTCCAGCAAATCCACGAGGCATGTCGGCCGGGCAAAGATAAAGAGAGATATCCGGTATAGTGTTGACTCAATCAATAGTAGCGGCCATCGTAGATTCCTCATCCGCTCTCTCAAGGATAATGTGAAGCACTCAAAGAATAGTAGTAGATCAAGAGGAGGAAACTGTCTTTTCTCCTTGCAAGGTGATAAGTTTATTGTCATCAAAAGCTGAAAACGAAGTGAGCCATAATCCACAAAATGAGTACCCAAAGTAGCCAACCAAGCTACACCCAATATGATTTATTTGCTTTGCTATAGGTAATAAGTACACAAGAAACTTGAGTAAGTGACCACGAGGCTGTCACATGTAATGGATCAATTTTTACCCTTTACTTGCAATGCAGTGCCATTAGCCGCTAAAAATTTCAATGGGTGTGTGGGTTGAATATCAAGATGCAGAAATTTAGCCAATCTAGGCTGAATAAAGTTGTCCTCACTGCCCCCACCGATTAGAATTTTGACAGCATAGCCATTTAACAAACCCACGAATCGCATTAATCCTGAAACTGGAGGACTATTCATAGCATTAAGCGAAAGTTTATGAAACCCGATGCGCCAAGTGGCTCACCCGGGTTAGTGTCAACAATGTCCTCGTGATATCTGGTGGCTCAGATAAAAGTATCATCCCATTGCAAGGGCAAGACCCATACGCTCGTGCATTTGTGACCCGGGAACATATTTTGCATCACAAACCTAAAACAAAGGCCCTTAGCTTTCCGTAATTGCATCTCATTAAAAGCGATGCGTTTGAATTGACAAGTACCGTAAGAGGCTCCTCACGATTGTGAAGAGGATTGTATCGTACTCAACAGCGAGATGGAACAATTTTAGAAGCGTATACCATGGACGGAACCTACGTAGAATTAGATGTAAGAACCCCGATTAGAGTGCGATTATATTTCTCTTCAAATAATTTGGCCAATTTAAGCGCTTTGAGTAAGGAATCCGGTAGCCATGGAATGATGTCTGTTGTAATTCCCATTTCAAATTAATCGATGAAACAAATTGCCCATGAGAGCCTCGTGTGATAAACCATCCACTCTATCGCCAAGTCTAAAGAAAAGTAGAGTAATACTTAGCCACGCGGTATCATCTGTGTAAGTTTTGAATAAAGAATAAGCGTGGACATTCGAAAACGGGCCGGTCCATAGGTAGACTCTATTGCTTTGCGCCAAAGAAGACCACGCAGGCTAGAGCACACGCCTGTACCGTAACATATCCGGAACCATGGTACGACCTGACCATCAAAGTGGATAGCCGCAATCGTGATGCGATACTGATCATCCGTAATTTCATAATAATCAAAGAACTGCTCCGCTTTAAAGATCCATTGAAGGGCATCACTACCATCAAAACGTGGAAAATCAAGTTCCACAGTCCTCATTTGAAAGGGGAGATCGAGCTTGAATTAGGACTCACGATGGAGCATGGAGTAATTTGTGGAAACCACCGGGTGTTTTAGGGAGTGATTCCTTGGCCTCTTGAGCCTCGATCAAGGCTGACCATTGAATGTTCAAAATTTGTTTGAAGCGGCTCCTCGGCGTTGATCCATAGCGGCAAAGCGCAATGTATCCATCTTCGACGCCAAATCCTTCATCGCTGTAGCCTCCTCGGCCATGAGGGTTTGTGTGGGAAGAGACGAAAGAAAGCACCAATGTGGCGGCCAAAGACAAGATACTGAGATCTAGATTTCCAGCACCATGAGCATCAAAATGTCCAGAAATATTCATAACTCTTAGAACAATAGGTTTCAATGATCAACATCAACATTCAAGCTAGATGATGAATTCCATTCCATTCCTCACAAAATCAACTACAACTAAGAGAACCAAAAGTAGTAGAAACATCCAGCAACATCAACAAAGGAAGTAAACAGAAAGATAACTACGGAATGACTTCCCTCTGGTCTCCGATCACCGAAATCTCTCAGTCACCCGATCCTCGCTCCTTCCGAGATAGGCTAGGCCCTTTCTCAATTTCTTCCCCCTTTCTCTTCTCCTCTTTCCCCCTCTTTAAACCCTAGCCACGCTCCCCGGTTACCCAGCCTTCTCTTTCTCTTGCTCTCCGCGCGTTTCCCTCGCACGTCTTTTGCACGTTCCGCCATCTTTGTCTAATAAATCACTGCACGCATCCTGCACGTGAGCTGCTTTAAGTTTGAATTTGATTGGCTCCTGCATACTCCCATGCTCTCCATTCATAACAATCTCTTTTTTGTGTTTCCTCCTTTTTTTTTTTTTTTTTTTTTTTTTTTGGATATGAAGAGCCCCTGGCTTTTACTAAGTCAAAGGATATGTACAGTCCTTACTATGAGACAGTATCGGCCGAATGAGATCCGTGCACAATTGACAACAAATTTCCACTCACAGTCACTGTTCATAATTTCAGAAAAGTGACATCACCCGTGATTCGAACTCACGCCAACAACAAGGCGAAGCTCTTAACGGGGGCCGGAGTACTAATAAGACCCAAAGGTTGTTGGCGAAGGAATAAACCAAGTGGAATTGGCTTGATATCTAATGCAGTCCAAATTTTTTGGAGGGAACATTAAATCCAATCCTTAATGAAAAGCATTTTGGTCTTTGGTCTTATGGGTTCTAATGTTGTGTGACACATCATTTCCATGATTATATTACCCATATGACATATTTTAATCCTTAAAACTCAATTATGAAATATGGGCGTGAATTGGACTGCATTAGAACCCACCCCTTGTCTGCATTTGGGAGTGCCAATGCTGGTACTGTTTCTCTCCCCAAGAATATCTGTTTGCCAGTGGGATAGGCACTGATGTGCTTGCCAAGCCCTTCAAGACTGATGGTTTCTGCTAACATGGCTTGAGTTCTGCTGTACTCAAGTGTTTCAGGTTTTCTGCAATCATTTATATAATATGTTATTTTTAAGGAGGGGAGGGGACTCCCAAAATTGAATAAAAATTTTCTATTATTTCCTTCATGAGTTAATTGTGGAAGGAAACCGATCAGGAGAGAGAAAACACAATGACAACAAATTTAACAAGATTCAGCCAAGTCTACCTTGTATGATCCACACCAATTCTAGTAGAAATTTATTATCCCCCAATAAATTTAGTCAACAAAATTTCATACCGGCAAATCCTTTTTCTTGAGTGGCAATCAGACATTGAGATGATCCACATCATAATATTACTGTTATCTGCACAACAATAAAAACTAATGTATCGAATTGTGAGTTGATATAAGTCATAATATTACTGTTATCTGCACAAGATATAAGACAGTTTTGCATGACAAAAACATCAAACTAGACAAAAAAGTGTTATCTAATTGGGGTAAAGATATTTGAGGTCATCTTGCTTGGCAAAATGGCTGACCATAAGGTCTACAATTAATCATTTCCCATAAGGAAAAGGTTGTAAAATGTACCTGATCACCAAAGAGTTAAGGAAACATCGATAAAAGTTGAATGATAATACATTTCTATTACTACTTCACGAAAAGAAGTAGCACCATGAACTCTAGAAGAAAAGTGGAATAGAAAACAAAACGGCGATCTAAAGCTGTCAAACAGTTAAAATTCAAGCAAATAAAAAATAAGAAATTCTGAGATTATTTGCAAGGTTGTTGATCTGTAAATACAAGAAAATGACTTGAGCCATGTAAAATCAATTGGTTTTCTCTTCTTTCTCACTCTGCTTTTCTTTAACCACTTTCTTCCAGTTTTCAGCACTGTCTATTATTTCACCGGTTTTGATAAGGTAACGAACTCTGCTTCCATCATCGAGGATTTTGTGCCCTACTCTGCTTGCTATATTTTGTTCTTTTGAGTAGAGCATTACATTTGAGCTGTGAATAGGTGCCTCAATCTGTATCAGAAAGATCAAGAGCCCAATTATGTGTAGGAAACATGCTAGAGAAAAGAAATAGAGAAATGAAGAATAATATTAGCAATTCCAAAATCATTAAATTAGCAGGAAGAAATGGTATGCTATAAAGATAGAAGTTCATTAACCGATTTGGAGGAAGCACATAAGAAAACAAAATTAAGTCCACTATATTCAGACAGAATAGAAATGCCAAAGAGCTAAGCAGGGCCATCATACAGCTGATTTGCCTTGTTTGGAATGGCCTACTTATCTATCGGGATATAGGAATGAAAAATAACTATTTGCTTTGTTTCTGCAGGCCAGTAACTTAAAACTTACAAGTGGTCGGGGAAACTGGTGCAAAATCAATACTGAAGAAAATAAAAGAAAACTTTTTCCACCTTACATTAATATATGATGCTATCTAAGCAGGGCCATCTTAAATAATCTTTCCTTCTATTCTTTTCATAGGCTCAACCCATAATAAGCCGAAATTCCATCTAATACTTGCCAACATTATGATCATCCCCAGATATTTTGTTCCCCAACATGCATGCCAATACTCTTGTTCTTAACTAGGTCACAAAGGCATAATTTGATCATAATCATCTCCGACAGTAACTGCATGAGTCCAATTCCACATAAACTTCTTAGTTAAGGGGATGATGCATCTGTTACCCATTAGCATGCAGTTGCATTGACTTCTGGATCACCTCATAAGTCAAACAAAGTTACAAACAGTTATGCACAGTAGGAGTACAGCAAATGCAGTTGTAAGCTGGAAATGAATAAGTACCAAATATATGGGTAAAAGTTATATAAAATACAAACATCTCAAAAAAATTAAGTATATACGAGACAAAAGACATGCACCTTGACAATTTGCCCTGGCTCGCCTTGTTCTCGGCTCTTCATGTGTTTTGTCTTCAAGTTCATATCTTTTACAATCACAGTGCTATTGTGCTTGAAGAGTCTAGTGATTTCTCCAATTTTACCCTTCTCATGCCCAGAAATTACTTTGACAGTATCCCCAACCTTCACATGCATCTTATGTAATACAGGGAGGCTGTTAGGTTTGCATTCCTTTCGTTCCCATCGCTTCAGCTGCAAATATAGGGATGAAACAACTACCTTTATTGATGGAATCATACAAAATAATTCAAGAAAACATATTTTTATTAAAAATATGAAGAACAATGTAACAATATAATAAGTACCAGTAATAGCTCACTTATGAATTGAGCAAAGGAAATGCTTTCATAAAAAAATAAAATAAAATAATTAGAACAAACATTTTAAATAGAAGTCCTGACCTTCATTGAAATCTGGCATTGCTTATCTGTGATCTTGACCTGAAAGTAACATGCCAAAGAAATAATGTCACAGCAATGAATGGCCATTTACAACATAAAGAAATGGTATATGAAAGAAGTACAAAAACATTTGTCAGAATATTGATGAACCATGCACAAGGTGTACTCCACTTAAACAAAAACACAAACTTATATGTGAGCACTCAATAGATTCAAGATCACCAACATATTAAACTAATATTAATTGTAAACACGATGTTTTAGCATCATATGTTGGAAATGCCAGAGTCTAGCTTTGAGCAAATATATTAATTATTCTAATACACTCAGTTTAAATCATCATATTCTGCTAAGTTCAATTTTTAAGGTTTGTTAATAAAAATAAACATGGCTTGGGTATCCTTCTTGGCCTTGTTGTAGTGAGATGTCTAGCATCAGTTAAAGTAATTCCAGTGGTTGCAGCATTCATAATTGAGGTCAAACTCTTGCTTTGCTAGAACCACCTGTTGTGGGATAAATAATCAGTGAATATATGATATCAGATGTCTTCATTAAATATATCCTAGTATTGTGTTATCCATGATTTAGATAATTGCGGTCATCATTATGCATTCTTGGCTATCAGATCAGGAAAGAAGGTTGTCCTTACTAGGGCTATCCTAAGCTCTTTATGAGAATGCCATATGATTTTACTTTTAGCAATGTATTCAATTATTTAGAACTAGAATGGTTGTATGTTGAGTTATAAAATGTACTCAACAAAGATGCAAACCATGCAAGTTCATGGTTTGAAATGCTAAAATTTAAAATTGCATACGCATCACTAGTAGATGCCAATTAAGATACCCAGCTCTAAGTAATCTATCTTCTCATGCAGTATAAACAGAATATGCAAGATCAATTTTGTATCATTTAGCTGACAACACCTGGACTTTTATCAGTCCATACTGCTTGAGATAGCTAAAAGAAGTTAAGAACCAGTTGAGATGCCATCCATGCCTAGAAAAGAGTATTTTGTTTGTATTTTTTTGGTGGTGTTTGATAGAGGGCCAAAAGTGGGATATCCCACTTTGGCCCCCTAAAACCAAACAAACACCATCTCTATTTCTATATGGAATAGGATTAAATGTTTAATTATATTTTAATACACAATTAAGATTTAATTAATTTTAAAAAAAATTATTCCTCGCCAATGAAAAGGTTATACTACCCTCCTTACTTTATCTCACCCAACCCACCCAAAAACATCATAATCAGCATAATTGTTTAAATTAGTAATACAAATCATTAAATAATTATATAATTGGTAATGAAATTTAACAACTTACAAAGCCAAATCACTAAAGTACTATTTCCTAATAATAATTAAAAATAATTATGCAGATATTTGGGTGTCCTCTAAGTTTTCATCCTAATCATGTCGGCCTTCAAGGAAAAATTATATAAAATTTTCATTATAAAAATTTCATTGGGGGCATTTATGTAATTTCACCACCTCAATATTTCATCTCTTCCTTGAGACATTAATATGAAATCTAATAAAATAATAATAATAAGTTTTTCCTTCCAAACTAGTTTAAAAACATTCAAAACTTATTCTATTTCCAATTTATTCCACCTCTACTCTACATTTATCAAAAACACCATCTTTGGCTCTATGGGTGACAAGCTTAAACTCCGGTCTATATCTTTTCAAGTCATCCACCGATGATAACGAACCAGCCTGGCTGGCAACTTTATGAAGTAAAACAAGATAACAAGCATATACATTCAGGAAATTGTTCCAATATCATTAATTCCAGCTGAAGCAACAATTTCGATGAAAAATCAGAACTTTATAAGGTTTCAACAAATCTACTTGCCACTATGAGTTGCACGACTCGCAATCCGCTCTTTCCCCTCATTTTATTTTCATTTCACTTGAATCACCCCCTTCTAACTAGGCAACTCCCATTTCTATTTTAAATTCTTACAAGTTTCAATAAGAGAAGTCCTAAGATTATGCAATTGATGTTTCAAATTTGAGGCGATAAATTTTCAACAAAAAAAAAATGAATTTAATTTTGCTGAAAGAGTTCCTGATGATATAAGCTTCTCAAAAAACAGAAGATAGATGCTATGTTCGATTGCTCAATTAGTTCAGAAGGAATCTCCTCACATAGCCAAGATTCAGAACACGAAATCAAAAAAGAGAAGGAAAAAAACACATTGGGACGCAAACGGCAAAGAACAAAGAAATGGAGAGAAAGAGAGCAAACCGGAGAGTGGGAAAGTGGGAAGGAAACACGTTGGCCGAAGAAGGAGTTGGAGGTGAGAGAAAGGGAAGCCATGGCACTCTGAAGGCTAGCAATCGCCGCCATTGCTCTCGGATTGCTTTCGCTCGCCCCGTGGCTTCTCGTGAGCTCGATTTGGATAATTTACAGCAGCGAGTAGATATATAAAACTAAGACAAAAACTAAGACCTCATAATTTCATATATATACCTGTAAAACTAAGATTTCACACAAGTATCCTCCAGGGATGGATATATAAAAAAACACTTATTTCACCATTTCAGACTTCAGTGCCCAACACCAACAGTGAGTATTTACATATATATACCTTTAAATAATATAATTATATATAGTCCAAAAATCTTATATTTGTGAATATATATATAAATATATATATATATAGATATATATATATGGGAGTAATAATATAAAGCCGGCCGGATTATTGTGCAAGTAAGGTCGCCTCCTATTTGGCCACTTGCACAGTGTTTTAAGGATTTTTCAACCGTATGGATGGAAAGAATATTGAAAAATAAGCTAGCATAAGGTCTTCATTTTAACAGATGAAAATTTATAAAAATTTTACCGGTTCAAAATTTCACCTTTTAAGATGAAAACCCTACAAGTTCCCAAATTGTATAAAAATTGACGTGCTAACTTATTTTTCGATGTTCTTTCCATCCATACGGTTGGATTTTCTCAAAACATTTGTCTTAGTGGAACCAAAAACTAGAGCGGCCTTAACTGCATGTAGTGATAAAGTCGATACATAGTATCAACCCCGTATATATAGTTAAAATCTCATGATTGGAAGATTTTAAATGAAAATGATAATTGAGGATGTTGAATAATTCACCATTTTTTTTAGTTTTGTTTCTCAATGTAAATCTGAGGTAAATTAATAGCAAAAAATAAATCAATAAGTCAAAACAGAGAATGAAGTTGGAGAAGGTTTCCTCTTCAAGCACAATAAAAAGCCACATTAGAGTTGATAAATCCAAATAAAAATCTGCTAACAAAGTGTTTGTTATGTAAGATGAATAAAATAGAAGCAATTAGTAGTAGTTGGTCACTTTTCTTTCAGAGATACACACATAATATAAATACAAATAATTTAGGTGCATGTATGAAAATAAAAACACGATGAAGAAGATAGTACTGTGAGATTCAACTATGCCTCTTCTAACATATGAAGTGTGTCAATAATAAGAAAACTAAAACAAGGATGACAAATGATCGTGCGGAATTATATTGACTCTAGGTATTTCACCGAACAAAGGAAATTAAATGGGAGATACAATGCTACATTATAACTTCACCAATAAAGATGAATACAACATTTTGAATAATCCGGGTATGTTTCAACCATCACTGCGTCTTGGAGAATACAATCTGAAAAAGCTATTTTACTCAGAGCCCCTCCAAACAGGGTTTAGGTTCCTGATTCAGATGATCACAAACTCACAGAAAAGATTAATTTATAGCAGCTGTAGAGTTGAAACTTAAAACACAGCATAAACTAATGCATCCTCAAAGATGATAACATCTTCTTTGAAGTATTCATCTTCCTTTTGGTTGAAGATGTGATAAGTGTCATCATACGTTAGTGTATTTCAGCAAAGATGAAAATGAAATATCAATATGGATATCAACCTATTTATTCAAATTCCGAGAAATCAATAATCTGTTATGTTGAGAATAGGAGTTATGCCCATCATCAACAAGCAAACAATGAAAACTCCCTGTGATTCATGTAAACAACATTCTGAATGATCAGCTCATGTTTATTCAACTTCATAAGGCACTCGGTGTCTTCTCCATCATTCTCCATACATGATGGGCATTAATAATGTGAATTAGGATTGGCACATGACATATTCTCAAAAATTATAATGATAGGGAGAATTGAATTACATGACAATTGTTATAGAAAATATTAAGAATGCTGTTTGAAGGAAAAATTTAACTGAAAGCAAGAGAAATAATTACTCCTTATAGACTACTATGATGGAGAAATCACAAGCAAACAGTGTCATCGAACATTATCTTCTCTCTCCATCAAGAACGAGAAATATAAAGAGAAAGTAATGCATAACAGCCGTGTATATGCAATAAGGGTCAACCATACAAAGGTCAACTTCATTTATGCACCTCGAAATGATGTAAAGAATTGCAAGTGCCAATTAATGGAACTCATGAAAACATGGTTTTGAATTCATTACCATGTCTTAGCCCAATTTTAAATCATGAAACCGAGAAATAGATTGCTTTCATTACATACAAATGATCAAATACTCAGGAAAGACCAGTACCAAAGCTTTATCCATTCCTAGTAAATTTTTGGCCTCATTCAAGAAACATCAAAATTAATAAAGTTCATTTCAAACAAGGGAAAGCATCAATATAATTCAATTAAAAGATGGGAAAAGCTGAATGTATGGCATTTAAACAGAAGACTCAGTTCCTTTATCACTACTTTCTATAAGTATTTTTCAAATATTCAACAAAGTTAGCTTTCCTTCCATTAAATGAATAAAATGTACAGGCTACAAAAGCATCCCGAGCACCAAAACTCTAGTTTCAGGCAACAAAACCTGCTATTCCAAAGAAGACATTTGACAAAACAGGCATCTTTTTTCACTATAAATTATGATTTAGACATAATGCATCAATCTATCAGTTGTTTACAATCTCAGTACCACATTACTTCCTATCATGGTCCCAACTAATCATAGATTTACCGCCCTCTCGCCAAACAAACTAACAAACTGTTATCTAAAAATGTCAAATCCCACAAAGTGACCTCCTCATCTTGTCAGTAGTTAGTCATTAAAAAGTGTGCATTACATTTAACATCATTAGTGCATGCACTTGGTCTACAACAATCTATGGTACCTGAGATTAGTAATTCAACTCTTCCTTCAGGAAAGCTCTAATTTTTCATGGTGTATAGACCTTTTCAAATAAATTAGAATTATAGGTTCTTACCTATTGATCTAGAATCTGATTAAGCAGTAACTGGTTAGAAATCATGTGCCGAAAGATGATCATCGTAGCTACAGAGTATGATATTACCAACTAAGAATGACCGCAAAAAACAGTTGAATGTATCATGCTGCACAAGTTTGCAAGTTAATACTTGATCATACATACACATTACATGTTCAAGTATCAGCAAATAAACTAACCTTTGTCAGGCTCATTCTTCCTATATTCTCTCATTTTTGACTCTCAAGAGTTCACAACAGAGTAAGCAAAAATTAAGTGGAAGCAATAAAGCATAACATTAATTAAATTTCTCATAAAATTAGTTAAAAAAGAATCAAACTATAAGCACCATAAGACAGTGACAAGCCTCAATAGAATTTCTTCAATCGTGACAATCTATGTTTCACAGTGTAATTAAAATGACAAAAATATTAACAAAAAAGTACAAAAGAAGAAAAAAAAATTCATCAAGTTTGCTTCTTCTTCTTGGCCTTGGACTTTAGCATGACATACCCAACAAACACGCACAGAATGCTAAGAAGCGCAACTCCAGCAAAAACCGGAATCAAGATGGCAAACTCTTGCGGCAAGAAATACCCATGAATGAAGTGATCGCTCTCCACAAAGGGCTACAGATATTACACAGATTAACCATGAAATCGCACGGCAAAACCATCAAATCAAAGAGAAAAAGAAGAAGATCGTACCAGAATAATAACCCAGAAGGTGTAGTAGATGAAAATGGGTAGAGGCTAATGGCGGAGAGAAAGCAACCCACCGCCTTGTCCGCCAACTCCATGGATGAAATCCCAGAAGCTCGCTAGGGCACAGAAGGGACAAACCTCAATATATGAAAAAATTTGCATATAAACTCTTATAAAATTGCATAATTGCAGATATACTACAAAATAATCAAAATAAATTACACTTTTAACCTTATAAATTAGGATCATTTGGCATTTGCCAAAAAAACCCTTTTCAAAATATTTTTTTTTAACCTTTCAAAATCGTTTGATTAAAAAAACTATATAAAATTTTTTAAGGGTAAACTAATATTTTTTTTTGAAGGAAGTTCCAAAAAACCTTGAAAACTTTCCAACTGCTCATAAATAAATCTGTCCATGTAGAGTAGGTAGGAGTTTAAGGTTGGACCAAGATTTTAAAAAATGGAATTCGGGTCTATATTTTTGTCCAAGGTCCACCCATATTTGTAAGCGCCTGACCAAGGCCCACCCAAATCCTCCCATATTTAATTTTTTAAATAAAAATTAAAATAAAAATTTATTAAAAAATATAGTTTATATTTTAAAATAAAAATATTTTAATATAAATTAATCTAAGTGAGTTTTGATAGAAAAATTAAATTATACTAGCATTTTACACATTTAAATTAAGGCATACAAATAAATTGTTCAACTTTATTATAAATAATTATAAATAATAAATTTATTTATTTTATTTTTTTTATAATTCGGACCGGACCGAGCCCGGGCCTAAACCATCCTACCCAAGGCTCGACCCATTTTTTAAATGGGCCTAATTTTTTTTGTCCCAAACCCCCATTTTGGTTTTGGCTTTCGGGCTTGAAGTATGGCGTAGCCCGTACCATGGGCATGTGATCTACTCATAAAATCCCTGATATTTTCTCACTTCTCAAAAAGCCTCTGCTTTTTGGGAAGATGTCAAGTCATCTCCATAAGTAACTGACAGTGTTAAAAAGGTATGAAATGACTCTTATGCTCATCACAGAGAACTAAAACAGTAAAACCAAAAAGTTAAACTCTTCTTCTCACCAACTGGTAGAGTCCGTGCAGTTCGCTGCTCTTCAGAACATATCGCAGCGCCCATTGTCGTCGAGTGTAGTGAAGACCATTTTCTTTTGTGATCATCTCCGAGGTGAGCCCCATCGTCGCCAGCCGCAGGGAAGTTCTCTCGAAGAGTCTATCTTCAGTTTTGGTGGTTTCGGGGTTTGTGATTGAGGGCTGCCTCTCCCAAAGAAATTTTTTTATATTTTGGAGTTTAGGGTGTTCGAGATTCAGGGGTTGTTGTTTGTTTTAGGGTTTAGGTTTTCGGGTGTAACAGTGTGAGTGATTTCGAATTCTGTGTTCATCCTTTGGGGTTAAGGGTGTACTTTTAGGGTTTAGGGTTCATGACTGGTTTAGGGTGTATTTAGGGATTAGGGTTTTTGCGTATATTTTTGCGAAAACATTGAGGGTTTGTGTCTATTGCTTAAATAGTTTATTTTTCGAGAGCTTGCGTGCATTTTAATGGAAGTGGGTATGATTTCTTCCGCGTGGTTGTGTGTATTTTAAAGGCCAAATTGTGTATTGGTAAGTATATTTTAATGTAAGTATATTTTTTTTAAGGCTTTTCAATTTAGGCCGGCCGTTATATTGGGCTCGGTTCTTACTCCACAGCGGTGGCGGTGGCGGTGGCGGCGGCGGCGAGGGCTTACGACACAATCTACGCGGCAAGTCCACCCGGCTTAACTTCCCGGACTAGATCTCCGCCGACGATGAAGGGTTAAACGCCAACGCTGACGCAAGCCCTTGTCAGGCTCTTCCGTTCGGAAGAAGGCCGCCGAGGTCGGCGCCCGCGTCCATTGAGTCTTATTTTCGTAGTTTTTTTTTAGTAGTGTTTTATGTGGTCTTTTGCGTGATTTGGAGCAAAGATTTAATTGTTATTTGGTAGATCATGCGTGATGCGTTGTGCTTGCTGATCTCTGGCTTCGGAGTTGGAGAATGCATTTAGTGTTCCCCTTTCTTGCGCATTTGTTTGTTGGATTTGATTGGCTGATCAGATGGATGTGAATTCTTAGTTTTTGGTTGATTTAAATCAAAGGGGTGGTTTATTTCTGGAATCTTGTCATTAGTTTTATTTCTACTTTGATGATGTGGATTTCCCTGCTCAAAAACACACATTGCATGAAGAAAAATGGAATTTTTATTCTGGTGTTATTTGGTAGATCATGCTTGATGTGCTTGCTGATCTTTCGATATTGCACTATTGTTTTATGGTTAATTTTTACTTTTTATATACTCCCCTTCCAATGCCTTCTCATTCCCATCACATATAGTTTATTACTCAAAAGTAAGAAGGAAGGTGGAAGGGGAAGGTGTAAGAGTCCCCCTTGGTATTATGGTTATGATTATTCTCATACTGGGTCTGAACCATGTAGAGGCCGACTGCAAGAACAGATGTTATTTAGCTTGTCTTATAACAACTTATGACCCGGAAGGTTGTCAGAAATCATGTCATTGTATTCCAACTAAATGTTCAGCAGATCATTCCAAATTACACTTCTGCATGTTGGGCTGTGCATCCTCCATGTTCTCCACCATTAGCACTCTCCACAACTCTGGTAAAATTCATTATTTTATTTTATTTGATCTTTTATTTGTTTTAAGAGATTCTATTCTAATACAAGTTGTTTTGGTTGCACATTAGATGTTGCTGAAGAAGCAATGATAGATTGTAACAACAAATGTTCTGCGCTCAGCAATGATGGTTTAAATGCAGTTTTTGCTGCTTAAGCAAGCACATGAGAAGCAATATTTCATATTCACGTCTAACTAGTGCTCATCTTCAAGGTTTTTTTTTTTTTTTTTTTTCAATATCATGTGGCAAAGTTTGGTAGCTTTTGTTTTGGCATGTAAGCCATGCATCATGCATGGGCCATGGCATGGAGTGGTTGTCACTGTGTGTCATGTAAATAAATAGCATTTTTTCTTTCTATTTTTTTTCTTTTTGATTAAATTATATTTTTTTATTTTATTTTAGTGGGTAGAAGTTTACAAAAATTTAATACATCGAGATGAAGAATATAAATACTAGTAATGCATCCAGGCATATTAAATACAAAGATATTCACACACACAAGCAACCACCTAGGTCCCAAAAAACACACGCATTGCATGAAGACAAATGGTTTAAATGATCATGAGATTAAAAGATTATAGTTTTTCATTTTAAACCCTTGAATTCTTTTTTATAAAATTTCTTTTAATCTTAGACAGTAGTGTGGAAAATAGTATTTTGAGTGTATGTGTTTTGGGTAGAAAATAGTATCAAATAGTGTCAGGGACTAATAGGAAATTTACCCAAAATATACTACACTACTACTAGCCGGTTAGGGTAATAGACGGGCTAAGTGAGTTGGGCCAGCTTAAACTTGGCTTGAAATTGGTTACCTTTGATAGGTTTAACTCAATTTGCCTCAAAATTAAAATCAAATTTATTTAATTTCAATCTTGAGCCGTGCTTGTTTTAGTTTAAAATTTAAAAATATATTTATAATTTTATTTTTTATATAGTTTTGTATGATAAAAATATAAATTATATAATATTTTTATAAAAAAAATTTAAAATTCAAAAAATAAATATTATGGATATATAAATATAAAAACTAAATATTTTTAATTATACCATATAATAAAAATAAAATTTATATTATGATATATTATATAGAATATTGAGAATTTTAATTTTTTAATATAAATATTATAATATATAATATTTATTAGTATATATAATTTTGAGATGTCTAGATTAAGCTTTGCTTAGCTCAAAATTTCGAGCCGAGGTTGAGTTTTGCTGAGCCAAGTTTGAACTTCCCACGAGTAACTTACTTGTTCCTTGTGGCTAAAGAAGTTTGTTGAAGAATGAAATCCACACTTGTGTTGATATCATAATTCATATTTATACAAGAGAATGGAAAGCAACAAGTAGGAAGGATGAGATTACAATCAATGGGATATGAAGGAAGGACAAGATTACAATCAATCACGAGGAGATTACAATCAATCAGGAGATTACAATCAAAAGACTAAATAATAGAGAATAGGAACCAAAACATACTATTTTGATTCTTTCCTAATAATACTATTTTAATTCTTTCTTAATATACCCCCGCAAGATGGTGGGTCGAGGAGAAACACCATTCATGGAACAAAGACGCTCAAAATCATTGCTTGATAAGGCTTTTTTCTTCAATTGGTCGGCCAATTGCTCCTTTGAAGATACGTGAGACACACACAATGCACCATCCTGAACCTTCTAATGAACATAGTGATAGTCGATTTCAATGTTCTTTATTCTAGTATGAAAAACAGGATTGGCACAAAGATAGGCAGCACCTAAGTTATCATAGTAAATAATAGGCACTTGAAAGAGAGGGAATGACAATTCTTGTAGCAAACTGATTGGAAAAGGCTTCATATTAATGATAATAAGTTGGGGTATATATAATACTACTACAAGGATAAAATAGGAAATAAAAACATAAAAAGATAAATACAAGAAATTCTAATGATAAATACATGAAACCCTAATAGGCCCTCTCAAGATTGTATACGAGAAGACGCAATCTTGTCACAAATATCAGTAGTAGAGGGGCCGAGGCAAAGCTTTTCGTCGGTAGCATCCAACAAGTTGATCGGCCGGTCTTACATTAACAACCCGAAGAAGAGAAGACTTAACAAGATCACAGACAAAGTCATAGTCAATGGGAAGATGTTTCATCCAAGAATGAAACACAGGATTAGCACATAGATACGTGGTACCAAGATTGTCCGAGTAAATAGTGGGTGCTGAAGGAATAGGGACATGTAGTTCATGAAGAAGTGTCTTGATCCATGTTATTTCATCAGCAGCAGAAGCAATAGCACGATACTCCGCCTCAGTAGATGATTGAGCAATAGTGCGTTGCTTGGAAGACCGCCAGGAAATGGGATTGGCACCCAAGAACATGGCATACGCACCTGTGGAGGTACGATCATCCGGATTACCCCCCCAATCGGCATCGAAAAGGCTTTGAAGCTGAAGCGGAGAATTCACCCAAAGCTAAATGCCAAGAGATTTGGTATCATTCAAATACCGAAGCAAGCGCTTAACAGTCCCCCAATGATTCTCAGTAGGCTGATGCATGAACTGAGAAAGTATGTTGACTGGAAAAGAAATGTTAGGGCGAGTCATGCGTAAGTGTTAAAGACCACCAACTACCTGTCTATATTTGGTAGCATCAACTCGAGAGGATCCATCATGAAGAAGGAGGGATGCACCAACAGCAAGGGGTTAGAAACCTGTTTTGAGTCAAGCATGTGGTGTTTCTGCAGAAGATCAACAATATACTTGTGCTGAGAAAGCCATCAGAGGTCAGAGTAACCTTAACACCACAGAAGTAAGAGAGCAACCCAAGATCCTTGGTGAAAAATTTGGAGTCAAGTTGCCGAATAATACGATCAACTAGATGAGGATCACTGCCAGTAATCAAAAGATCGTCAACATAAACCAGAAAATAGATAAGAGTGGATTCCGCTGACAAAATGAAGAGTGATGTATCCGCGCGAGAAGTAACAAAACCAAGAGACTGAAGAAAGAGCTTCAACTCCTAGTATTATTTGGAAAGAATCAACTCCCTTGAGATCTTCTCCATCTCTTCTCTCTCTCTCTTTCTTTTTTTTTTTTTTTTTTTTTAATATAAATTTCCCACCTTTAAGCAAGATTGTTGACTTAACCGCTAGACTATAAATTTTTTCCCAATTGTTTTTATTCTCATCCCACAATTTGCATCGTTGAACATTGTGAAAAAAACATATTATTGAAAAAAAAGGAAGAAAAATGCCTAAGCCCCAAAAGAAGTGCGTTGTTGGTGCAAATGCTGAGCTAACAATGGTAAATTGGTAGGCCCTGGAGGGACAAAGAACAAAAACAGTATAAATTATTCAGTTATTAATATTTAAAAAATAATTTTTAAATTTTTTTGAACATCTTATTAGATCTTTGAGTCTTGACGCAAATAATGTATAGAGAAGAATTTTATTATTTAAAAAATTCAAAAGATATAAAAAATTAAAAATATTAAAATTTGATTTTATTATATGTTTTTAAATTGAAAATCAAAAAGAGAAGTGCTAGAGACCTCACCTGGAGAGTCAAAGAGAACAAAAAATATATAAATTATTCAGTTATTAATATACTAAATTTTTTTTTATTAGGGTTAATTTTTTTACCCACATGAACAATGTTGCTTTTTTCGATCAGACACCTCAACTTTTTTAATTCTAAAAAACAACCGCAACTTTTTCTAAGTCTCAAAATGACACCTCCCGTCTATTTAACTGGGTTATTATCGGTTTACTATGTTAATTAAACTTTAATTAAAAATTAATGTTTAATTAAACTATTATCTCATCCCAAGAAGGTAGATGATAATGATGAACCGGTCGCCGCTTGTCCCCGTCTCCACCTCAACTAAACTCTACCTCAGTGTCCAGCAACGGCACTGAGGCAAATGGGTCGCCGAGGTCCGCCTCCCTCGCAAACGCACCCACCTTTGGATGGGAACCTTCGACACCGCAAAGGAAGCCGCCCGCGCCTACGACCACGAAGCCTATCCCCTCCATGGCGAGTCAGCAACAACGCCGCCTCAATTTCCAATCTCTTCCCCCTCAAAGAATCCTCCGCCATAGCGGCCAGTGCTTCCCCTTCTCCTTTTTCTTCTTTAACAAACTGTCACCTTGCTCCTATAACTTGTTCTCATCCGCCATTAGAGCAAAAACCAGAGCTTGAAGTTCAACCACCATACAAGGCACGTGTCTCCAACGAGCGAGCTCCGAGGGTGAAGTCGATGAGGCCTTTTTCAGTACTTGGGGTCCATGTAGCTCTCTGTGGGACAACCTTGATGAAGCTAAGTCTCTGTTCCTCCATTCCCAGCTCTCTTCTTCTCCTCCTCCTCCTTCTTGATTCTTAACTTTATTGTTCATTCACTAGTTGTAGATTTTCACCCCAAAATAAATAAATAAATAAAAAACTTTTATGAAAACCGGACAGAATAAGAATAAGAGCTAAACTTGCATGAAAACCAGTGAGAGATATGAAAGAGAGTCTAGGTTTATGGTTGTATGAAGAAAAGAAAAGTTTAGGGTTTTACATGATCTTGTGCATTAACTTAGGATACTTATCTTGAAGCATAGAGACAGCCTTCATAGATGTACTCCTTATCTCCTTCATGGACGTCGTCAATGAATCTTGCAAGTCCTTGACCTGAAGCATCCTTATTGCTCCCCTGCCTTGAAGCTCTGCAACCTCACCCCCTTCTCCATTGACCTCACTCTCCAAATAATCTCTCCTTCTTCTCCTCCATCTCCTCCCCTCCTTCCTCTATCCTCTACTTCCACTCACTCTCATCCTTCAACTCCCTATACACATTATAACACATTGGATGTCCATCTCTATCCACTCCATCTATGAACTATTGAAAGCCACCTTTTCCAACTCCGGCATCTCCATCTCCTCCTCCAATATCCCCTCCATCCCAAGCTCCATTCCCCACAACAAAGTCCTTTGTAGCATCTCCATTGCTTCATTAACCTTGAACTCTCTTGCTGCAAGAACTTCAAAGGCTCTGGCGTTTGTTTCTTCATGCCCCTTGCTCAGCAACAATTATGCCGCACATAACTCCACCTGCTCTCCGGAGTTGAAGCTCACCGCTTCGATTATGTCTGACGAGCTTTGAGAAGCTTGTTGCTCATTATGGCATCTTTTAGCTTTATTCTTAGCTCTAACAATGCCGCATTCTCTGATGGTTTTAGTTGCTCACTTTCGCTTTTCTCCGAAGAAGATGATGAAGAAGAAGGCATTGTGACATTGTTATGGTGTGTGGGTGGGGGGGGGGGGGGGAGGGAGAGAGAGAGAGAGAGAGATTTAGATCCTCAGGTTGGGCACTTTTCTCTCCGATTGGCTGTTATAATTTTAGGCCACATAAGAGCATTAAGATTGATGTTAGATACATGTTTAATCGTTAGGGTTTGCATTGCATTCTAGACAAGAAGTTATATATGTATATATATGATCTTCATGGAAGGAGGAGATGATTGTGTTGTTCTCTTCATTTCTCTCTGCTTTATAATATAGAATTTTAATGCTATTATCGAATGTAGCCGAGTCCTCTCTCAGCGTTCGCAAGTGTGGTCAGCTATGCATAGACTCCAACTCCATCGAAGATGGTGCAATGCGGCCATGGCCATTCCATGAAGGTTTCGTCATGTTGTCTCCTATTGAAGGAGAGAGGAAGGTGAGCTGACCAAAGGTGCAAGTCAAAGTGAGGAACGTGAGTTACATGACTGACGTTGCCCTCTTCATAACGCTGGCAGCTACCTTTGATCTTAGTATGGATACTTGTCAGCTGTTCTCGCATAAGCTAAGTGAGCTTTTCCCATTCCTAAGCTGAGGAGGTAGACCTCTCTACCAACACCCAGGTGCGCACATCGAAGCTAGTAGCCGCTGGGTGTATGAGAGCACGATCAAAGGTGGGCAACTATGGCATCACGACCTCCCAGCGCCCCACAGACAACCCAGAAGCTCTCTAGAAGGAGCTGATCTGCTTCCTCAATGTGGAGTTCTAGTAAACACCTCGTCGCTACCCACCCCGACCCAACCCACACGCTATGATCATCGAATGATTGCTAGGATACTCCAACATTCTGCGGGATATCCTTGAAGCTCTTGTCCGGGATGTTGAACCCGCGGTGTGATCACTCGGTGGCGCAACTATGTACGCGATCACGCGCCCTCCATAACCCTAGTCTCCTTGTCCTACATGTAGGGTTTTTATCAGGGAGAATTTGAACCTACGCATGCAGTTCTTCTCCAAAGAGAGCGAAAGTGATGGTAGAGGATCAAAGGGAAGAGCGGACATGTGGATAAGAGTAGTGTAATAAAGAGGCAAAGAGAGGAAGGGGGTCACGTGACTTCATTAAACAAGCGGACGTTGTATGTATAATACCACGATTTTTACGACTTAAATCAATCACTAAAATAAGGTGGAATGATAGATTAAACAAGAAGAAAAGAAAAGAAGAAATTTAGAAATTTAAAACTAATTATTCATTTCATGAAGTAAATGAGGTTTGAGATTTAATTGACATATAGGGGTTAAATTGCAAAATATCAAAAAAAACTCTCTTAACCGCCAGATCATGTTTCCAGGAAATTTCATGCTTATGGTAAATTTATAGATTTGCCCTCATCTTTTCTCAAAAACATTGAAATGTCCATGCCCCTTCTTCTCTATAAATAGACACCTCTACTACTCAATACTTAGCATCTTGCTCTCTTGCTCTCTTGCTCTCTTGCTCTCTTCTTCATCGTCCAAGTTCCATTGGCGAAGCCCTGAAAAGATCAAGAGTCTTCAAAGATCAAGAGTCTTCAAGTATTAAGTTTTCCTTTTACCAAAATCTCTTTATTACTTACACATATAACCATCCATATGAATGAGTTTTCCAATAGTTTTACAATGGTTTTTCATTTCTTACACACATAACCATCCATATGAATAAGTTTTCCAATGTTATGAAGAGTTTTACAAAGGTTTTAATCTCCATAGAGGAACATAAATGTGTTTTAACAATCAATCGTATTCCGACTGTATTTCTTTTTTCTGGAGTAGTAGACGAATTATTTTTCATAAACTTTGTATACAAAGGTTGTAGATCATGATGTCTCCTTCGTGCCTGCAAATTTTCAGAATTTTTCATGAAAAATCCAGTTTTTAATGATTTTCCAAAGAGGGACTGCTGGTCCGTTTTTAGTGCAAGTTTGCTACTGGAAACAAGATCTTGTCATCTCTTTCTGGGGTAATATACGAATTATTTTTCAAAAACTTTGTGAACAAAGGTTATGTATCTGGATGTTTCCTTTATGCCTACAAAATTTCAGAAATTTTCATGAAAAATACAGTTTTTAATGATTTTTACAAAAAGGGCCTACTGGATCTGTTCTTCTGCTGGGAACTGGACATGTCACCATATTTCTGGGGACCATCCAGTGCTCTTTGGAACTGGATACAAATAAGAAAGTTTTAGTAAGATATGTTATCTACCACATACAAAAATTTTAGAATATTTGGACATTTCCTCATACTTGTGTTGGACTTTTACCATGACTACTGCAGTTTGTACAAACCTGCTGTAACATCATCATTGAATATGTTTTTTTGACCACTTAGATCTATTCATATTCACAAGATCCGAACATGGAATGGTACTTAATGGTTTTAATTACATACCGGTACATTTTCATGAATTGTAGGCTTAAAATCAATTTTATATGAAATTTACAAAAGACTACCGTAGCTTGAACAATCATGCTTTTAAACTATACGAGAGAATGAAAGATTTGAAACGACAATGACCTCACTTTTATTATGGCCGTAGAAAATCCACAAGGGTGTTGTGATAAGACAAGACAAAGACGAGCTAAGGTAAGGGATCCACTTTTTGGCGGGTAAAGTTAACCCTTTTCTTGCGGTATTTTGATTTCTATGGAGTTAACCTTGAAGCTTTTCCATCATTGAATTCTTTATATGTGCTCTATGGCTATATTTTTACGGCCTCCTTTTGAACAAGGAATATTTGCAATCTTTTATTTTCTTTGGGATTCAATGCTTTATTTACGCTTTTATTTAAGTGCGGATAAATGTTATGTTGTTGGTGGGTGGGCAGGAATTACTCTGACCCTCCAATGCATTGGGTTTATCCACTGAAATTGGTAGACTTCGATGGATAACAAGTATGGTGTCATGGCGGTTAGCCACGATACATTTATGAAAAGTAAGAATGAAGTCTGACGGTTAGCCTATGACAATTTTATGACATCGGACTATTCATGATATCTTTTCACACATTTAATGCTTATGTTTGATGTTTAGCACCTCCATGACTTTGTTATTTCAATGACTCTACTTTCACAGTTCATGTTTTTACTAAATGCAGTTCATGTTTACCTTCTTGAAATTTATTTCACTCACCCCTTTATTTCTTTGATTCCCCACTCCGGGTGAGCTAGAAGTCTAAGGAGAAGAGTGGCGTAATAGGGCTAGGTACGCTCAAGAATTTAAGTTTATGTGTTTAGTATTTGCCTATGTATAAAGGTTGTAATAATGTATATGGGGTCCTAAACTCCTAAACTCCTAAACTTTTGATCATTATGATCTTGGGATGTAAGAAGGTAGGTAAGGATTATGTATGTTTTACGTTATGTTTTTGGATTAACGCGCCAATCACGGAGCTTCGGATTTGGGGTGTTACAATATATGAGCATGCCTTGAGGTGTCTTTTGTGACTTAAAAAGAGATTCTTTGTTGTTTTTAGAGTTAAAAATGTTGAAGTGCTTAGGATCGAAAAAGCAACATTGTTGGATGGGTAAAAAATTAACACTTTTTTAAACATATAATGTAAAGTTGTTAGTTTAAGTGCTTTGTTATCATTTATGTTCAGTTGGTTGTGATGCCATTATATATTGAATCTTACATTTATTTATAAAAGTCAAAAAGATTATTAGCAAGATGAGCGAGTCTTTGATTTTAATTCGGATAAGCTTGGTGGGGTCATTACACCTTTAGCCGAATTTATTTTTTTAAGACCACATTTTGATGCACTAAAATTCACGGTTTTTATGAAGATACTCACAAAAATAGAAAATCAAGTGATTATTGAGTGACTCTTTGAAAACCAACTATCAGTCATAATTATCACCCTACTTGATTTCTCAAGATATATACAAAATAAAACTCCATGCCATGCAATGCATAATGCAGGGCATATATGCACAAAATGAAAGATACTTAACAAACTTTGTCGCATGACATGATAATTATTGAAAATCGGAAGAACAACACATCGAAGATGAGCACGACTTGGACATGAATATGAAATATTGCTTCCCAAATGCTTCCTTAAGCGGTTAAAGCGCATTTGAAGGCTCGTTCGCGAGCTTCCGAGCATTTGTTGTTACAATCTACCACTATTTCTTCACCAACATCTAGTGCCCAACTAGAACAACTTGTATTAGAATAGAATCTCGTCAAACAAAGAAGTAAAAAGAAATAAAATAAAATAATAAATTTTACACGGAAGTTATGGAGAGTGCTAATGGTGGAGCACATTGAGGATGCACACCCCAACATGCAGAAGTAGCTTGGATAATTTGATGGACATTTAGTACCTGTAATAATAACACAATGACACCATTCCGCACAAGTTTTCTCAGGATCGCGTAGAAGGCAGATGCCATAGCAAGTTCTTGCATGGATGTTAATGCAGCAGGTCTTCTCAGCCTCTACATGGGTCAGTGCTAGATTCAAACCCAGGATGAGCACAACCATAACCACAATACTAAAGGGAACTCTTGCAACTTTGCTGAAAATTATGGATAAATTTCCTTTATTTTGTTTTAAATTTTGAATAATATTTTATGGATTTTATTTTATCTTTTGGACTGATAATCATATTAAAACTTAGAACTAATCCTATCCAAACTTAGTAGTAATCCTATTCAAACTCAATTGACTTAGCAGTAATCCTATTCAAACTCAATTTGAGTTTGAATAAGATTATGATAGATATCCTTCTTCATGAGAGATGAAGAGGCTATAAATAAAGAGGGATCCATCTCTCTCAAAACATACAAAAATAAAAACACACAAAGAAGCTTTTCTCGATTTTCCTCTGGCTTTCTTTGAGCGGTACTAACGACAGCGAGCCGATTCGACACCCCGGCGAGGGCACACCGAGGGAAGGAGTTTGAGATAGAGAAGGTTTGAATCTTGGGAGAAGAGCGCCAGTAAAACCCTGTGCGTGAGGGGGCATAATTCTTCTCTAAAGACAACGTCTTTAGACGTGCCTCTCATCTCGGTTCTCAGAGATAAGTTCTTTTAATCTTCACTATATCTTTTCTGCGCTTTTTCCTAATAAATATTCCATCAATTTTAGAGAAGAATTAGAAAATATATAGTACTATAATTGTCCATCACATCATGAATACTGAGGATCTCTATTTTGTTAAACTTGAAAAATTCTCTGGGCAATGTTTTAAGCAGCTTTGCAACGCCCGAGGATGCACTCTTGGCTAACCTTGCTTGATTCATTTGATGTAATATGTTGCGGCTAAAACTAAGCGTCATCATTAGGATGCGACACCGATCTAGCCAAAGCTAAGAATTTATATTTAAGGGACTAAGATCGTAGGAGAGTTAATTATCCAAGACAGAAATATAAGACACGCCTATTTTACGTGGAAAACCCCGTAAATCCGGGGAAAAAACCACGGGCCTCGCTGAGGAGGCAATTCACTATGCATAAGTTGGGCACAATATTTAGGGTCCTCTTAGAGAGGAATATAGCAGTTCTTGAGAGGGCGGCTCACCGGCCGGAGCCTGTCAGAAAAATAGAAAGCAAGAAGATCAGAATATACATCACCGCGGTTCGGAGGAGAGGGAGAGCGATTTGGCTTGGGTTGGAATTGACATGGGGTTGGAATTGACTTGGGGTCGAAATTGACCTTGGGGTCGGAATTGACATGGGGTTGCTCTTCTTTTCTGAGAGTTGCTCTTCTTTTCTGAGTAAGAGAGAACCAGAGTTTTCTTGAGCACACCTTTTTTCTCCCTCCTTATGGTCCAAGGACCTCCTCCTTTTATAAAAGCTCATAACTTAACCCTTAAGAAATCCAAGGCGGTGGAGAACAAAGGCGGTGGAGAAGGCTGAGTCAGAGGCGGTGGAGAGATTGGGATTTTATTGTGCCACTTTACAAATTAACCATTATGTTTTGGGATAATTATATCATTATAAACGCATGCTTTCGGCATCTTATAGGTTTAACCATTTTACCCTCAGATCATAATATAAACCACACCTCCTTCTATAGATGATAAGGAAGCCTATCAAAATTTTTAACATAGAGATTTTATTTGCACAGGTAGGATTCTTTCTGGTCTGTCAAATAAACTATATGATATATACTGTTCCATTGATTCTTCCAAAGATTTATGGGAAGCGTTAGAGAAAAAGTTTGGAAAAGAAGACACGGAATAGAAAATAGACCCTTGGAAAATATCTAGGTTTTCAATTCGACTCTAACTCAATTATTGATCAAATACATGAACTTCAATCTTTTGTGTATGAATTAAATAAAAAAGACATGAGGATTTGTGAAAATTTCCAAGTATGAACTATTATAGATAAACTTCATCTTGGAGTCAATTTGTACTTAGTCTTAAACATAAGAGAGAAGAAATTTCATTAGAAGAATTAATTGGGTCAATTATAATATACAAACAACATAGAGAGCAAGATATGATGGAATCTAAACTAGAACTTGTAAACTTGCAACCTAAGACAAATTTAATTGAAGGGTCTAAAAGCAACTTCAAAAACTATCACCTACATAATAAACGGTACATGAAACCCAAGCCTAAAATTACCAAAGAAGAAATAAATTCATGACCGTGTTATGTTGTGGAAAACATGGACATAAAGCAAAAGATTTCTATCATAGAAAAGATAAGGTCCAAAATTCAAAAAACCAATTCTAATCAAAGTAAGAAGCCAGAAAGACATAGCGGATGAAAGCCTCAAGTCAACATGGTGATAGAAGCTATCTCTGCAAGGTCAGATGAGAGGTTAGTAATTTCTCTTTCTAAATTTTTCTTGACACCTCTATCAACAGATTGGTAGATAGATCTTTGGAGCTAATATCCATGTTTTTTCTAACCGAAAGCTGTTTTTCCTCATATCGAGGCGGTCTTTGGAAGGAGCGTAACAATGGGAAACTCCTTTCTTTGCAAAGATAATTGGTGAAGGACAAGTTAACCTAAAGCTAACCTTAGGAAAAACTTTGTCTCTAAAAATGTAATGCGGCATGTCTTTGGAAGCAAGGAAAAAATCTAATTAGTGTGTCATGCCTTGTCCAACAAGGATACAAATTAGTCTTTGAGTCAAATAGGGTAGTCATTACAGAAAGAGATGTTTTTGTAGGAAAAGGTTATGTCAGCGAAGGACTTTTCAAATTAAATGTGATTAAACCATGTGACACATATTCTAATTCTATGGAAAATTCTACTTCTATTGCTTTATAATGCACGTAGAATGTTACGAATAATGGCATCATAGATTAGGACATGTTAATCTAGAAAGTATTAGAAAGTTAATGAATTCAAACATAATTCCAAAATCACATATCGATATGAAATCTAGATGCATAACTTGTGTACAAGCTAAACAACCTCGTAAACCATTCAAATCTGTTGAAAATAAAGAGACCACATTGCTTGAACTAATTCTACTTAGTGATTTATGTAGAAATGAATGGTATCTTAACTAGTGGTGGAAATAGATGTTTCATTACCTTCGCTTGATGATTGTACTAGATTACATTTATATAGATATCGATGAAAACTAAGGATAAAGCACTTAATAAATTCATAGCTTACAAACTTGAGGTAGAAAATCAATTGGATAAGAAGATAAAAATCTTAAGAACAAATAGAGGAGGAGAATATATTTCTAATGAGTTTTAAAGAATTTTGTGAAAACAATAAAATTATTCATGAAGTAACACCTCCTTATTCACCCAAATCTAATGGAGTAAATTTGAAAGAAAAAATAGAACATTAACTGATATGATAAACACATTATTAGAAAGTTTAGGCTTACCACAAAAATGTGGGGTGAAGCTTTGTTAACATCATGTTATATTTTAAATAGAGTGCCATATAAAAAGTTACCAAAAACCTTATGAACTTTGGAAAAATAGGACACCCAATTTAAAACATCTCAAAGTGTGGGGATGCCTTGCTAAGGTGAAAATTCCAATAAATAAAAGGAGGAAACTTGGACCTAAAACAGTTGGTTGTGTATTTATTGGTTATGCCCTACATAGCTCGGCTTATAGATTTCTTGTTATGAAATTGGAAGTGAGTGATGTTTTAGAAAACAGTATCATGGAATCTAGAGATGCTATATTCTTTGAAAACATTTTTCCTTTGAAAAACAAAACATCTAGTGAAGAAATTACTCATTCCAACTCTTCTATGGCACCTATTGAATCCAACTTGGAACATAGTCTAAGAAGAAGCACTAGACCCAGAAAAGAGAAAAACCTAGGAGATGACTTTGTTACCATCTTACTAGAAGATGATACGCCCAATTCTTATAAAGATGCAATGCAATCTTACGCGACAATTACGGAAAGAAGATATTGAAAATGAAATGCAATCAATAACATCCAATAACACATGGGTTCCCCGGTATTGTAATTACCCAATGGTTGTAAAACCCTTGGTTGTAAGTGGGTTTTCAAGAAGAAACTAAAGGCAGATGGTACAATAGAATGATACAAAGCTAGATTAGTAGCAAAGGGATATAATCAAAGAGAAGGAATTGACTATTTTGACTTATATTCTCCTGTGACAAATATAACTACTATCCGTGTGCTAATAGCACTGGCATCCATACATAAACTTGTGGTTCACCAAATGGATGTGAAAACCGCATTTCTTAATGCTGAGTTAGAAGAAGAAATATATATGGATCAGCTAGAGGGATATAAGGTACCAAGTTAGGAGCAAAAAGTTTGTAGATTAGTCAAATCCTTATATGGCCTAAAACAAGCTCCTAAACAATGGCATAAAAATTTTGCTCAAATTATTTTATCAAATTGCTTTGTGTTGAATGAGTCAGATAAATGTTTATATAACAAATCTTATAACAATCAAAGTGTTGTCTTGTGCATATATGTGGATGATATTATAATTTTTGGTACAAATATTGATATAGTTAATGTTACAAAAATTCTTTTATCTAGCAAATTTGATATGAAAGATTTGGGTCCTGCTAATGTTATTTTAGGGATTAAACTTATCAAAGCTACTAATGGGTTTTTAATGTCTCAACCACATTATATAGAGAAAATCCTTAGAAAATTCAATTTATTTGAATGCAAACCTGTGACAACGCCATTTGATCCTAGTTTAAAACTTAGTAAAAACTTTGGAGAATGTATGGCACAATTAAACTATTCTCAATTATCAGGTTGTCTAAATTTTGTATCAAACAACACAAGACCTGATATATCTCATGTTGTGTCTAGATTGAGTAGATACTCTTCTAATCCAAATAATGAAGATTGAGAAGCTTTGAAAAGAGTTTGTAGATACTTAAAGGGAACATTTGACTATTGTCTCCACTTTCATGAGTTTCCTTCCGTGCTTGAAGTATATACAAATGCTAATTGGATTACTGATTCTGATAAAACTAAATTAACAAGTGGTTATGTGTTTATGTTAGCAGGGAGGCTGATTACTTGGAAATCACTAAGGCACTCTAATTGCTCGATCCACTATGGAGGTTGAGTTAATTGCCTTGGACAGTGCATGCAGTCAAGCTCAATGGCTAAAGGAGCTGCTTGAAGGAATCCCTTTTATGGATCATCCTGTCCCAGCGGTGTCAGTATTATGTGATAACAAAGCCATAATTGATGTGTGCAAACAAAAACACTACAATGGCAAGAAGAGACATCAAGATCAGACAAAAGTCTCTGTATAACATGATTAGTGAAGGAGTGGTATCACTAAATTTTGTGAAAAGTGAAAATAATCTTGCAGATCCTTTCACCAAAGGGCTAGCATGGAGGCTAGTCCAAGATACATCGAGGGAGATGGGGCTGAAGCCAAAAGATGTACTGTCATTGACGGGAACCCAAAAGATGTACTGTCATCGATTGAACAATTGTGAAAGCACTAATAAAACTATGATCCCCGCTCTATGGTGTGAGTGCTTATTACTACTACGGCAAGGATGAGTGTTACTCTTAATTAGACCGAGGCATAAGTGTAGGGTTAGTTCCATTGTAGTAACCCTTGGAGGTCTAACCTATGTGAGTGGAACTGTGGGGTCGCAGTCTATGGGAGTTGGCTTAACCGTACGAGCACTCATGAAACAAGATAATCATGCATGACCGGAAAGCACGAACCCGTTTAAAATTACGCTTTCCAAGTAAATGACTTGTGTGTGCTTTTAGTGATTGTCTATGCATTAAGAGTCCAAGTTCAAGACATAGTTCACTTCGGGCTTGTATGGGCAAAACTAATTGTCACTACTGAAAAGGTTCAAACCCGCAAGGTACCTACCCGATGCATGGTATAATACCGCTCAAATGTTTTCGTTTTCCGTTTTTGATTATTTCAAAAATTCAAAACAAATGTGGGGATTGTTGGAAATTATGGATAAATTTCCTTTATTTTGTTTTAAATTTTGAATAATATTTTATGGATTTGATTTTATCTTTTTGACTGATAATCATATTAAAACTTAAAACTAATCCTATCCTTCTTCATGAGAGATGAAGAGGTTATAAATATAAAGGATCCACCTTTCTCAAAACATACAAAAATTAAAACACACAAAGAATCTTTTCTCTTTTTCCTCTTCTCGATTTTCCGCTTTCTTTGAGCTGTAAAAGCACAACAAGCTGATTCGACACCTGTGGTAGCGCACCCGAGGGAAGGGTGCGAGAAAGAGCAGAAGGGTTGAATCTTGGAAGAAGAGCCAATAAAGTCCCCGTGCGTTGAGGTAAGATAATTTCTCTAAAAACAACATTTTTAAACGTGCCTCTCATCTCAGTTCTTAGAGATAAGTTCTTTTAATCATCACTGTATCTCTTTTTGCGCTTTTTCCTAATAAATATTCCTTCACCTTTGCCTTCCATCTTCCTTTTATGTGATGGGAATGCGAATGTGTTGGAAGGGCAGTATGTATGTATAGAATAAAAATTAACCTTAAAACAATAGTGCAATATCAAAACAAAGTAAAAGTGGTCCAAAATATTTCCATCATTCCTCAAGTACTACTATGCTTTAATGAAATTTGTCCACTGGTTTTTTTATGTATGAGATAGAGTTCATCGAGTAAAGAGTACGTAAAAGTGGTTCTTCTGCCATTCATAACATTTCATGTGAAATTGTTAGATGTAACTGTCAATATATAGTACCTTAACTTCAAAGAGCACTTGAACAGCACCAGAGAACCATTTTCTGTAGAGATTCTCTCGCTTTCTCTCTTTCTCTCTTTCTCGTGCTGTGTTGTCCCCTCCTTCCTCGGTTCTCGCCCCCACGGTTGGTAATGGAGGGAACAGGGCTCATAACGGATGGCGGGGGAGGGAACATAGCTTCCCATGAGTAAGACAGTGGGAGCCCTGATCAATACTCAGTCCCTGTGTTTTTGGTAGAATAAAGGAATGCCATTAAGATTCAAACTGAAAACATATATAAAGAACAAACATCTATCTGAGCCATTAAGATGCAAACCAAGCCAAAACAATATATAAGGAATTCTTTTTGAGCAGGGAAATGCACATCAAAAAAGATTTTAGAAATAAAACTAAGAATTCACATCCATCTGAGCCAATCTAATCCAAGAAACAAATGCATTCTCTCCAACTCCCAAGCGAGCACATCACCCATGATCTACCAAATAACAATCACATCTTTGCTCCAAATCTCGCAAATGACAAGTAAAACATTAAAAAATAATAATAAAATAATAATAAAATATTTTGAAAAGAGTTTTATTGATAATTGGACTTAATTTATAAGGTTAAAAGTGTAATTTACTTTGATTATTTTCGAGTATATCCGCAATTATGTAATTTTATAAGAGTGTATATGCAAATTTTTAAAATTTATGGAGAGAAAGAACCTGACCGACCGGACCAAATTTTATTAAAATATTATTCGTTGTGAAGTTTATTCAAGCACAAAGCATAGTTATCGAAACCAAGACCTGGACAACCGATCCGACCGGTTGAACTTGTGAACCGCCAAGGAACCGTCCATTCCGTAATTAACCCGTATGCAATTGACCCAGAATGAATTGGGTTGAACCGCAGGTTTAACTAGTAAATCGTTGAACCACCTGGTTTTTAATAAATAGGGCGGTTTTTGAAAACTCTTCAACAAAACCATATTTATTATGCAGCTACCCAAATTCAAACCCCAAACCTTGCAATCCTAGAATGAACCAGCTCGGTTCTGTAATTAACACAGAAATGCAATTGACCTTCCCGGGTTGAACCGCCAGTTTAACTTGTAAACTATTGAACCGCCCGACTTTTAATAAACCAGGTGTAAATTTTTAGATAAGTTGGGGTCAAATTTGTCATTAAGTTGGGAACACTGTTATAATTTGTAATTTAAGTTGAGAGCAAAATTGTCTTTAAGTTGGGGGCAATTTTGTAAATTTTAATATAAGTTGGGGGCAAAATTGTCTTTAAGTTGGGGGCATTGTTGTAAATTTTAATATAAGTTGGGGGCAAATTTGTCTTTAAATTGGGGGCATTGTTATAATTTTAATTTAATTTAAGGGTAAATTTGTCTTTATGTTATGTTGTTCCTCACTTAAAAAGTTGTATTGTATATTTTGAGGAACAAAATTTTAACCAGTGTTATCAGAACCGGACCAGACCGCTGGTCCACAGGTGGGCCGGTCCGGTTCTTAGATTTTAGGGTTTTTTTATTTGACGAAATTGCCCATGCCACGTCATGCCTAGTAAAATGAATCAAACGGTGTTGACGATTTTTCATGTTTTTGTTAATAGGAGAAACCACATGTTTTTTTAACCGCATTCTTTAGTTTGCAAATTTGTGAAACCACAAGAGTTTTTTTTGTTGAAATTTTCCCTAAAAAATATTCAAAAAATATTAAAAATAAAAATGAAAAATATTAAAATTTGATTTTATTATTATGTTTTTAAATTGAAAATGAAAAAAGAGAAGTGCGAGAGATGTCACCTGGGGAGACAAAGAGAACAAAAACAATATAAATTATTCAGTTATTAATATTTAAAAATAATTTCTAATTTTTTTAACATATAATGTAAAGTTGTTAGTTTAAGTGCTTTGTTATCATTTATGTACAATTGGTTAGAGTCCAGAGAAAGTTAGCAAGATGAACCGTGTGGCTTAATTCAGATAAGCTAGGCGGGTCATTACACTTTTACCCCAATTTGTTATTTTAAAACCACCTTTTGATGCACTAAAACTCTAGTTTTTATGAAGGTACTCGTAAAAACAGAAAATCAAGTGATATATTGAGTGGCTCATTGAAAAGCAAACCCTACTTGATTTCTCAAGATAGGAAATAAGACTTCATGGTGACTCTACTTGATTTCTCAAGATACAGAATACATAAGACGATCCATGCACCATGCATGACATGCACAAAATGAAAGCTACTTAACAAACTTTATCACATGACATGATAATTATTGAAAATAGAAACAACAACACACTGAAGATAAGCACGGCTTGGACGTGAATGTGAAATATTGCTTCCCACATGCTTCATTAAGCAGCAAAAACTGCATTTGAACCATCGTTGCAGAGCGCAGAACATTTGTTGTTACAATCTACCATTGCTTCTCCGGCAACATCTAGTGTCCAGTCAAAACAACTTGTATTAGAATAGAATCTTTTGAAACAAATAAATAAGTAAAAGATCAAATAAAATAAAATAATGAATATTACCAGAGTTCTGGAGAGTGCTAATGGTGGAGCACATGGAGGATGCACAGCCCAACATGCAGAAGTGTAATTTTGAATGATCTGCTGAACATTTAGTTGGAATACAATGACATGATTCATGACAACGTTGCAGGTCATAACCAGCCATAAGACAAACTAAAAAACATGGGTCCTTGCAGCAGCTCTCGGCCTCTACATGGTTCAGACCCAGTATGAGAACAACCATAAACATAATACCAAGGGGGACTCTCACACCTTTGCCTTCCATCTTCCTTCTTACTCTTGAGTCTTGAGTAATAAACTATATGTGATGGGGATATGAGAAGGTATTGGAAGTGGAGTATATATAGAGTAAAAATTATTAACCATAGAACAATAGTGCAATATCAAAAGAAAGTAAAAGTGGTCCAAAAGAGTGGTTTAAATTTTTCCATCATCACTGCAGTACTACTCTGCTTTAATGAAATTTGTCCACTGGTTTTTTTTATTTATGAGATGGAGTTCATCGAGTAAAGAGTAAAGTAAAAGTGGTTCTTCTGCCATTCATAACATTTTCATGTGAAATTGTTAGATGTAACTGTCAATATATAGTACCTTGACTTCAAAAAGCACTTGAACATCACCAGAGATGAGAGAACCATTTTCTGTAGAGATTCTCTCGCTCTCTCTCTTTCTCGTCCTGTGTTGTCCCCTCCTTCCTCGGTTCTCCCACCCGCTGGTAATGGAGGGAACAGGGCTCATAATGGAGGGCGGGGGAGGGAACATAGCTTCCCGTGATGAGTAACATAATTAACAGCAGTGGAAGCTGGACATGGGCACGGGCCGGTTAACCGGGCCCGGCGGGCCCAACCCGCCGGTTCCGGGCCGGCCAAATCCGGACCCGGAACCGGCCCGGGCCACAGGGCCAACCCGCCGGGCCGGGTTGACCCGCCGGACCCGGCGGGTCACGGGTCACCTTCGGGTGACCCGTAACCGGCCCGGGCCACAGTATAGAACCGGCGGGCCGGGCCCAACCCGCCGGTTTTTTTTTTTTTTAATTTTTTTTAAATTGTTTAAAATATACAAAATATACATTAAAAATTGAAAAAAATAGCAAAAAAGGTAAAAAAAATGTAAAAAAAAACTATGATATTTTGATATAAAAATATAATGAGAAAAAATGTAAAACATTGAAAACTATAAAATTCTTTATAAAAATCTAAATTGTATAATATATATTTAAAAATATGAAAAAATGAAAAAAAAACAAACCTATGCTTTTATGTATAGAAATTAGAAATAGAATGAGAAAATGTAAAAAAAATTTGAAAACTATGATATATGATAATCATAGATTCATAATTTCATACTATCTATCATAGACTCATGGTATCATAGATTCATAGTTGTTCATAATATCATGGTTTTCATTTTTTTTAAAAAAAAATAAAATGTAATTTGAAAATTATCAAAAAAATGTAATTTAATGATATTATGATATATAGAAATAGAATGCAAAAATGGAAAAAAAAATGTAAAAAAAAAAATATGACATTATAATATTGATGCTTGCAATTAATTCGCTTACCTATCAATTAAGTTGCCTACGATCCTCTTGGGTGTAAGAGGAATCAAAGCCGACGTAGTTCTCTTTACCTTAAACCTGACCGAGTTTGTCACCCACTTACCTATTCATCTAAGATCGTGTTCCGCTCTTGCTCTCAAGATCGGGAGCCGTTGTTGTGCTCATCATGTTATCGGTGAAGAAGAAGTCACCGCTTCGACTTCCCCTACCGCTTCTTGTTGTCGTTGTTGTGCACGCCCAATCATCTCAGGCAAACTTGAATTTCAATGTTTGGTGGTGATAACTTGTGAACGTGTTGAATCCAAAGATGTTTCCACTTCGACCTTTGAAAAGTCCTGCGCGACGCCATCAGACATATAGGCACGCGAAAATATCCTTTACAAGTAATCGAAAGAATAGGATACGGATTTCCATTACCTTGCCACGCAATGAAGAATGTCAAAAGTCATATCTACATTCACGTCCCTCGTGAGCACCTAAGGTAGTATTCAAATACGTGTCGACCTCGTGTATTGAGAACCCCTAGGCTTCTTCTTCGCTTGCCTTTGTTGAAATGAATATCCCCACTACCGCTGGATCCTCTACCGCCTCGCCATAAACCTCGTGGAACTATATGACTATAACGAGAGCAATAGCTCTCTTTACAGTTCAATGAGTTGTAACTTAACTTCACTAACAATTACACTAACATCCGTGAAACTCGCCGTAATCCCCCCATACCATTGAGAGTCTAACTCACTCATGACCCATTGTTGACTATCTTGACCTCCATTAAACCCTAAGAACTTGTAATAAGCTTCTAAATATGCATTTAAACCTTCTAATTTTTGCCTAGGATCTAAAGCAAATGCAACTAAAGCAATAGGAGGTATATTTCTATAATAGCTCAAAAACTTTGCCTTCATCTCCGAAGGCCCGTGAACTAATTGAGCATCTAATCTAAAGTTCCACATTTGTTCAAGAATATCAATAGCACCATACAAGAATAAATGTGCGGTGGGAAAATAAACTTCATAAAATAGAATTTGTACATGTATTAAACACAAAAAGCAATTCCATAACTCTAGTAGCAATATTCCATTGGTATTCAAATAAACTAAAATTAGGCAAAGCTTCATTAACAAAAGCAGTCAACAATGTCTTATAAGGAAATGTCGCATTAAGAAGCCTATAGGTAGAGTTCCATCTAGTTTTAACGTCTTTTGGGAATTTTTTAGGCCTCATGTTATTTGCTTTACAATAACGACCCCATTGTTTCATCAATGTCATGTTCCTTCCTTTTTATGATATTATATCCCTAATCGGGTCCTACAAATTGTTTAGTGACTCTAATCCGGTTTGTACACATAAGTTCAATACATGACAAGCACATCTAATATGGAAATATTTTGCCCGCATGAAGGCCTCAAATATTCTTCCAAAGGTCTAATCGAGGCCGTATTAGCAGAGGCATTATCAAATGAAATTGAAAAAATTCTAAAACTCAAACCATATTCTTCGATGATCCCACGAATCATCCTATAAATATTATCGGCAGTATGTGACTCGTTGAATACCCTAAAAGCAATGACTCGCTTTTGGATATACCACGAGTCATCAATCCAATGTGCCGTAATACCCATAAAAGAATTTTCATGGAATACATCGGTCCATATATCAGAACATAAAGAAACAGAGGAGGTACAAGAGCGAAAATACTCACAAAGATTTTCTTTTCCATGTTTGTATTGTTTGAAGACCGTTCTTTGAATCGTCCTCCTTGATACCTTTTTGCATGCGGTTGCAACGTCTCATTGATGCACTCTTGCACTTGGCAACGCCCGCGAAAGTTGAATGGCAAGTGCTCCACGTAAATCGCCTCTCAGCGATTTTATCCCTATACCTTGGTTGAGAAAATGTAAATAAAGAAGAGTGGGAACCCGTACCTTCGCTTCACGCTAATCTAATTTGAGATTGATTTTGAGGATTTCCTACTTTGTCCTGATGCTTCTTCTCCATATGTCTAGCAAATGTGCCATACCCTCCTCCCTTGCTATGCTTTAAATTGGAAGTACAATACTTACATTTAGCATGAGTTACGCTGCCATCATTGTCATACACTTTTGTAAAATGGACTTTAAAAATATCGATTTTGAAGTTGTTTCCGAAGTGGGATTTGTTCCTCCTCCAGCTTCAAGGCGGTGGGACGGTGTCGGGTGACATCGGCTACACCTTCGTACTCCATTCATTGCTCTCTTGAGTAGGCAAGGAGGCCGAACCGACAATGCCTTTTCCCCTCGAGCTTACACCACCACGTGATGCCATTTCTCTTGAGTAAGCCGAAGTGCCGAACCCCGATCCAATGAAGGGAATTGTTGAGAGCCTTGTTGAGAGTCTTGAGACTTGAGAGAAATATAGAAATTAGGAGAGAATAGAGTTTGATGTGAGTGAAGAATGATATTGAAGGAGAGGAGGAGTATATATAAAGATTAAAATAATTAAAAGAAAAAAAAATTAAACAAAAAAATAAAAATAAAAAAACCAACGGCTGTGTAGCCGTTGGTGTGTGAGACAGAGAGACAGAACTCTGTCTCTCTGTCTCACAGGCCAACGGCTACATTGATTAATTTTTTTTTTAATTAAAAAAATAAACCACGGCTCAACCCTACCGACCCGGCTGGGTTGACTCGCCAGGGTCAGCTGGTTCCAAATATATGGATTGCAGAATCGCCCGCCATCAGAAGGGCTTGCTAGGTTCCCTCGTTCTACCGGCCGAGTCGGGCTTGACCCGCTGGCGTTTTCGCCGGTTCTCGGTTCGAGGGTTCCGCTTCTAAAACCGCCCGCGGCCCCCTCTAGTGGAAGCCCTGTTCTCTACTCAGTCCCTGTGTCTTAGTTAGAATAAAGGAATGCAATTAAGATTCAAACTGAAAACATATATAAAGAACAAACATATATAAGATTCAAACCAAGCCAAAACAATATATAAGGAATTTTTTTTGAGCAGGGAAATGCGCATCAAAGTAGAAACAAAACTCATCAAAAGATTCCAGAAATAAAACTAAGAATTCACATCCATCTGAGCCAATCTAATCCAACAATCAAATGCATTCTCTCTAACTCCGAAGAGATTAAGAAACAAATCTTTGCTCCAAATCTCGCAAATGACAAGATAAAACATTAAAAAATAATATTAAAATAATAAAAAAATATTTTTAAAAGAGTTTTATTGATAAATGACTTAATTTATAAGGTTAAAAGTGTAATTTACTTTAACCATTTTCAAGTATATCCGCAATTATGCAATTTTATAAGAGTGCATTTGCAAATTTTTAAAATTTATGGAGACAAAGAACCGGACCGGACCGGACCAAATTTTATTAAAATATTATTCATTGTGAATTTTATTCATGCAAAAAGAATAGTTATCAAAATCGGACCGGACAACTGATCCAACTGGTTGAACCGGTGAACCAGCTATGAAACCGGTCTAGTTCTGTAATTAACCTAGAAATGCAATTGACCTAGAATGAACTGGGTTGAGCCGCCGGTTTAACTAATAAATCATTGAACAACCCAATTTTTTAATAAACCAAGAGGTTTTTGAAAACTCTTCAACAAAACCATATTTATTATGCAGCTACCCAAATTCGAACCCCAAACCTTGCAATCCCAGAATGAACTAGTTCGGTTCTCTAATTAACAGAATTTTTTGAAAACTCTTCAAATAAACCATATTTATTATGCACCTACCCAGATTGAGATCTCAAACTTTGCAATCCCCAACCTAAACTCCTAATCACCCAGCCATCAACAACATTGCATACATATTCCCATCTATTTTTTTTATAACCCAAGCCATTCTATCCCTATATTATATATTAGAGACCCTAAACCTTGAACTCAAAATGACATTACTACCCTTAATGTCTTATTTATATATGAAAAAACTATGGTCTTTTGACTCTTTTATGTCATTTTAACTATAAAAAAATTAAAGTAAAAAAAGGAGGGTTTTTGTTTTAGCAACATTTCAAGCCCTAGCTTCTTCGCTCAAGTCCGCCTTTTCGGATTTTTAATCTTAAATTATTATTTTCAATTTTTGTATGTTAAAAACTTGAAGTTTGTTGTTTCATAGATGTCGATCAAAATATATGTGTGGATGTTTTGTGTATTTTTAATATTATTTTTAATTTTAGTTTTTGTACATTAAAAATGTTAAAAAAAATTAAAGTTTGTTGTCATGTGACTTGAAATGTATGTGGTGATATTTTGTAGATTTTTAATATTATTTTTAAAATTTCAATTTTTATATGTTAGATTGTTACATATTTAAAGTTTGTTGTTACATAGTTGATAGTTGTGGATTGAATAGATGTGTTGATGTTATGTGGACTTTAATGTTTTTTTTTCTTTTCAAGTTCATATTTTGTATGTTAAAAACTTAAAGTTTGTTATTTGTAATTTGTTTATATTTTATAGTAGATTAGTATTTTTTTTAATTTTCAAATAGTAAATTATTTAACATAGTAATTTATTATTTATCTATAATATAATTTATTCTTAATATTTACCTGACATTGACCCAATGATCCGATAGTTGAACCGGTAAACCGGTGACCCGGGACCTTGAACGGTTCAATGTTTGGTCTGGTTCTGATAACTATACCATAGAGTGTCATGATAACATTGATAAAATTTATCAACATTGTCCACAAAACAAATAAACCAAAAACATAAAATAAAACTACAATTCTCATCCTCACAACTTGCATAGTTGAACATTGTGATAATATGCACAAAACATATATATATATATATTAGTGATAGGATGGCGACCGCATTTGCGGCAGCCTCATCCTATCACTATGTATTGTTAGTAAATAAATAAATAAATAAATAAATAAATATATATATATATATATATATATATATATATATAATATTTTTATAAGATATTTAGATATATATTAATTTATTTATATATTTTTAACAATATATAGATATGTATATATAATTTTTAAATTTATATGTACATATATACATGTATATCCATCTTGAGCTGCTCACGAACAGTTTGATCGTTTGACAACTATACCAACGAGATAACCGGAAAATCCTACTTTGGAGAAGACAACGGAGACGTAGCAAGGTCACGGTTATATTTCGGCCAAGATTCTAGAAATCTCCGTCTAAGCTGGCATCCATTTGGAGTTTACTTGGCGTCCAAGCAAGAGGTTGCTTGGGGTACAAGCTATCGGTGACGTAGGGGAGCATGAAAATATAAAAGGAGAGGAAAAGAGAGAAAGGAAGGACCTTCTTCTGATCTCTTAACTAAGATCTTAGACTCTCTCAGTCCCTGATCTCTACTCAGTCCCTGTGTTTTAGTTAGAACAAAGGAATGCAAACATGTAAGAACAAACGAAACCAAAATCCATATATCCATCTCCAACATGCAGGAAGAATATAGTAAATACTGGTAATAAAAACATCCAAAAAAATTAAATACGAAGATATTCAATTCAATTGCATGAAGAAAAATGGGATTTTTTTGAGCAGGAAAATCCACATCATCAAAGTAGGAATAAAATTAATAAAAAAATTCCAGAAATAAACCACCCCTTTGATTTAAATCAACCAAAAACTAAGAATTCACATCCATCTGATCAGCCAATCTAATCCAACAAACAAATGCGCAAGAAAGGGGAAGGAACACTAACTAACATGATCTAGTCAATGCATTCTCAGAGATCAGCAAGCACATCACATCGCATGATCTGCCAACTAACAATCAAATCTTTGCTCCAAATCACGCGAAAGACCACGTAAAACATTAAAAAAAAACACGGGTAAAAATTTTGGTAGGTCACCGTTGTATTATCTTTTTTTCACTTTGGTTACCTAATTTCAATTTGTATCTTTTTGGTACCAAACATCAATTTTGTTTCACCGGGAGGTTACTGAGGGAATTCCGGTGGGTAAAAAGGGATTCCGGCCAAATTAATATTAAAATATTATTAAAAATAATTATTTTAAATTAATTATTTTTAATTATAATGAAATAACATTAAACATCAGTAATTGACTAAGCCCTAACCCTACATCTCCCACGGCCGACCCTACACAGCCGATCCCCCGTTGATCGCCATCTCCCTCTCCTGCTCCGGCCATCCCCGCGCCGCCAATAGAGTCCCCAACCTTGGAGGATGATGTCGACGATGTCTTGATGCCGGAGATGAACCTGAGTTTCTCCATGTCCTCGCTGGAGAAAGACTCCTCCACAAAGTTTGACAACCATTCTAGATCTGTGAGCTCTTTGTAGTATGAATGAAACAATTGCCATTAATTAAATATTTGAAATGGATTTCAGTTTTGAAGGATTTGATGATGCATACGTTTCTTTCAAGAAGCGATCATTTGAATCTTTTTTCCTTTTTTTATGTTTTTTTTTCAAAACTTTTGGCGGAACTATTGAATCTCATTCAGATCCTTGACAATGAACTGGTCCCCTTGCTTTTCGGTCGCATACTGGCCATCTCCTCCACAGCACAACCCACCATGAAAGAGCTTTGGAGCTTCTATTCGAGGAGAAAAAGGCGTTAGGGTTTAATGGGAGCGTTTCGGAGGTGAAATCAAAGGATGGGTGAGAGAGAGAGAGCAAGGAGGTTTGTCGAGGGTGAGCATGAGGTTGGGGACACGATCGACGGCGTAGGGATGACCGGAGTGGGAGAGGGGGATGATGATTGTAATTAATTTAAAATAATGTTATTTGATTGTAATTAAAATAAATAATTTAAAATAATTATCTTTTAATAATATTTTAATATTAATTTGGTCGAAATACCCTTTTTATCAACCGGAATCCCGTCAGTACCCTGCTGAAACAAAATTAATGTTTCGTACCCAAAAAGATACAAATTAAATTCGGTAATCAAAGTGATAAAAGATGATAGTACGGTGACTTACTAAAATTTTTACCCAAAAAAACACACACACCAAAAATAAGACTCAATGGACGCGGGCGCCGTCCTCGGTTGCTTTCATCATTGGCGTTTAACCCTTCATCGTCGACGGTGTGGTACGGTATAGTACAGAAAATGACAATTTTGTCATTTCCATACATTAGGGTATAATATAAATACTTATGATGTAACCCTAATTTGACATATAGTGAAATTCCGCCGTTTTCTTCTGTGGACGTAGGCACATCGCCAAATCACATAAATCTTGTGTGTTCTTTTTTTTCTTCTTGTTTTCTTTGCTTGTTTGCCGCACAATCACAACAAGTGGTACCAGAGCTCCAGGTTACGACCTCTGGGAGTTCATCTGCCAAGTTCGATATTACCAAGTTCGACGGAAGTGGTAATTTCAGGCTATGGCAGAGAAGGGTGAAAGATTTGTTAGCGCAGTAGGGTATGGTGAAGGTGTTGAGCGAGAAGAAACCAAAGGCTATGGAGAAGTCAGAGTGGAAGGAATTGGAAGCAAGGGTTGTGGCGATAATCAGACTTTGCCTAACGGATGAGGTGATGTACCATGTTATGGACGAGGAGTCATCGATAGCAGTTTGGCTGATACTGGAGAGTCGATACATGTCGAAGTTATTGACGAACAAGCTATATCTGAAGCAAAAGCTGTTCTGTCTCAAGATGACAGAGGGCTCGGATCTGGGGCAGCACATCAACATATTCAACCGTGATCATCACGCATCTAAGGCTGGTTGATGTTAAGTTCGAAGACGAAGACTTAGCGTTGATGCTGCTGAATTCCCTACCATCGTCCCCGACGTACGAGAATCTGGTTACGACCCTAATGTGGGGGAAGGAAACCCTAGAATTGAAGGATGTCACACAGGTGCCCTGTTAGATTTTCATCAGAGGAAGAAAGCCAGTGATGAGAGTTCACAAGGAAAAGGGCTTATTGTGAGAGGTAAACACGAACGTGGAAGAAGCAAGTCTCAGTTCAAATTGGGTAACAACAAAAGTCGGTCTAAATTGAGAAACAAGAAGGACATCATGTATTACAAGTGCGGGAAAAAGGGACACATTAAACGAGAATGTCCAATGTGAAAAAAGGGAATTCGGAGAACAAAGAAGGTCCCTCAAAGTTTGCAAACATAGTGGAATAAGAAGGCACAGAGAGCGGTGATGGCGACATGCTTTCTGTTTCATCTGGTTCATATCACCTGGCAGATTCGTGGATTTTGGATTCAGCATGCTCTTATCATATTACAACCAACAGAGATTGGTTTGACACCTACAGGTCAGTAAGTTTTGGTTCTGTTCTGATAGGCAATGATGCATCTTGCAAGCTTATTGGAATAGGAAATATCAGAATTAAGATGTTTGATGGTGTGGTTAGAACGTTGTGTGAGGTCAGGCATGTACTAGATCTTTAAAAAAAATCTAATTTCATTAGGCACTTTATTAGATGGTATTGATTGCAACTACAAATTTGAAGGTGGAGTAATAAAAGTAAGTAAAGGTACACTGACGGTGATGAAGCGATAGAAACTAGCAGGAAACATCTATAAACTGTTAGATACCACCATTATAGGTGGAGTTGTTGTTGTGGAATCTGAATATAATCACACACAAGACAGATGCAGTGAATATGGCATGTTTCGTGATTAATAGATCACCGAGGGTAGCATTAGATAGAAAAGTAGCAGAGGAAGTTTGGACGGGCAATACAGTAGACTACTCAGAGTTGAGAGTGTTTGGATGTCTAGCTTACATGCATGTTTCTAGTGAGGACAGATCCAAGCTTGATGCAAAGTCCAAACAATGCATCTTTCTGAGCTATCAGAAAGGAGTAAAAGGCTTCAAGCTGTGGGATCCAATGGCAAACAAGGTGGTAATCAACAGAGATGTGATTTTTGATGAAAAATCCATGTTGCAGTGTATTTAAGAAAATGAGAAAAACGAAAAAATTACAGCAACAATGAGCATGTGGTGCAGGTGGAGTTAGAGACCCATGATAGTGATGTCAGTACACATGGTCTAGAGGGTTCTGGCTCAAAGAATCAAGAGCATCACACTACAGCTTCAGACAAGCCCAGACGCACTATCAAGTACCCACCAGGTACGGGTTTGAGGATTTGGTTTCTTATGCACTTATTACTAGTAGTGGAGATCCTACCACTTTTCAGGAGGCAACACTTAGCAAGGAGAAAAGTAGATGGATAAAGGCTATGGTGGAGGAGATGGAGGTTCTGCACAAGAATCAGACTTGGAATCTGGCGGAGCTTCCACAAGGGAAGAGAGCGATAGGCTGCAAATGGGTATATAGAAAGAAAGAAGCAGTATCAAAAAGGTTACTGACAGAAGAGAGGGGTTGATTATGATGAGATTTTCTCCGCAGTGGTTGGACACACTTCTATCAGGACAGTGTGGGCGTTAGTAGCACATTCAGACATACATTTGGAGCAGATGGATGTAAAGACAGATTTTCTTCATGGTGATTTGGAGGAGTAGATTTACATAGAATAACCAGAGGGGTTCTGTTATCCTAGGCAGGAGCATTTAGTCTGTAAATTAAAGAAGTTACTTTATGTGCTTAAGCAGCTTCCAAGGCAATGGTACAAGCGATTTGACTCCTACATGATCCGGATTGGCTACAAGAGATGTGAGTATGATTGCTGTGTTTGTGTTAGAAGCCTTGATGATGGTTCATTAGTTTTTCTGTTACATTATGTGGCGGATATGCGGATTGTTGCAAAGAGTATGAATGATGTCAACAAGTTGAAGACTTTGTTAAGCAAGGAATTTGACATGAAAGATTTAGGTAAGGCCAAGAAAATTCTTGGGATGGAGATTCGTAGGGACAGAGCTTTTGGGAAATTATGGGAAATTATAGCTATCCGGGTTGAATCCGCGGGGTAATCATAAAATAAATTAAAAAAAAAATTAATGAAGTAGCCGTTGGCCTGGCGGCCAACAGCTACACCTCGGTGGAGATGTAGAGACAGAGCTTTTGTCTCTTTGTTCATTACACCAACGGCTACATGTACCGCTGGTTTTTTTGTTTAATTTTTTTTTAATTATTTTAATCTTTATATATACTCCTCCTCTCCTTCAATATCACTCTTCACTCACATCAAACTCTATTCTCTCCTAATTTCTATATTTCTCTCAAGTCTCAAGACTCTCAACAAGGCTCTCAACAATTCCCTTCATTGGATCAGGGTTCTGTGACTTCGCTTACTCAAGAAAAATGGCATCACGTGGTGGTGGAAGCTCGAGGGAAAGGCATTGTCGGTTCGGCCTCCTTGCCTACTCAAGAGAGCAATGAATGGCAAGAAGAGTACGAAGGTGTAGCCGATGCAATCGACACCGCCCATCGCTCTCGAGATCGGAGGAGGAACAAATCCCACTTCGGAAACAACTTCAAAATCCGATATTTTTAAAGTCCATTTTACAAAAGTGTATGACAATGATGGCAACATAACTCATGCTAAATGTAAGTACTGTACTTCTGAATTTAAGCATAGCAAGGGAGGAGGGTATGGCACATTTGCTAGACATATTGAGAAGAAGCATCCAGACAAAGTAGGAAATCCTCGAAACCAATCTCAAATTCGATTCGCCGTAGACGAAGGTACGGGTTCCCACTCTTCTTTATTTACATTTTCTCAACCGAGATATAGGGATAAAATCGCGGAGAGGATTTCTGTGGAGCACTTGCCATTCAACTTTATGAGCGCTGCTAAAATGCAAGAGTGCATCAATGAGACGCTGCAACCGGCATGCAAAAGGTATCAAGGAGGACGCATTCAAAGAACGATCTTCAAACAATACAAACATGGAAAAGAAAATCTTTGTGAGTATTTTCGCTCTTGTACCTCCTCCGTTTCTTTATGTTACGATATATGGACCAATGTATTCCATGAAAATTCTTTTTTATGGGTATTACGGCTGCTCGGATTGATGACTCATGGAATATCCAAAAGCGAGTCATCGCTTTTAGGGTATTCAACGAGTCTCATACCGCCGATAATATTTATAGGATGATTCGTGGGATCATCAAAGAATATGGTTTGAGTTTTAGAATTTTTTTCAATTTCATTTGATAATGCCTCTGCTAATACGGCCTCGATTAGACCTTTGGAAGAATATTTGAGGCCTTCATGCGGGGGCAAATATTTCCATATTAGATGTGCTTGTCATGTATTGAACTTATGTGTACAAACCGGATTAGAGTCACTAAAACAATTTATAGGACCGATTAGGGATATAGTATCATATATAGGAAGGAACATGGCATTGATGAAACAATGGGGTCGTTATTGTAAAGCGAATAACATGAGGCCTAAAAAATTCCCAAAAGAAGTTAAAACTAGATGGAACTCTACCTATAGGCTTCTTAATGCGACATTTCCTTATAAGACATTGTTGAATGCTTTTGTTAATGAAGCTTTTGTTAAGACATTGTTGACTGCTTTTGTTAATGAAGCTTTGCCTAATTTTAGTTTATTTGAATACCAATGGAATATTGCTACTAGAGTTATGGAATTGCTTTCTGTGTTTAATACATGTACAAATTTATTTTCGCAAGTTAATTTCCCACTTCACATTTATTCTTGTATGGTGTTGTTGATGTTGCTGAACAAATGTGGAACTTTAGATTAGATGCTCAATTGGTTACGGGCCTTCTAGAGATGAAGGCAAAGGGATTGAGCTATTATAGAAATATACCTCCTATTGCTTTAGTTGCATTTGCTTTAGATCCTAGGCAAAAATTAGAAGGTTTAAATGCATATTTAGAAGCTTATTACAAGTTCTTAGGGTTTAATGGAGGTCAGGATTGTCAATAATGGGCCATGAGTGAGTTAGACTCTCGTTGGTATGGACCGGATTCCGACAGTTTTACGGATGTTAGTGTAATTGTTAGTGAAGTTAAGGGGCTGTTTGGTTGCCTGTGAGTGAACTTACCGGTAAGTTGGACTTACCTGTAAGTTGAAATACTGTATTTTGACTTACTTCGAAAGCTGTTTGGTTTGTTGTAAGTGTAAATACTACGTTTACTTTTCCACTGCTTGGTTTGATGTAAGTTGGTGATACAATCACCCTGTGAAGTAAGTGATGAGGTTACCTCCTTATCCAGTTTTTTATTATTTTTAGTTTTCTATAAATTTTTATATTATTTTTATTTATATTAAGTTTTTAAGATAAATCAAACATTATAAATATATTATAAACTTATTTATTATATTTGGATATATTATAATAAATAAGTTTATAATATAACCATAAATTCAAAACAACATAACCATAAATAAAAAGTCAAGACCATAAAACATACACAAGTTGAGGACCTGGGAATAGAAATAATATATAACTTGGAGAGAAAATATTACCTGGGAATACAAGTAATATAACTTGGAGAGAAAATATTCAAAACAACATAACCTTGAATTCAAATTCAACATTACAAAAGTTGAGGACCTTAAAACATACGCATCACACCAAATAAAACAAGTTCATATTCAAAGTCAACAGAACAAAAGTTAAAACAACATCACATTAAAGTTTGAAAAACCTTGCATTCCACTAATAACTCACATCCCATCATCACGCCTCGCTTGCCTAAGAAACGATTCTACCAAGAACATCGAAGTGAATGCTCTTAGGCCATAAAACCATATGCTAGGCTGGTCTGGGATATCAAATGATCATATGCTACTCCAAGATCATCGCGATCATAAAACTCACTCAAAGTCATAACCTCAAAGATATAATCTTGTACTCAACTTCTCAGCCTTATCCACCTCCATTACATTTTACAAGTCTATCCAAGCCATTAGAAACCTTTTGCAGCATTTCGAAATCCTCACCCTTCTTGCGCTTTGGTCCCTTCCGATTGGTGTTGGACGTGGAGTTTGTGGGCATGTCTACATTGGGAGGTTGAGTTTGGGCAAAATTGTCATTATCATCCAAACCTTGAGTGTCATCCTCAAGGTCAACTGTCGGCGTTGTTTATGCATAACTCCATGCATTACCTAGACTTCTTGAACTTTGAGAAGCCGTTCTTGCAAAGGACCCAGTCGCTTGGTCATTTCCACACACAATGGCCATCTCCTCGTAGTCTTCAATTGGTTTATTAATATAAATCGCTTCACTTGGATGTGCCTACAAAACAAACACACAAAATCCATAATTAGTACAAATGAACAAATATCACTCTATATGTTATGCACAGTAACTAGAAGCTATAGAATTCAAACTAGAAAACAACACAACATTCATAAATAAAAGTCACAGAAGTCAAATTAAAACAAAATAAAAATTAAAATAAAAATTAAAATACAATATATCAACAGATCTTGACAATGGGAACCAATGAATCCAAAAAAAAAACAACAAAATCAAACCATCAAAACTAGAAGCAAAACAAAGGCATGGAAATTCCCAAACCTCGTTCTCTTTGAGGAATAGATTAAAATCAACAGATCCTTGATGCCGTACTTCGCCGAAGAGACCTCGTTCTCTCTGAGGAATAGAACAAAATAATCAAAACCAAAAATCAATAGTAGATCTAGTGTTTATCAACATAATATTAGGGTTTCCAAGAGGGAGAAGAAGGGAAACTCACGATTGAGGGCTGCAGAGTAAAGAGGAGATTTTGCTGTTGAAGACGAGCTGATGGGAGGAGGCTGAGCACGGGAGGAGGAGCACGGGAGGAGGCTGAGCACGGGAGGGAGGAGGCTGAGGGAGAAGGCTGAGCACGGGAGGGAAGGGAAACGAGAGAAGGCTGAGCACGGGATGGGAAGGGAAAAGAGATCTCGTGAGGGGTGAGCATACGCTCAAGTTTTACAGTAAAATCCACTTACGGCCGATTTTGCCGTGAGTGGATTTACAGGAAAAGTACAGCCACTTACTTCATATTTTACATGTAAGTCCTTATTTCACAGGAAACCAAACAATGAAAAGTGCCACTTACTGTAAAAGTCACTTACTTCACGTACCACTCACAGTAACCAAACTTCCTAAGTTACAACTCGTTGAATCAGATGAGAGCTATTGCCTCAAGTTATAGTCATATAGTTCCACAGGGTGCTGTAACCGAGGCGGTAGAGAACGATGCCTAGCGGTAGTGGGGCTGATTCATTTCGACAAAGGCAAGCGAAGAAGAAGCCTAGGGGTTCTCGCATACAGAGGTTGACTGTATTTGAATACCACCTTAGGTTCTCTGAGGACGTGAATGTAGATATGACCTTTGACATTCTTCATTGGTGGCAAGGTAATGGAAATCCGTATCCTATTCTTTCATTACTTGTAAAGGATATTTTTGCGTGCCCTATGTCTGCTACAGTGAGCGGCAAGCAGCGGACTTTTCACCAAGCAAGTGGAAACATGCTGGATTCAACACGTTCACAGTTGTCACCACCAAACATTGAAATTCAAGTTTGCACAGATGATTAGAAGCAAGCAGAGTTGGGAAGTCCAGAAGCGAGTGACTTCTTCTTCACCGATAACATGATGAGCACAACAACGGCCCCGACATCGAAAGCAAGAGCCGTAACCTAACGCCGATGAATAGGTAAGTGGGTGACAACCCAGGTCCAAATTCCGGTTTAAGGTAAGAGAACTACGTTGGCTTTGATTCCTTTTACACCCAAGAGGATACGTAGGCAACTTAATTCGATAGGTAAACGAATTAAGTGCAAGCTGTAATTATAATGTCATAGTTTTTTTTTTTACATTTTTTTTTTCCATTTTTTGCATTCTATTTCTATATATCATAATATTATTAAATTACATTTTTTTGATAATTTTCAAATTACATTTTATTTTTTTAAAAAAAAATGAAAACCATGATATTATGAACAACTATGAATCTATGATACTATGAGTCTATGATAGATACTAGTATGAATCTATGATTATCATATATCATAGTTTTCAAATTTTTTTACATTTTCTCATTCTATTTCTAATTTCTATACATAAAAGCATAGGTTTTTTTTCTTCATATTTTCATATTTTTAAATATATATTATACAATTTAGATTTTATTATGAATTTTATAGTTTTCAATTTTTTACATTTTTTCTCATTATATTTTTATATCAAAATTTCATAGTTTTTTTTTTACATTTTTTTCTACCTTTTTTGCTATTTTTTTTTTTTTTCAGTTTTTAATGTACATAACATATTTTATATATTTTAAACAATTAAAAAAAAAACCGGCGGGTTGGGCCCGGCCCGCCGGTTCTAAAATATGGCGGGCCGACATTTGGTCACCTTGGGTGGCCGTGCGGACTGGTCCGGTGGTCAACCCGCCCGGCTGGTTGGTATCAGAGTCTGTGCCTGCCGGGTCCGTTTTACGGGAACCGGGCGGGTTAAACCAGCCGCCCTGCTTAACCGGCCCGTGCCCATGTCTAAGCTCCTCCCGGCTGATTTCAGCGCCCCGACGCTGCGATGATCTGCAGTCCTATGCGCTATCCTCTTCATTTCCTCTTCGACAGTGAGCTCCTTGGGGGTAAACCCTATCATCAACTAGATAATTGAAGTTTAGGGTTGGGGAAAACCCTAAATGAAGCATGATTAGGGTTCTTACTTGAAGAAATTATATGCATGTGTATGGGTTGTGAGAGTATTGATGGAATGGTTTAATTCATGATGCTAATGTGTGAATGATTGTATTAATTTTCAGGGCCCTATAATTAGGGGAGGTGTCGCCGAATTTTCATGAAAAATTATAGGAGTTAATACCCTAATTAAATCCTAGATATCATGTTTTCATGCTTCTAGGTTTTAGAAGAGTAAATCTTTGCAATATATGATTAATTAGGGTTTTAAGGTTATGGATTTAAGTGGTCATGGATGCCACAGATTGTATGTGGATGATTTCTTAAATTCTAATCATTGTATGATGGAATGTTTGTATAATTTCTGAAGCCCGATAAACAAAGGGGGTGCTGCCGAATTTTCGTAGAAATCTTAAGTAGATTATAGTTGATTGAATCTCCATGAGCATGCTTAGTACTTAGTTACATATAAGGAACATACTTGAAGCTTTTAGAGCTAAGGTTTCTTATTGAACAATTCCGTATTTTGATTTTATAGAAATACGAAGATCATGATTAACACTTAGTCACTCTTAAGGAGAGCATGTATATAAGAACTCTCTATTCAGAGATGACTAATAAGAACATGTTAGAGGCCGATTGGCTAAATAATGGTTTCATTAGATGCATGAAATTGAAATAAGTAAGGGATTCTATGTTATAGCAAGTCTCTTAGTAATGTTATGAATTTACTATCCTTCTTGATTGATTTTGGTGACATAAATTATTCTGGGATTTACTGTTAGTTTAGATGGGTTCCTTGAACTCCAAGAGACTTGAAATTGGTTGTATGAGAGGACATAGGAGAGTGTGCATTAAAATGGACCAAGCTTGAGATGTTATTGCTTACTCAGGGTTCATAGTAATCCTTAAAGTTCTTGGTAATGGGAATTTGATTCTGATCATCCCAATAGTTCGAGAATGTATTTAAACTAATAAAAATGGTACTGGCAGGTGTTGTAGGGCTCTAACCTATCAGTTATAAATTTAAAAGCCGATATTTCGATAAACTCACGATTTGGGTAATTAAATGCATGTAATGCATTCAGATTGTTATGAAATGTTATTTGATGAACATTTACCATATTTAGGATGTGGTGAGGTGGTCGAGGACCTGAGTGGAAGGCTCGGACCTGGGTAGGTCCTGGAAGCGAATAAGGTAGGCTCTCGCATCGGGTATTGTGAGTATTTCTAACTCCCTACCCTATGTGTGATTTCTTTTCTATTCATATATTCGAGATCGATTGTTTCCTTGGATATATGCTTGCCATTCTGTATTCCATATCTCTTGAGATTTACTATTTATATATATTTGAGATGGATTGTTTCCTTGGATATATACTTGTTGTTCAGTATATTATGTAGGCTCTCGCACTGGTGCTGTGAGTATTTCTAACTCATAGTATTCTGTTGATTTCTGTTGTTGTTGAGCTAGATGGATGTTGGAGTCCATCTTTTGATACTTGCTCTGTCTGCTGACATGTTATGCTTGTTACATTTGTCTGAGCTTGTATGTTCTGATATGATCTACTTTGAGGGAGTACCCCTTGACATTCTTCTTGTGTTGTTGTGGGATGGCCAGGAGGTGGTACTCCATGGCATATGGCCAATGGAGTACCCTATGACATCCTACTTGCACCTGGGATGGCCAAAGGGGGTGGTACTCCATAGCAGTCTGTCGATATTCTATTCTTTGCATTGAGTATTCCCTCCTTCTACCTTGCTTTGAGTTTTGTACTCTTATTTCCTCGAGAGGTTCCCAATATTACATATTCGAGATAGGTTTCCTCATATGTATCGGCTTTATATCTCTGGGAGATTGTTGCTTTCATGCTTTCTTATGCGTATTTGAGTGGAGTTTACTCCTTAGATGCGTACTGGCTTCCAATCTCGCTGAGATCATTGACCTGATTATATATTCAAGATGTTACTGCCTTGGATATATATGTATACATGTTGTTAGGTATTTGTACTAGCAATCTCTTACGTACAGGCATGATACATCGGACGGAGGCCCCGCAGGGCGTGATAATTTTTGGGCCACCAGTTCCCCGGCTAAAGGGTATGATAATATCTAGCCACCGTGCTCGGTCGAGAGCAAGATTTTCTCTGGCCATGTGCACATGATTGTTATAGAGCTATCCGGCGTAGACCGGAGTTGATATTTGGAGGATATCATATGATACTGGAGGTATCATAGTATCGTATATGCCAGGAGATTGAGTACATCCGTGGATTTATCCACATTCTTGAGACTTGTTATTTGCTTGTGATGTTGCAATTACATATTTATTCTCCTTTTATTCTGTTCTTTGCTAGTGGTTTTCGCTACATTTATTGATTAAATTGCGATCCTACTGGGCCTTTCTTTGGCTCATGCACTTGGTTGCTTGATGTGTTTCCCAGGTGACGACGAGTAGCTAGGAGCGGGACTCTGGAGGGAGCTTCCGCGGGACAGCCGGGCAGCGTTGGGGATATTTTGAGCTGAGGTTTGCGGTCCACCATTCCTTTCTGAGTGAGAGTTGTATCATTCAGGACCTGCTATGGTTTTGTAAAAACCTTATATATATTTTCTTCCGCTGATTAATAATTTAAACTCTGTTTTAATTATCTGCTTGTGTTACTGAGCCTTGCGTGCTTATAGGGGTGACCCTATAAGTACGCGGCGTCTGTCGTATGCGCCGAGGCCCGAGAGCCGGGTTCGGGGTGTGACCTGTTGGATAGGTTCAACATAGACAATACAAAACCAGTGAGTATACCATTGGTGAATCACTTCAGATTGTCTACTACACAGTGCCCGAAGACAGAAAATGAGATTCAAGACATGTCAAAGGTTCCATATGCAAGTGCAATAGCTTGATGTATGCTATGATTTGCACGAGACCAGTTTTGGCATAGGCTATCAATGTTGTGAGCAAGTTTCTGTTAAATCCGGGTCGACAACATTGGGATGCGGTCAAGTAGATTTTCAGATACTTGAGGGGTACTTCAGACTATAGCATATTGTTTAATAAACAACAGGATAATCATTCTGTTGTGGGATATATGGATGTAGACTATGCAGGGGACTTGGATGACAGAAGGTCTACAACATGATATGTGTTCACCCTTGCGAGAGGTCCTATTTGTTGGAAGTCTATGGTACAGTCTATAGTTGCACTATCTACTACTGAGTTAGAGTACATGGCAGTAGCTGAGGCTACCAAGGAAGCATTGTGGCTTACAAGGTTAGTCAAGAAGCTGGGCGTTCAGCAAGGTGGAGTTCAGTTGCCTTGTGACAGTCAGAGTGCCATCTATTTGGCGAAGAACCAGGTTTATCATGCAAGGACAATACACATAGATGTGAGGTTTCACAAGATCAGAGAGTTGGTGTCTTTTGGTGAACTACTACTTGAGAAAATTCAAACTTTTGAGAATGCAGCAGATATGTTGACAAAGCCTATTACTACAGATAAGTTCAAGCATTGCTTGGACTTAATTAATATCTCTAGTTGCTAGATGGAAGATGCCCCCAACCCAGAGTCCTAGGTGGAGTTCCAGGATATGTTTTCCTCTTGAGTGGTGGTAAATATTCGCCAAGGTGGAGATTGTTGAAGTATGGCTCATATTTGCTGCGAGTACAGTGGCAAACAGGCAGATGCCGGAGAGAGCAGAGCGGAGTTGAAAGCGCAATGGAGCGAAGTGAGCAGAGCGAGCGAACAACCATAACATACAGATGATGTTTGGGGTATGATACCTTTTTTCCAAACAAGTGGAAAAGGAGGACAAATCGAGAAGGAACCTGCTAGTAACAGAGCGTGCAAATGGAAAGAAATAATATATGCTTCTATGAAAAGCAACTTGTTTTTAAGAAACTAATCCGCAACATTGATTTCCTCATACTTTCCTGGTTAGATACAGCTCTAGCATCCAAATGGCCAAAACTGGTATCGGTGGAGTTAATAGCAAAACGAAGTCTAACGTCCACAAGAGAGGAAGAACAACTACACCAAGCAATGGGCGCGGACTTCGGGGATGTTAAGGCCCAGACCTAAGCATGCCCCACCGGAGTGGTTGGCCAACAAAGGCATACCAAAGCCGCTCCATTGAATACCTTGCCAAGAGTACATCATGTACCACTATGTAACATCGAAATGACTTGCCAATGTAAGTGTAACTCTTTATGGTCATTAATGAAAGTGGATTATCCACATTTATCAAAAAAAAAAAATTATTGAAAAAAAAATACCTATAAAACCACTTATTTGAAACTATACTTTTACTGTAATTTAATTTACAACCAAATTAACTGTAAATTAAATTATAAGTGCAAGTTTGAGTGTCATCACAATCATCAATTGAATGTAAGTCGTAAGTTGTCATGTTCTTTTTATATTATTACTCTTTTTAATTTTTGAGTTTCTTAGGAATGTTTTATAGGCATATCCATTGTACTTATTTCTATTTTTAAAATTTAGGATTAACAATAAAAAATACTAAAAAATTATTCTCCTTCACAAATATGTCATAACTTTCAACGATATCTTAATAAATATAGAGAAGAGATGTGGAATGTTTCCATTTTTTTTTTTTTTTTTGAAATACCTTACCAAATACAAAGTTGAAAACTTAAATTCATATTAAGAATTCACAATTTTTTTTAGTTGCACAAAATACAACATTACATGAAATAAGTGTTAAATTCATATTATGGATCATCACAAAACCAAATGAATTCGTAACCTTAACAATTCATTAATATTTATAACAAAATATTAAATATAAACATATAAAAGGTTGGATAACGTGGGTAACCTCATCCCTTACTTTAATTAGTGCTTATATCATTCAACTTATATGAAACCAAACAATGAAAAACTAAATTCAATTACATGCATGTAATTTCACTTATATTGTGATTTGAAATATTGAAAACCAAACATGCCCGAAGTATGATCTTCATACCCAATTTTTCATTTTAGTTTATCCAGTTAGATTTTTTATTTTTTAATGATTTTATTAGGTTTTTATGGTTTATTTATTCAATATGTGATATATATATATATATATATATATATATATATATATATATAGTCATGTTAGAGTGAGGCCGCATTTGCGCGGTAATCTACTCTAACAATCTCAAACCAACCCCCAAAAATAAAAAACAGCGCGGCCGGCCTCACTCTATTATTCTTTATATATATATATATAGATATATATATATATATATATATATATATATATATAGATAATGTCACATAGATTCAAACAAATTCATCTTCCTAATAAACTAAAACAAGTTCTTTTACTTTTAAAAAAATATTATTTGTAAAACATATTAAATAGATTATTATAGTTTTTATTTGAAGCATGTAAGTGAAATATTCTGATTGAAGCAGGCACTTTTGTATTGGTATGCTTCAAATTAATTCACATTCTTGCAAATATTCAACACAAAATCAATACACCACAAACAAAAAGGACCTGGCATAAGACTCAGAATACAAATGCATGAGCAAAAGATGGCAGCAGCTGAGAAACTTCATACTTGCTGCAAAATTAAAATAAATAAATAAATAAAAATTATACACAGGATAATAAATGATTTAAAGACATCTACATTTTTTTATACTTTTTCAGATTAATTTTTTTTAATTGTAATAAAAATATCTTCTAACTCACTTATTTTTTAGAAGCATAGAAACAAAACTCAACTTCACTTTTTTGTCGGATGCATTTTCCCGTATTCCACTTTTCCACCTTCCTCATATATAGTACCAAGTGAGGGATGCCACGATCATCGCTATTGGAAGCACATCTCATTTTGGGCCTTATTGTGAGCTTGTTTTAAAAAGATTAGTTTCAATATATTCAAAAAAACTATTGAAGTATTTAGTCCCACATTGGTTATGGAGAAAACTTTCACTCTCTTTATATGTTTTCATTCTAATAACCAATTGGCCTTGCTGGTCAAAAGGCTCTCTCACGTGCGCACACAAAGGGTTGCAAATGTCGGATTGAGATGCAGGGGATGAAATATCCACTTTTTTTTTATGAGATCACACACACATACACAAAGTTGTAGATGAGAAAAACAATAAAATACAAACCATAGATTAGTCAACTATGACTAGTTAACACATCTAATAGCACATTTATTACTCTAACATTATTTCTGAAGCTCAGATTACTGAAAATCTACATAACAAGAATGAATGAGCTACAACTTCAGTAATAATTATGACTTCTAAGTTCATGACACATAAACTCACACAAAAATATACAACAAAATACAACTAATTAACAGAGAGAATTATAAAAGGCTAAAGATGTTCACCAGTGAGCCAGAATGATTAAACCCTAATCATACTACAAGAAATGAAGGCTTTTAGTTGCGGTTATAATGTCACTGCCGCTAAATGCTTTAAGTGATTGTTCACCAACCGCCGTGAATACTAGTGTCCGGACAACATTTCGCAGTAGTTTTGGTGAACTGTCGGAACAACCGCTGCTAAATGTTACGAGCATTTAGCACCGGTTGCAGTTCTGAACCGCCACTAAATGCAATAAAAAACGTACATTGATTGCATTTCGCGTCGGTTAATAACCGCCACCAATTTCAAGTAGATATTTTTTTGTTATTTTAGTTTTAAATTTTTTAATGGTTAATTATCCTATTTTTTATTGATAGTCACCTATTTTTGTTACATAATCAAAAAACATCACACTGATCCATTAAATTCAAATTTAAAAATAATTAAAAATTTATTGATAATTCAAAAGTAATTACAACAAAATTAAATAAATATAAATTTGTTTACAAATAGAAAATCTTACAAACTTCAATAGATAAATTTTTACACAAAAGAAAACATGTTGAGTAATAACAAGAAAGTCCATATATGGAAGTTCTTACTTTTGACTTCATATATACCTTCTTTCTATCATTTTGACATGAACACTGGCAATGTCTCCACGGCAATATACCTATAATCCAGTTCTCACAACACATTAGTTGTGATACATGCATCATTGAGAAACATAACATAGGTTTTGCACTGACACTAAAGAACTTATCAATTAAAAAAGGACATTAACAGAAAAAAATACCAATCATATTTATTGCTGGTGGAAGAGTTATAAGCATGTAGATATAAACCACTCTAGTCAATGTGGAAATTCAACTTGCAATAGAAAAAGTACTTACTGCTTCTTTGGGTTGTAGTTTTTTTGCCCAACCATAAATAACATGAGGATCATTAACAGCAACACAAATCACAGAATCAATCCCTTTTGCTTTAAACTTGTCAATGTTGTTCTTGTAGCTTGGAACATGTTGTGTTGAGCAAACACCTGTGGATGCTCCCGTAAATTCAACTTAAAGCATCCACTAATGGATCAATAAAATAACATACTGAAGATAAGAGTACAATAAATAACAACCAAGGCATATTCATAACTTTAAAGAAAAAAAAACTACTATATAAGTCTAATGTAGAACAGAAAGTCCACAAAAACATAGGTATCTCTGCATACATACCAAAAATTACAGTGGATCCCAAAAAAGTGTAAAATAACAGCAACTGATAAGAGAATGGAATGAATTAATCGAACGAATTTGAAACCCTGGAAGGAAACCAGTAGAAATAAAAGAAAATGTAAGCATTTTTTCAAACAGAGTATAGTTTCCTAGCCAATCAATTTTATATTACTTATTTATATCAACCCTGTTCTAGATAGATAAAGCCATCTAAAGTTGGTCTATTATAATTTACACTTGGCTGCTGAAAGTATGAAAAGTAAAAAAAATTTCTCCATTCTTTACAACAAGATGATAAACAGTCTTATTTTAAAACCATTCAATCAAGATAGGTCTCTGAAGTCGAGCATAATAGTTCCCATACAACAATGAGGCAGTGTATTCAGAAGCCTTATATACTATATATTTCAATAGAAAAATCCTTCTTCTCTTCTTTCCTTTCTCTATATTTACCCTGAATCCAAACACATCCTTCAAGAACCTAACCTATACTGACCATAATAAAAGAAGGGAATAATCGATACCTGTGCAGCTATAAGTCGTGCTATTCGTTTCTTGCCAGACTCCTGAAGTTCATCAGCAATCAGAATTTCATTTAGTATGTGTAATATGCCTAGACAACAATCTAATGGTCTATCGTTATCTATCATAAATAAAAGGTTGTGGTTTATCCACTTTTATCAAAAAAAAAAAAAAAAAACAATCTAATGGCCTAAATCCTTTACCACGGTCAAGGCATGGTGAATTTCCAATCACCTAATTCATATTGCTTAAACAACAACCCAAATAAATACGCACCATAAAGAAGTCAACATCCCTCAAGATTCCAATTTTGCACCAAAAAATACATCACAAACAAAACACGACCAAAAATTCTGTGTTGTCAAGATTCTATCATGGTATTTCCCATTAATATATAATTGCGTTCAAGGAGACAAGATAGGAAAAGTTAATGAGAAACAACATAGATACCTTGTTTTTTAACTAATCCTCTACCATGGTCAATTCTTCAGTAAGCTGCTAGTACAAAGAATTCAAAGATCCATAGTTAGAAATTAATTCAGAAAGCAACCAAACTTATTCCTCCAGCCATATGGAAAATTAGAAAACAAAGTGAATCTTCCACTCAAAACCGCTGCGAAGTGCATGCAATTTCGAGGCCGGGGACAAAAAACATTTAGCGGTTCTCAGTAAACAACTGTAAATTTCATAAATATAGTGGCGGTTTAAAAAAAAAACCGCTGCTAATTCTACATTTATCGGCGGTTTTACGTAATCCGCGCAAAATGCCCACTAAAAACGGCTATTTTCTTGTTGAAAATAGCACTGCAAAGATCAACCCCTGCAATCAATTACAACCAAAACCTTAGCTTGACTTGCATATATGACCAACCACCCATGTATATCATGAATAATACAAAGGATGTTAGTGAATTAATATATGGATACTTGAGAGCTAATTCCGAGTTTCAACTACATATAGTGTGAAAACCCTAGACACGGTATGAAAAGTGAAGGTGAGTGACTCCAAACTTTGAACCTATATATAGAAGAGAAATGATCAGGGAACTCGGTCACATAAATCATCAATTATGTTGTGCAAAATGCTCATACACCCCACCGCTTCTCATTGGGTGTGAATGTCTAGAATTGAGTGTGAATCTATGCCCCTATGCCCACTTCTCTACAGTCCTCTCTATCTCAAACCTCCCATTGTTGCTCCGGTTCTATCTCAGGGGCTCTTCACCTCCATCCCATTGTTGTTTTTGTTGGGTATGTGCAAACATAGTACCACATTCCAAAAGAGAGAAGAGTAAAGGGGTATAAGTATAGGTTGAAAACACTTCAAAGTAGCAAGGCTTTTTGGGTGATCCAAAAACAAAGCTTGATGCTGGGAGATACTCCTACTTCCGCGGCAGACAATATTACTACTTGTGAAGTGTAGGTGCCCCGGTGGTCCTAACCGTTGGTAATCAATCAAATCTCTCTCCGTGATGTGGGAAGATAGATCCTCAGTGCCAAACAAAGAGAGAAAGAGTAGTAAAGAAGTTTCCCAAGTATGGCGGTGTAATCGACGGGCTCAAGTGGATTCAATGTGAAGGCGGTGCTCCAAACGTAAATGATGTTGAATAAATGGTGTTTCGCTTCTTATAGAGGAGGCTGATCATATGGTCCTTTGTTTGAGGGGAGGATTGTTGGGAATGTGCAAATATAGTAGTACCACATTCCAAAAGAGAGAAGAGTGAATGGGCATAAGTATAGGTTGAAAATACTTCAAAGTAGCAAAGCTTTTTGGGTGATCCAAAAACAAAGCCGTGCAGGCTCCGACAATGTTGCTACTTGTGTGAAGCGTGGGGTGCCCCCGGTCCTAACAGTTTTTTGGTATAGATTTTGATTTGTTTATTAGGCATGTTTATACCAAATAAAACATGCCACCAAACCATTCGAAGCAAAAAGTAACATCTGATCATACCAAATGCAGTTACTAATACTCCGACAAGACTTTGCAAATCACGCAGATGCGCGCAGGTGGCATTTATTTATTAATTAAACCAGAATACATATTAGATAAAGACATCAATACTCAATGTCACTGCCACCGATTTAATTAACATAAAACCATTACTGCATTGAAGTTAATTATCTAGTAAACTTCAACGCGCCAATGACCATTTTGTATCAGCTGCGGTAGCATTTGATCCCAAATCACACCTCTTTCCTGAGCAATCTTCTTGAATGTCTCCTTAATCCCAGGCATCATTGTCCTTGATCCAGCAAAATATATATATGCACCATCATCTAAATGTGTGAAAATTTCATCACCGCTTTGGTAGATGCTATCGTCCACAGAGTTATTCAAGGCCCTCTGATATCTACAATATTTCAATGATCATTAGTTAATTGCAAATGATTAATGATTAAATATTAAATAAACATATATAATTAAGGAATATTTTAGTTAGTTAGTTTATCATAAGTACGTACCTGAAGTGATTAAAGTTTTTTGTTGGATTTGGAGTAAATTCTTTGTTGTAAAGAAGGCTGTTATAGTTGTCAGCCCCGGAGATCAACCAGGCCAGTCCATTGAATGTAACTCCTGCTTTCGGATCTTCGAACAATCGCTGGAGGTTGCTGCGAAAAGGAGCAATACCAGTAGCCGTGGCAACCATGATATGTTTGGCTTCCAGATCTTGTGTTGGGAACACCATTTTTCCATCTACAGGACCTGTAATAAAAACACAATATTCCAATTTGATTTGTTACAAGTAAAAGAATTGTGAAAATTTAAAAGTGTGAAAGATTTGAGACAAAGACACAAACATATATATTGATTGTCTTGTAATTAAATATAAATTTTTAAAGAATTTATTTTCAAACCTGAAATTTGAACTTCGTCTCCAGGTTTAAGGTTACAGAGGTAGTTACTAGCACTGCCTGCCAACAGTTCTGCGCGACGAACGCATAGGCTGAGTGTCTTGCCATCAAAGGAATCTCCATCTCTGCATGACGCAATCGAGAAAGGGGTTGTTCTCTGCAGGATAATAATTATAAATAGAGGAAAACACTAAAAATTAAATCACAAACATGAAAATTAATGTACTTAAACAAGCTGATCACCTGATCAGGAAAATGTACTTGAAGAAATTCGCCTTCCACGAAACTAAAACTGCCTCCGTGATTAAGCACAATATGGCAGACCTCTCCGATGCCGCCTTTAGGGCCAACAAGAGTCTCCACTGAGACAACTGTCGTTCGGTAAATCCTGCCAACTGTGGAAGGTAGTTCTCTAGTCTCCCCAACTTCTAAAGGGATGACTGCAGCATTCAGTTTTGTAGTTTGGCGTGCAGACATGCAGAGAACCTTGTGGTTATAATTGAAATGTTGTTTCTCATTTCTCAATGATAAACACGGCAGGGATGTCGGCGCATTTTTTCCAAAGTTCAGATTACTGAAAGTCTGCATTCCAAGAATGAATGAGCTACAACTGCAGTAATAATAATTACGGCTTCCAAGTTCACACACACACACAAGCTAAAGATGTTTACCCGGGAGCCAGAATGATTAAACCCTAAACCCTTCCCTTCAGGGAGCATCTTAAAACCATGCATGACGCTGCAAAGATCAACTCTGCAATCAACCACAACCAAAACCTTAGCTTGACATGCATATATAACGAACCACGAATAATACAAAGGACGTTAATAATTAGTGAAATATAGGGATATATATATACTTGAGAGCCATTTCTGTCGGAGCTTCAACAACAGCACAAAGTGAAAACCCTAGACAATAGTGTGAAGATTGAAAGTAGAGGGACTCCCTATATATAGAAGAGAAACCAGGGGACCTTGGTAACAAAGATCATCAATTATTTGGTGCAAAAATGCTCATATGCCTCTACCCTTTTTTCACATGGCCCTCTATAGCAATTTTTTTTTTTAATAAAGTGGATAAATCATATTCCTCTATTTAAAAAAAACCCTCTATAGCAATTGAACGTGAAACACTTAATCTAAAGACGTACAATAGTATATGGTACAATTATGAACTTTGAGGCCAAGTAACGTGCACGAGTTGGTTTGTTCAGCAAGGATAAGTCGAAATATGTAAACCTAGTTCTTTATCATACATATATATATATATATATATATACCTTTAGATGAAATGAAATTGAAATAATATATATTTGGTTTTTATTTAATAGAATGTACATGTGACCAAGCAATGTGATCACATTTGCAATAGCCAGGAAATTAAGTCTGTATTTCATTTCCCTCTAAAATCAAGAGTTTAATGTTCGAATCCGCATTTTGTCTACATTTCTAAATGTCTATATTTAAAAAAAATAAAGAGAATTTGATTAAGTGGTGTGTCAGACACAAGAAGAAACTACGCAATTTGATATATGATATATAAATTTATTTAATTTTTTAGAAATTTAATTTATTAGTTCGGTACGGCTTGCATGCATGTGACAGGACTTTCATTGCCCCATGTGGTGTCTGGTGGCCGTGTAATATATATATAGAAGACAAACGAGTGGAACTGGGTCACAAAAAGTATCAATTATGTGGTGCAAAAATACTCCTTCACGTCTGTATAACAATTGAACATGTGAAACATTTCATGGGAAGAAGACAATAGATAATTCATTGTTCATTCATGTCCCCATTAATTATCCTCCCACGTCACATGGTCCTCTTTACCATCCTTTTGTCACGTGGGCTTATTTAGCAACTATGAATCAAAATATGTAAAACTATTTAGGTCTCATGGTATAATATATTTTGTTGTCGTTATTTCATTGGTCACCGATTTTGTTTTGAATGACGAGGTCAGGCTCAGACAAAAACAGTTCTTTAATAATTCATTATTCCTTTTAGTTTTTTTTATTTTTTTATTTTTTTATTTTTTGAGGACTTGTGATGTTGATCTGTGTGTTTTTTTAAAAAAACAATAGTGGATAAACCACTTTCATTTATTGATTAAAAAAAATGAGTTTGTACAAATTGATCCTTGATGGGATCGTATATAAGAACCCTCGACTACAGTGCTCTCAGGGGTGTTCTTCGGCCCACCTCATCTTCAAAGTCCGCTCAAGGATGTTCAAATAGCCGTTTCTCTTGTGAGAGAAAGCGCTATAATTGATGGTATTGCGGCATTGGTAGAACAGATTGCTTGTTGGCATGTTGATCTGTTTGATAAAGTGTTTATTTTTCGATTTGTATTATTATTTCAGTTTTGTGTGTGTGTGTGTTAAGGTTTCAGTTCTTGAAGTTGTCTTTTATTTGGACTGATTTTTGTTCCCATGTGACGTGATCTGTTTGGCATCATGCAACTACATCATTATCCTTTGTTGACTGTTTCATGTATTTGTAATCCATCATCGATCATGGTTTCTCTTGGAAGTTGTTAAATAATTTTTTTTTTCACTTCCTTAAGCTGTGCGCTGTTTTCCCCATTTCCTCAAACAAGTTTGTTATATATAATTTTATTTTTTTGGGGAAATTTTAAAAAACTGACCAAGTATGGTTCAATTTCTACCGATTGGTCTTGTTGAACCACCAAAGCACTCTCGCTGATTCTACTTAATCACTTTAAGAGCCTCGTAACTTATGTATTCATTCCGGTCTCCGTTGTTGGTACAGAGATGTTTAGGATTTCACCTATGGATGGAAGATCATCGAAAAAAGCTACTTATCGATTTTCATACAATTTTGTAACCGTTTGGTCCTCCCACTTAACAATTGAAATTCTGGACCATTCAGATTCCTATAAAATAAGAACCGTTAAGATGAAGACCCTACAAGTTCCCAAATTGTATGAAAATTGACAGGCTTGCTTATTTTTCGATGATCTTCCCATCCATACGGTTGGAAATCCTTCAAACATGCTCTAGACGGGACAGACCTTGAATGCACAAAATTGCATAAGTGGTACTAAAGCCGACCAGTAAACTATTATGGTCTTTGTAGTTCAATTTTGAACCACAAGGACCGAATTGAGAAAGTGACAAACCATAGGGTAGTTTTTTGAAATTTCCTTTTTTTTGGTTTTTCAATTGTTGTTGATGATCTGTTGGATAACATGCTATCACCTCTTTGTTTCTTTGTTTTTTTGTTTGAAGTTTTGTCAATTCTGTGATGTGGTATGATATTTTCTAGTCTCTTTCCCTTCAAAAAATTTTTTTGGTTGATTATCATGGTTTCTTCTGTTCAGGGAAATGGTACCCCTATTTCAAAGTAAGGTTACTATTAACTATATAAAAAAATTTCTAACAAAACTCATAAAGCACTCGTGTCAATTTCTTCATTCATGCCTATCATGTAGAATAGTATAGGTTTTGTAAGTTCCATCGGGTCGAGTTGTCAGTCTGTTGTAAAATAAGTTACAACACGGATTGCAACTAGCTGCTCACAGAGTTTCTTAAACATATTCACACACACTCAAACAAAGCAAATCACACACACAGGAGACAAGGAAGTTGGTAACCCAGTTCGGCTAACCAAGCCTACGTCACGGGGGCCAAGTCCTGGAGAAGACAATCCACTAAAAGATGTAGGGAAGGCGAGGTTACAAGTGTAACGCGCCCGACCCGATCTCGGGACCTCGGGCCGCGCAGTGCACCGGCCGTAGGCCGTAGTAGAGACGGGCCCCACCCGGATACAAGGCCTAAGTGTGTAAGCGGATAATGCAAAATAACAACTTAATTTATTCAAAATAAACAGAGTTCGTGAAATAAATAACAAGGGTTCGTGTAATTCCTACAAATATCAGGCCCTAAGGGGACCTACAAAACATAATATCTCACTCAAAACAAAGATAGACAAGGTCCCTCGGACCTCTGCAAATCACCCAGACCACGATGGCTACTCGCTGCGTCACTAGTGCCCCACGCCTACCGTGATCAGTAAATAGGAGAAAATATTTAATGAGCTTTGAATGGAAAGCTCAAGCAAGTACCAAGCTGGGTTCAAGAAAATATGATATCAAAAGACATGAATATCAGCAAACTTCGGGGCCACGCCCCTCGAAACAAGCCCTAGGAGTCTATCACAATAAAAATAACAAGATCGTGGACTCCTAGCTAAGAGTTCCAACGGAAGCTTCACAAACGTCTCCTGGCCAAGACTCATCACTAACTCCGAGAAGAACGACCATCCTGGCCGCTACGGCCCTCGTCGTGATGTCCCAGTAGCCACCTCGCCTCTCATGTTTACATGGTGGGTGATCGACCCCTAATCGACCGCAAGGACAACCGTAACACTCTCCCTTCCTGGCTAGGAGTCTTGGGAGCGTCAGGGTGTCCTCGGCCCCCAACGCTTCCGCAAAATCTGGAGCTCACCGCCCATCAATCGGGACGAAGAGCGAGATAAGTAGGGATCCCAACATCCCCAAAACCAATCAAACATGCTATATATGGATTTCAACAAAATTCATGGAAGCATGTATGAAACAAATATGTCACAACAAAGACATAAAAATAAAATCCCTGAAGGGAGGAACAAGGCATGATCAACATGCAATAACAAAGTCAAGAATACTCATCAAAGAGTAAGGGTACTAGGCCGAAGTACTTACCTAAAGTCGCAAAGTCTCGTGCTCCACGGGACTTCTCGACGCATCCAAGTCAATACCTGGTAAGATAATCCTATTCTCAATAAGCCATAGGTCTATGAACAATAAAACCACTATGCATGCTCTAACGGGCCCAAGTCCGGCTTAGTGGGCCTTCCTTCCTCTTGGTTGAACCAGACCCCAACCACTTGTTCAACCACTCTATTAAACTCATCGAATTGTCTAACTAGTTAATTAAAACCTTAATTAACTTTCCAAACTTGAATTAGCAACACTTGAATAATCAATTGAATATCGACTAATTTACCCATCCCTTTATTCTCTATTTAATTAACTAATCAATCAATTAATTCCTTAGTCCTGAACAATTGATTTTCAATTAGTTAACTTGAAAATCAATAGCTGTTCTTTAAGCATCTAATAAATAAATTAATTTAGCCAAATTAATTAGCTCTACTAATTAACTGCTAATTAATAGTTCTCGCATCCTGTTAATCAAGGATGTACCTCATCGTATCAATTTTGGTATCCCTTGATTTATAATTTCATTGACTAACATAGTTAATTAATTAATTATCCCAAATTAATTAATTTCTAGTCGACCAATCATTTAGTGGGATCAAAATTTTAGTTGTCAACCAAGTAGATTGGATTTTATAACTAATTAACATAGTCTCCTTTTTAATTAGTTAGGTCCATTAATTAACAAAGATCTAGTTAATCACGACAACTAATTATCCAATTAGTTATTCAACTAATTGTCTTTATATTAATCATCCAACTAACCATTTAGTTATTCAACTAATTAACCATTTAACTAATTTTCTAAATTAATCAATCTCTAATTAGTTAACTAACTAATCACATGATTATCAATTAATTAAACCAATTAATTGAAATACTAACTAACTAGTTAACAGTTAAATAAAACTAACACTTTAATTAATCCTTTAATAACTAACTAAACTAACGGTTTTTCTCTCTCTTCCAGGCCGAGACCTCGCCGGCGAGGAACCCGCGCCCGGCCGGCCTCAGAGCGACCTCCGGCCCTGGCCCACTGACCGGCCAAGTAACGCTTCTCTTGCAACCCCAAGACTCCGAGATACGCCTCCGGCTCCTCCTCGCCGCAAGAACCATCTCAGCTTCTCCTGGGGCTTTGTGTTCCCGCTTGGCGTCCCTTCACCGTGCTAACTGTACCCCTCTACTGAGATCTCTCCGGCTGCTCACCGCCTCTACCTATGGCCTACCACCCCGCATGCATGCAAAAAGGAATTAATGCACTGTAGACAGAGAACTCACCGGCGGTGGCTGAGGCCTCAGCCGCCGCTCGAGCCTCCCGGAGGTGCTCGCCGAGCTCCGGCCGACAGTGGAACCCTTTTGGCACCCGCCCTTCCTGGCCCCCCTCGGCCGCGAACTCGAGAATACGCGTCTCAGCCCCTCTGTTCCTCACAGTATGGTGGAGGAGATCGTCGGAGTTGGGTGGCCCTTCAGCGATCATCCTCGACCCTCTTTTATAGACCGTGAGGATGATCTCTATGCGATCGGACTGAATTGGCGAAGAGATCGTGCGCAAATCCCCTCTCCCCCACTTGCCATTCCCGGCGCCAATCCATGCAGCGCTTAATTTGGCAAGGCGATCGCGATCTGGCGCTGGCGAAGGAGGGAGACGATGACTCGTCTCGAGATCAGGTTTTGATCGGGATCCGACGGCCTACGTTTGCCCCCACGGTGCGACCTCGCCTCCCATCCATTCCTTTCTGCTTCAAGATCCGTTCACAGGCGGATGAACGGCTCTCAACCCAACACGTGGCCCCCATCTTTGCCACTACTTTGCCTCACGATCTGATCTAAGCAGGATCAAACGATCTGGGCCGTCTGTCCACCATTAGTCACAGTTTTCTCCGGTTATGCATAAAAGACCCCCGATTTTCCATAATTATTTCTGGGTCCTTACTTGTGAGAGAACGCTCTTTCTCTTTAAGTCCCTGCTCTTTTTATTTTTACATCCAAGTCCTCCTCCCAGAAACATCAACTTTTCTCCCTTAGTCCTCAACCTTTTTAAATTTACTATTAGGTCCTTGGCAGCCAAATAAAACCTATAATTTAAATTCATTTGAATTTAAATTTGATCCGATTTCTTTTGATTAAATCCCACCCTTACTAAACTTAGGGCATTACCTTTAATAGATTTAATCAAATATCTCACCCCTTCCTTCTAAGTTTCTAACAAGATTATTTAGAAGCTTCCCAATTTAATTAAATCATGTATTTCCAAATTTAATTAAATCCTTCATCAATCAGAATAAATAAAATTATAAATAATTTTATCTATATTTTCGAATCTCCCTTGGGTCCATTTACCAAAATGCCCTCAGGTTTAAATTATTCCCAAAATGCCCTTTTGGCAAATTACTTTAATTATTTTAGAGGAAAAGTTTAATTAATTAAGCAATAAACTAGGGAAATTTTAAATCCTTTATTTTACTACTAAAATCTTGGATTTTACAACAAGAGTCTCTCTCACTCAATCTATCAAAAGCACCCACTCCTTGATTTACAATGACTACTATCACCCTAGTTTCTCTGAGGGACTACTCTAGCCTGCTCACTTCAATCCTCTGAGTCCTGGTCTTATATAGACGTCTCCCCGCCTTCATAACACAGCTACCATCTTTAGGATTTCTCAAATCTCTGCGACTGCTAAATTGGACTCCTTCCACATTTAGTCGTTGCAACCTAGTTGCAACTACGATTGCAACGTGGCCTAGCTAACGAACTGACCAAGGCTACAGCATCCATTGCTCTACGACCTCGACACACCTCCAACCCTCCTGGTTAAGTTTCGAGTCGACTACGTCGGATCCACATGATCCCAATTCACCGCGAACTAGCCAATCCACGCCTCCGCCACGCTCTCATCCTCTCACCTGGCCGCACCCCACCATGGCGTAGATCTTCAATCAACCTTCATCTTCAATCATGCAAGGTTGAGCTGTAGATTGGCTCCACCAATCTCCTTCCAAACTTGGTCTTGATTCACCATAGCTTGGCCTATCATGCTCCACCATATTTGCTTACCAAATATGGCCTTCAATTATAATCCTGATCTGGCTTTAATCAAGGTTGCATCAATCACAAATTAGTTGTCAAATCTAGCCTCCAATCTTATCATCAATCAGCTGCAATCATATCTAGTCTGTAGCCACTTGCATGAAACCTCCCAATCAGCATGCATGCATTTGCATGTAATCTTCAATCAATCCACCTTTGATGGAGTCTTCAAGCTTTGATTTCAGTCAGCCTTTGATGTTGCTTCCTTCTGAGAATGAAGTCTCCAAGCCAATTGAATCGATCAACATCTTCTTCAATGCTTGGGCTTCCCCCGAATTGAGAGAGGATTGGACTTGTGTCAAATACTTGCCAATCCTAGTGCATTTGCACTAACAGGTTTAATAGATGGGATGCATATTGATGCGTCTGTCACCCCTCAAGAATTACCCCGCCAGGGGTCGAAAAGACCAAACCCAAAATGTGCTCGTAGTGGTGAAACCCGATTTGAAATTCACCTACCTGCTGGCGAGTTGGAAAGGATCAGCAAACGACTTTACTGTCTTGAGAGATGCAATATCACGACGACAACCGAAAGATTTGGATATAATAGAAGGTGGAAAAATTATATTTTAGCCCCTATAACATTAAAAGCAATATTATTTGACCATTGTCCTTTCTTGTAGGGAAATATTATTTGGTAGACGCTGGTTACACAACAATGGGGTAAATTTTTTGACTTAGTACAGAACTTTGGCCATGTTTCAAAATGAGCACCAAATTTTAAAACGTATCAAAATAAGCACTAAGCTTTGATTTGTTTGCATCGACTGGGTACTCGGGCTTTTCCGACGAATAAAAGTTGATGTGTTTGCCGGATTGTGTACGTGGCAGCATGCGTGCCACGTCAGTTGCTAATGTGGACTTCGCCACGTACACAATACGACAAATACGTCAGCTTTTATTCCCCGAAGAGGCCCGAGTACCCAGCTGATGCAAACAAATCAAAGCTAAGCGCTCATTTTGATACGTTTTAAAATTTGGTGCTCATTTTGAAACATGGCCAAAGTTCGGTACTCAGTCAAAAAATTTACCCCACAACAATGAACGTGTTTATAGCTCCATGTCGAGGTTTTAGGTACCATTTAAAAGAACATAATGGAAGACCGCCAACGAACCCAAAGGAACTATTTAATCTTAGGTATTCAATGCTACGCTCATGGGTCGAGCGAGCTTTTGCCACCCTGAAGAATCGATTCAAAATTCTTACCTCACACCCTTTTTTCCATTCAAGACTCAAGTAAAGTTAGTATTTACGTATTGTGTCATCCATAACTATATAGCATGCGTCGACCCTAATGACAGGATATTGAAGAGAAGGCAGTAAACAACAAGAAGGGCTGCTCGTCTCATGACGCAACGAGAACAACGTGAAGAAAATAGGCAATGAATGGAGCTCAGGGACAAAATAGCGAATAGTATGTGGATTCGATATGATGAGTAGAGTTGTCTTTTCCTGATTCTCCAATTCATTTTATAGAAAGACAAAGCAGCATGTTCAGGAGTGCAACACAGTCATGTGAATCCATGGTCGAGCCCTACCATAAATAATTTACTAAGGAAGATGGATTCTGACACAATAAAGTAAACTGTAAGATGGATTTGATAGAATTAAACTATTTTTCGCTTAAATTTATCTACTATTTTGTATATAACCTTTATAGGAGTCAAGATGGTGCTTAGAGAGATCTTAGGAAGAGGAAGATTAGGAACTTTTCTATTCCTTCTAACCTCTTAACAGAACACAACATACTTAGCCTATTATATAGGCTTTACAAAACTCCCTTCATAATTTCTAACCTTTCACCTTTCTAGACACCCTTTCATATTCCTAGACAACCCTTCATATTCCAATAACCCTCATTTCCAAAAATACTTAATAACCCTTCACACCTAATTATTTATTTAATATTTAAATTTAAACTTCCAACAACCCCCCTTAAACTTAAATATTAAAAATAACTTTCTCCAATACTTTTGATCGGCATCAATCATCATTGTTGTCTTCGAAGTCATCGACATCTTCCCTCTTCTTCAATTCTTCGATCTCCTCCTTTGCTTCAGAGAGATTGCTCCACAGTTCCTCATATGCGTCCTTAAGGTCTTCATATTCATACTTCAGTTCTTTAAGCTCTCTTTTGTTCACATCAACTATCTCCATATCGACTCTTTAAATGTCATATTACTCGCAGCGCACCTTCATTCTCCGCTTCTTTTTTGCTTGGTGTTGTAGGTCCATCCACCTCGTGTTTTTCGAGCTTATCTTCAAACTTGATTTTCACTGCATACCAAGGTAAGTGGTCAGGCCCATATTTCTCACACTCATACCTATCGGGTGGAAGCTCCAATTTTTCTAAGATCTCCTTAAGCAACGCCTTGAACTGCATTATTGCTGCAACAGATTTCCCATTTTCCATTTCTTCACTTTCTGGACTTGTACCCTTTGGGTTAGAGGTGTCAAACGGGCCGTGCCGGCCCGGGCACGGCACGGCACGCTTTGGGCAAGCGGGCCATGGGTCTGCAAGACAGCCTTCGCTAAGCTGGCCGCGGTTGGCCCCGCTGGCCACAAGGCTCAAGGGTCAAGACACGCTGCCCGCTACAAGGCGTTGCGTGCGACCTGTGCACGCTGTCGGGTACGCTACGCTACCAGCGAAAGCACGCATTTTTTTTAAATTTTTATACAAATATTTAAATAAATATACATGTTAATAGGGGTATAACAACAATTTTTGTAAATAAATCATGCAAAAACCTTCTAATGACATATATCTAATGGATAACAAAATATAATTATAGATATTTGTTACATTTGTAAGGATATAATTAAAAAGACCGAAAATTATAGATTGATTTTTTTGTTTCTATTTTTTTAATTTTTAAAATGTTTCCTTTTTTTATTTATAGCAATATTCATGGTAGTCCCAAACTTCCAACTTTGTTTACAATTAATTTTAAAAACATTGGAGGGAATGATTCAATTCAATGGAAGCTCATCCTAGATTATTGCAAAACATTTCAAGGTAAGAAATTAATTTATAAAATTTCTCTTTTTAAAAATCTTCCTTTCTTAAAAATATTTCCTTTTTTTTATTTATAGCAAATCTTCCAACTTTGTTATAAATTAATCCATGGTATTGACAAACTTGGGAGTTTATATTTTCTTTTTTGGGTTTTTGAAAAAAAATTAGTTTATTTAGAATTATTCCTAATTTGATTAATTTCTAAAATTGTCACAATTTTTATAAGTTTTCTATTGTTTATATTTGTTTTCTATTTTTTTTTTTTTGAAATTTTATAGATTTTTCTTATTTTTTTCTGATTTTTTATGATTTTTAAATATAAATTCAATTTTTTTTAAAAAATAATAAAAAAAGGCGGGCCGACCCGCGGCCCTACTGGCTCCGGCCAAGAGCATCGACACGCCATCAGAAGCGCAGTGCCCGGCCGCTGTGGTGCTCGGGCGATCGCATGCTGTCGTAGCGCAAGACGGCTCCCTCGGCAGTGCGGCTGCGACTCCAAGACGCTGACAGCCAGCCAAGGCATCTGAGGGCCCGTGCCGGGTACGGGCCGGGCCGGGCCGGCCCGCTTGACACCTCTACTTTGGGTCATGAGAGGTCCCCGCCCTTCTCCCCGCCTCATACCACTTGTAGTAAGACAATAAGAGATAATAGGTTTATGGTAGATTGTATTTCAAGAACTTACTTGGAATGATTGATGGAAGTAAACTAAGTTTAAGGGGGAATGCCGGAAGTTTAAACTTAAATATTAAATAAATAATTAGGTGCGAAGAGTTATTAAGTGTTTTTGGAAATGAGGGTTATATGAAATAGATAGTAGTATTGGAATATGAAAGATTGTATTGGAATATGAAGGGTTGTCTAGGAATATGAAAGGGTGTATAGGAAGGTGAAAGGTTAGAAATTATGAAGGGTGATGGTGTGTTTTCCGCAAGTATACGGGTCGCGATCAAGTAATAAAGTGGACTATGGGAAGTCGGATGTCGAACCACAAGGAATAGAGATTGCTAAGTCGAACCACAAGGAATAGAGATTGCTAAGTGTAAACCAAGCTTTAATAACCTAGTCTAAATGGTAAATTGGGGGGTTTTGGTTTTCAAACGTAAAGACTAAAAAGGCTTGAAAGTGATAACTAAAAATCGAGAGTTGATTGGGGTAAATCAATAGCAAGAGAGGATACTTGGGTATGTATCCCTTTTGGATTTCAATTCTAAAGATGAGCAAAGATGTTTATGAATCAAAATTGGTACTTATTGTGCCAATAGTCCCTAAATTATATCCAATCCCTCTTCCAAGGTGATTGGATAACTAGTCTCCTAGGACTTGATATGAAGCTCAAGGGATAATTCCTAAATTACACCCAACCCCTCTTCCAAGGTGGTTGGATGACTAGTCTCCTAGGGCTTGATATGAGGCTCAAGGAAATTTATGTATATTGGAAGAATCATGGGGGTGAATTGTGATGAAAGAGTCGCTCAGCCTTCTAGTACCCATTCCTCGGTATACTCATGAAACTCTCTAATGAAGCAAGTTCCTAATACAAGGAGGCGCTTAGCTCTACCCTTTGTATTAGTAATACAAGTAATTTCTAGTGATGAAATTACAATCAATACATAACATTCATTATACATTCAAGAAGGTACCAACAAGTCATCATAAACATTCAATGCTATTAATGCTCAATCCAAAAGTTCAACATACCCAAGTACCAATAGATTAGTTCCCCATGAAAGGGGAACTCAACCCAAAATGGAAAAGCTTACAAAACAATGAAAGGTTAATAAAGAACACCATTACCTCCAAGCTTGTAGCTCCAAGGGTTCTCTACTCTCAAGATTTGGGGGAGATGACCCCCCAAGCCCTAATCTCTCCTCTCGCTTCTCTCCCAAGCCAACCTCCTTCTAAACTCTCATACTTAACTATTTATACCCATGAATTAGGGTTCCACTAAAAAATTACAACATTGCCCTTGATTGGGCCCGTGGAAAGCTACGCAAAGTTACGATGAAGCGGCCTCGTGAACGCGGCGTTTCGATCGCCCGTTCACTCACCGCTTTCAAGCCGGCAGGTGAAGCTGGCAAGGTTCATCACCGGTAAGTTCACCTCACGCCTTTGCTCGAATCCCGGCAGCTTGAACGGCCGCTCACAAGGCCGTTCACCTCTCTTTGTGCTCGCTTTTGTGCTGTGTGTGAACGGCCGCTCACAAGGCCGTTCACCCTCGCTTACTTCAAAATATCTTCGTTTGTTCTTCATTTTGTTGATAAATGCTTCCTTTTCGTCGGGGTGGCCTATTTATGCCCTGTTTACAAAATATGAAGCATTTTAAGTACCGGCGGGCTACAAATCATTACATTTGACATGAAAATAAGTATATATATGGTATGTAAATATGCTCATTTGAACGCTTATCAAAGGGAGTTTTGTAAAGTCTATATAATAGGCCAAGTATGTTGTATTTTGTTAAGAGGTAGAAGTAATAGAAAAGTTTCTTATCTACCTCTTCTTACTCTTCCTAAGATCTCCTTAAGCAACGCCTTGGACTGCACTGTTACTGCAACAGATCTCCCGTTTTCCATTTCTTCACTTTCTAAACTTGTACCCTTTGGGTCTCAGAGGTCTTGCTCCTTCTCCCCTATCTCTGATACCACTTGTAGGAGTCAAGACGGTGCTTAGAGAGATCTTAGGCGGAGGAAGAAGAGGCAGATAAGAAACTTTTCTATTACTTAATTTTAACCTCTTAACAAAACACAACATACTTAGCCTATTATATAGGCTTTACAAAACTCCCTTCATAATTTCTAACCTTTCACCTTCCTAGACACCCTTTCATATTCCTAGACAACCCTTCATATTCAAATACAATCTTTCATATTCCAATGTAATCTTTCATATTCCAATACTACTCTCTATTTCCCATAACCCTCATTTCCAAAAACACTTAATAACTCTTCACACCTAATTATTTATTTAATATTTAAGTTTAAACTTCCAACGACCTTATCTTGGTGATTCAGGGCTAGCTATTCTAGGAGCAACAACCGTCATTCTGAGAAAGTATCTCTAACTTCATTGCAGAATTCTTTCAGGAATAAGATCATTGAGCTAGGTAGCACCTCTTTTCTACAATCATAAACAAAGCACATACAACTTGTTCTCAATGAGGCTTTGATTCATGAGACAGTAGCATGAAGACATAAATAAGATCCAAATGATGATGTGCAAAGCTACGTGGATTTGCTTTTATGCACATTGTCAGTATGCCTATTGCCATAATTTACAAGCTTGAACAAATAGACGTAATCATGTCGTATTTGAAGGTGGTCGGCTGTAAGTACCAGATCGAAGGTTGCTCAGGTCTTGGTGGATTTGCTCAAGTATACAAGGCTTATGTTGATAGTAATCCAGATGGTGTTGTTGCACTTAAGGTCATGATACTCCATTTTGTTTTTTGTTCCTTTTTTAGGATGTTTTGTCTGAGATTTACATATTGATGATTATAATTTTTCAGATTCAAAAGCTTGCTTTTCCTTAGGAATTTTACATGTATCGTCAACTTGACAAACACATCTCAAATGTGGAGGTGTGTTGCTTTGTTTAATGTTTCCAATTTGAATATTTGCTTTCATTGGTAATACTTACTATCGCTAAAAACTTGAAAGTATCTTCCCTCGGGTTAATTTTTTGGTTGTCACTTAACTATGTACGGATTTTATTTCAGTTACAGAACTTCAATTTGTTTCAAAGCAGTCACTCAACTTCAATTTGAGTTCACCGGGAAGTTACGCGAGAGATTCTGGTGCCCCTTTGCTGACGTGGACGCCAGAGAAGCCACGTGGAACCTTATTAAACTAAAATATAAGTAAAAACATTATTATTTTCAATTAATTAATTTAATTACAATCTAATATAACCCTAAACTCTAACCCTTGATCATCTCCCTCTTCCGAGCACCGCGATATTCCTCTTCGACCTAGGAGAGTTCAAAGACTGGAGGGTCGCTGGTGAGCCGCTCAATGGTGTCCATGCCCATCTCGAGGTTGGTGAGCATGACTCCTTTCTTCAATTGATACAATGGATATATATGTCTTGCTTCTAACTCTTTTTCTTTTTTCTTTCAATTTTCCTTCAATCCAATCCAAATAGAAGGTGAAGTTTCAATTGCTTAGAATCTCATAGTGGTTTGGAGAGAGAGAGAGAGAGAGAGAGAGAGAAAGAGAGAGAGAGAGGATTCAACCCTTCTTCATCTTGTTGGTGCTATTGAGTAGCAGCAATTAGCATTGCAGGCTCTTGCATTTTCTCAGCCGTGTATCACTTCCCAATGTTCTCATTCTCCTTGTTAAAATACAGAGAAGAAGAAGAAGATACAGGAACAAGAACTATACTCTCACTTCATCTAAAAACTACAAGGATTCCAAGATCTCCAGTTCATCAAACAACCATAGATAGCTATAAAACTCTACCATGATGATTCTTGAAGTCCATCATAGTATAAGGACACTTGAGTTTCTAAAAAAATAAATAAGAAATTGCAAAAATGATGGAGAATTTCTCCATGAACCGAAAATTTTCAACTAAATTGAGCTTAAAATTCAGAACAAATAACAAAAACAACACAAAGCTTTAATTCATTGTTCCATTTCACTCTATCCTAATCCGAGCAAGAAGCGAACCCGAGTCCATTAAAGAGAGGTGAGGGTGGAACCCATTCCTCTTCGATCTAGGAGAGTGCAAAGACGGGAGGGTCGCTGGCGAGCCGCTCGATGCTGTCCATGCCCATCTCGAGGTTGGTGAGCACGACGTGTCCAGCTCCCTTGCTCGCCGCCAGACACTCCATACTTCGCTCCCGTTTGCTCCCATGGAACTCTCCATCCTTCGAAAACCTTCTGGCATAGCTCGATATGATCGAGACCACAACACGCACAAAGACCTCGTCGATGAGCAGCTGCTCCCGATCTTGGGCGGACTTCACGGAGGAGAAACTCGGCAAGTTGTTGTTCTCGTGAAGCTCATAAATGGTGCATACTGCGGAATCATACATAATTTAACCGCCGTGGAGCCGCACCACGCGCCAGAAGAGGTCATCGGTGAATGCGGCGATGCTCGGAAGAGTGAGATGAGGGGGTTAAGCTTAGGGTTATATTAGATTGTAATTAAATTAATTAATTGAAAATAATAATTTTTTAATAATATTTTAGTTTAATAAGGCTCCACGTGGCTTCTCTAGGGTCCACGTCAGCAAAGGGGCACCATAATCCCTTGGGTGACTATCCGGTGAACTCAAATTGAAATTGAGTTAATGCTTTGAAACAAGTTGAAGTTCGCTAATTGAAATGAATCCGTACATAGTTAAGTGACCCACAAAAAAAAATTGGGTTAAAGCCATTTTTGGTCCCTGAAAACAGGTGTAATGTTCATTTCTATCCTAAATTTGAAAATTTGTTCAATACGGTCCCTATGTATAGCGTATTCTGTCACTTTTGGTCCCTAATGCTGACTTGGAGCTGATGTGGCACTGATATGATATACGAATGAAATACGGGGTATTTGTTTATTTTTTTTATTATACAGGTGGCCGTATTTTGATGACATGGCAGGCCAACTGGACTGCTGACATGGCATGCAGGTGCCACATCAGCACCTCCGGGCTTCCCCAACTGACGTGGCACGCCACGTCAGCATGCTGACGTGGCGTGCTGACGTGGCATTATTTAATTTTTATTTATTTTTTAAATTTTTTTAAATTTTCTATTTTTTATTTATTTTTTATTTTTTTTTATTATTATTTTTTTATTTTTATTTGCTACTACTGCTTGGTTTCTCTCTGTAAATAACATTCCAATGTATAGTGAGAAATAAAATTTTATAAAATTCAAGCAAAGCAAGATGTAGCATTATCAGAATTTGGGAACCTATTAATACCAAAACTTAAATGTCAGGAAGAAAAAAAAAAACATAAATACATGGAAAAAGACAAAAATGCCAGCCTACATAACACTCAAAAAAGGATTTTTTTTGCTTCTAAAATCCAGTCAAAGCAAGCAGTTATACATCTCACATAGCTGTTAAATTCAGCAGTTATACTTCTCACTTTACATTACAACCAAGCAGTTAAACAAGACAGATAGCTGCGTTGTCAAATATCAATACATATAGCGAGCAGACCATAATTAATATTTTAAACACTATTTATTAAATCCAATATCTACTTGTTTCCAATGTGACTTTCTTGTGTTGGCAGAACTGAAGAAGTGGCCTTTCTTTTGCTCAGATTGCTTGTTCCATCACTCTAGATATATAAAATGGGAATAGTTAGGGTGAGATATAAGATTAAATGGAGATGATAATATTGGGAAGGGTAGTACCTGAATAGTTCGTTGTCGTTTTGTTGAGCTTCCAGCTACCTTTGTTGCGCATATGAATGCAGCATAAGCATAACAAAGAGGAAGAGTACAAAATTCAAATGAAATGAGTTTAGCAAACCAGGTAGGAATAAAATGTTGTACATTTTAGCAAATCAAGTAGGAATAGGGTTCCATTAATCAGAAATTAAAAAATAGCAAAAGCAAGGAATCTCATAGGAAATATTTCGCTCAGATTAGAAAGAAGGGAAGTATCATTTTGCCACTTCACCCTTTGAAGTAAAATCACAAGAAAAATTAGAAGTTTGGAAACAATGAAACCAAATTTTGGAATCTATTGAGTGTGTCACCAAAATCATTAAAACAAATGTAGAGGACACGAAAATCATTAACAAATGGCCCTACTATACTCGTAATCCCTATTTAATTGAGACTATATTATTTGATGATTGATCCAAGCTTGTGTTAGGTGGAGAAATTAACCTCATAACAACAAGCTAAAATGTATGAGTCGGAAAATAATTAAAACAACAATATTCAAGAAACCTCATTCCGATGAAAAATCATTAAAACAAATGTGACACAAAAATCATTAACAAATGGCCCTGCTATACTATTTCATAAATAAGGAAAATTCTTGTTAATACATTTAATTGAACTTACATGTGATGTGCCCATGCCACTAGCTGAAAGCAGGATTTTAGTCCTTCTGGTTTGGACTCCTATAGTATGGTCAGCCTTCTCAGCACCTTGGTTAATGGGCCTAGTATGATCTAGTTTTCTCTTACTCTTCGCAGTAGTAGCATCCTGAAAATGCAATTACTTTAACAGATATGATCACAAACTTCAACTAAACTTGCTTTCATTTTACCTTTTCCTTCTCCTTGACCATGGTGGGTTCACTGCCAATAGGGGTTTCTACAGCAGCAACAACCTGAAAATTGTAACAAGGGTTTAGGGTTTTAATCATAACCTTCAATAACATAGTCAATTCAAAGAACCCTAAATTAGTATTCATATGAAATTTTTATTCTTTACCTTTTCCTTCTTTTTTTCCTTGGAGATAGGTTCGGTTTGGGCTTGTTTTCCTTTGCCCTTGGTAGTAGCAGGAACCTGAAAAACTTTGTCAGTTCAGCAACCCTAAATAATTATCCATATGAAATTTTTATCTTTACCTTTTCCTTCTTTTTTTCCTTGGAGATAGGTTCAGTTTGGGCATGTTTTCCTTTGCCCTTGGTAGTAACAGAAACCTGAAAAGTTTAGTCAGTTCAACAACCCTAAATAATTATTCATATGAAATTTTTTTTTCTTTACCTTTTCCTTCTTTTTTTCCTTGGAGATAGGTTCAGTTTGGGCTTGTTTTCCTTTGCCCTTGGCAGTAACAGAAACCTGAAAAGTCTAGTCAGTTCAACAACCCTAAATAAAAAATTGGGTTAAAGCCATTTTTGGTCCCTGAAAACGAGACCAATGTTCATTTTCATCCCAAAATTCAAATTTTGTTCAATATGGTCCCTAAGTATTGCATATTTTGACATTTTTGGTCCCTATATATTCCGTATTTTGGCATTTTTGGTCCCTATTGCTGACATGGTAGTCATCTGGAATACCAATGAAATGCATATAATCTTTTAATTATTATGTTTAGATTATTATTTTGCTGATGTGGAGTGATAAGTGACAGTATATGCTGATGTGGACCGTATTGAACAACTTTTAAATTTTTGGGATGGAAATGAACATTGGCCCTGTTTTCAGGGACCAAAAATGACTTTTAACCTAAAAAATTCATATGAAGTTGTTACCCATCACCTTTGCAGTGCACTTCCTCGAATTGTGGCCCCTCCCACGACAGAGATTGCAGGTCTTCTTTCGTCCCTTTGTAAATTTTTTCCCATCTTTTGACTCCCACGTTTCCTTCGTCCAAGCTTCTTGGGTCTCCCCGCATAGCCCCTAGTCATGGGTGGTTGTATTGGGTCCTCACTGCTTTCGACCATAAGCTCTTACCATTAACCTTAGAATTTGAGTGCATAACCATACGATCGATCAAACATGGCCTTCTTATACCAGAAAGACACATAATCTTCAATATTCTCCTTGCGGAATGTTATTGCACACACTGCATGTGGACATGGGATCCCTGACAGATCCCACTGTCTACAGGTGCACGTGTGATCTTCAATATTTACCACATACCTCTCCACATCCTGGTAAATTTCGTAGCCTTTATCCCCTGCTCCATTCCAAAGTGGGTGTTTGAGCTTCTCTCTTTGCTTTCCCCAATTTTCTCCCAAATCTTTGGCCCTAAAAAACCCTTGAATTTTTCAGAAAACTCCCTTCGCACCACTATCCTTCGCATGACCATGACTCGTATTTCCTCCAACATTGTAATGATGGACTTGTGCCTTGCCTCCTATATAAGAGCATTAAATGTCTCTGACATGTTATTCTCCGTTATTCTCCGCCACATCACATTTCGTTATCGTGCAGAAGAATGCCTTGGACCAACCTGACAATGGGATCTTCAATAAGTCATCCCTTGTCTGCTCCCTGATGGTTACAATCTCTCTAGGACAGTCTCAAACTCAGGTTGAGTGGCAGCCTTGACAATTCTCCAAAAGAATCTTTTGAGCTCCCTGCCTTTATGGAGTTTCCTCCAATTAGCGTAAATATGGAAAGCACATCTTCTGTGTTCAACAAATGGCATAAGTTTTGTTATTTCTTCTGTAAGACCCTACAAACAGAACAAAAATTAAATTAGCAACAACCACGAATATGTATTCCAACCTTTGTTGTGATAACATTACCTTGTGTTGATCCGACATGAATGTGTATGCAAGGCCGCTACCGGACTCAATACCCAGGTCATCCATCAAATGCTGGAGGAACCAGTGCCATCTATCTCTGTTCTCAACCTCCACGACGGCCCATGCTATCGGGAAGATTTGGTTGTTCGCATCTCTGCCAACAGCGGTGAGGAGCTCCCCCTTGCAAGGACCCTTTAGAAAGCATCCATCAAGTCCTATAAGGGGCCGACAACCCTCTATGAATCCCTTCTTCAATGCATCGAAACAGATATAAATGCTTCTGAAATGTGGATTTTCTGCAGGGCTATTTCTGTCCACTTCCAATAAAACAGAACTCCCGGGGTTGCTCCTTCTAAGCTCCTCAGCATAATCCCACAACATTTTATACTCTTCCACATAATCACCTGATAAAGCCTTCAATACCCTAATTTTTGCTCTCCTACATTGGCTCATAGTGACATCAACCTTTAGTTCATTCTTTGCAACCATCTTGATATCCAGTTGTTTCATCATAGATGAGGTTGCCTGTCGGGTCTCAGAGTAAGTGTTCAGCTAAAACCCTCGAGTTTACTCTTTTATTTGTGAATGACCAATTGCATGTATGCACAGTCTCAAGTCTTTTGATCTTATAATTGCATGTAGTAGCTTCAAGACTTGCATACACAAACCATGGGCATTCCATGTCCATGCACTTGGCTCGCAACCGTTGTTTGTCATTCTTCACTATCTTAACTTGTCTCCTACTTTGTATAGCATGCTTGATTATTGCTTCCTTGAACACATTTCTATTCTCAATGATCATCCCCAACTGGAAATGTGGTGTGCGGCTAGATGATTCTAAGAACAATGTTTTCGATTTCACTGTTTTCCCATGTTCTGCCTCACTATCATCGTCTGTTGTCATCACAAAACTGGCCACACTACCGCTTAGACACTCTTCCTCATCCACATCCATGAGATGATCATTCGCAGGTTGTTCGTGAGTCGCCTCCAAAGATCCATGAGTTGTAAAAGAGCCGCCACCAAAGATCCATGAATTGTTTCCTCTCTTTATTGTTCAATTTAATTTGGAGGTATTCTTCGTCGTCATCACTTGAACGACTGTCTGCACTAGAATCCCAACTACTGTCTGTACTAAAATCTGAACTATTGCTGTCAAACTGTGTAGACTGTCTGTACAATGGAGTCAAACATGTTATAGCCTCTGCATATTGTGCATTCCTCACTTGTTCACCTTTAAGTTGCCTGTCTTCAATAGTATTTGTTGCAATGGTTGAAGCTTCTATGCCTGCAAGAGGGACCCCTTGTTGATCGGCAACGTGTTCCACATATATCTCCACCATGGCGCCATTCTTTAGGTGTTCGACCATCACACCAAAAGACTCCTCATTGTGCAATATGATCAGTGACCTATCTAAAGCAAGGTTGCTTGTAGGGGATCTGTAATGCAACTTGTTAGCTTTGCCACACCCAATATCGTCAACCCATTCAATCAAATCAGCGTAACTAAAGACATTAATGTCAACCCTCCAAATTTGAGTGAAGCCTCCTATATACTTCAGCTCACCCTCCGTACTGAAATGCCCACCCACAAAAACGAGCAGTCTTCCCATCATTATACTCTATATAGATGTATGGGCTTCCCAAGACCTACATTACAGAGGTAACATATGTAAGGCATTAGTAATATAAAATTTTAAAGAAAAAGCATGCATATAATTATGAAGTCACGTATTAGATAGGTCACATATTAACTCAAAACATAAAAAAAAAATTGTTTTTCTAATTTAATCCAAACTTCAATTCAATTTGTGTAGTTAATGGAAGATAATAATTCTACATTACCAAAATAATCATCTCAGCCTAATAAGGGAAGGAACTAGGAAACAGAGACAATCAAACGATTATGGGACCCATAATAAGCAAACTGACAGGCCCTGGACTCATTGATTCCAATTCAACAGCAGCGCAAATAGAAGTCATCAACATGTAACTCATAAAGATTTATATAAACATGCTCGAATAGGTTTAAGAGAGAATCTTTGGTTTTTTTCCCCCCTTACATTTCTCTTGTCAATAGTATTATGAATTCTATATAATATTATAGTGAAAAATATGCATATTTCGCTGACATTTTCATAGATATAATAAGAAGAGATCTCATGGGCAAATGGAATCACTAAAACATGAAATAGTAACGTGTCAAAGAAAAGTGAAAAAGAACCCAAAATATTCTATTTCTCATGATGTGCAGTGCAACAGGTAGATCAAAGAAAGGACCAATATAGTCCAAAAAAAAAAAAAGTTTGTTTGGTTTATATAACACTATTTTTATGTAACTGAACGTATGCGATCTACCAAGGTTAAGTTAACCAAATGTAAGTGATATTTGCATATTATTATTCCTTCTCGTGATAACAAGAAAAATCAAGTGAAGTGAAGTTAGTGGGAGACACTGCTATGCTTGATATTAAAGGAAACACAAACCAAGTTATTAAAGGAAGAATGAGTGAACAAAGCACAAGATGCTTTATTTTGCAGATGTCTAAGTTTGATTTTGATTTATTTTGTTGATCTAGGAAAAGTAAAAACTTCATCCTTGCTAGTTTGCAGATAACTAATTTTGATTTTGACCGAACTTCATAACGATTTATTCCAGAACTCAGCTAAAGTAGCATCATCTTCTCCAATAACAAAAGTTTAGGTTAATCTGAAAAATGAAAAAAAAAAATGCTAACCAAACTCTAAGAATTCATCCAACTAAACAATCACAACAAAAAACCGGAATCAACTCAAAGAGGACATTCAACCGCCATAATCATCATTCCAAAATCCTAGGGTTTGATCTGAAACCCTAATGAAATACAATACTCAAGAATATACAAATTATCGTCAAATATCAACAACACCATAGTGAATACAAGCCAATACTTCTCTAAGAAGGCACCTATGTTCATGGGGTCTCACCTGCAGGTTTTCTTCTACTGGGGTTGAGTCGACTGTGAATAGGACGCTGGTATAACGGGAAGCTTTCCTCGTCGAAGATCTTCAAAATCGAAAGAAGGCGGGAAGCTTTCCTCGTCGGAGAACCGAACACGAACTGGGCCAACAGCTTGTCTTAGTCTCACGATCTCGTGGGGCACACCAGAGGAAGGAGATAAAGAACAGTGGGGTAGCCCTAAACTTCTTATCCCTTTCAAATAAAATAAAATAATAATAATAATAATAATAAATAATAAAAAAATAAAAAAATAGAAAATTAAAAAAATTAAAAAATAAATAATGCCACGTCAGCATGCTGACGTGGCGTGCCACGTCAGTTGGGGAAGCCCGGAGGTGCTGATGTGGCACCTGCATGCCATGTCAGCAGTCCAGTTGGCCTGCCATGTCATCAAAATACGGCCACCTGTATAATAAAAAAAATGAATAAATACCCCGTATTTCATTCGTATATCATATCAGTGCCACATCAGCGCCAAGTCAGCATTAGGGACCAAAAGTGACAGAATACGCTATACACAGGGACCGTATTGAACAAATTTCAAATTTAGGATAGAAATGAACATTACACCTGTTTCCAAGGACCAAAAATGGCTTTAACGCAAAAAAATTACCCATCTTCCTCAGAGGTCAAGTTTTGGGTTTTCTCATTCAGCTAGCTCATATCTATTAGGACCGGAGCATACTAGAAATGATAATAATAATAATAATAATAATAATAATAATAATAATAATAATAATAATAATAATAATAATAATAATAATACTAGTATTAGTAATACTAATATTTCTAACACATGGTATAATAATAATAATAATAATAATAATAATAATAATAATAATAATAATAATAATAATAATAACAACAACAACAATTATAATAATAATTATTATTATAATCATTATTATAATTAATAGTAATTATAACATGTGACAAATACATAATAATTGGGATATTATTATAATTCAATGAATGTTCATTTTAGTAATTTTTCACTTAAAAAAGCTCTTTTGTGAATGCACATCCAAATAACCTCCCAACAATAAAAGTAATTCTGAATTAACATAATCAAACACAAAATATGCATTAACTTATTCTGAGAAAAACTTTTTTCAAAAGTTCTTCTAATCAAAATTAAAAAAAAAAATCTTTTTTTCAAAAGCTATTCCAAAACAAATTTGATAGGGGGGTGTCTCATTTGAGATTAGGAATAACTTTTGAAAAATTTTGAATTTTTTGGGGGGAAATTTTAAAGTAAGGTATTAATGATAAGATAGCTATGTGGCTTCCATGTATTGGTGGGTGGGTCATTATTATATTTTTAAATTTTAATTAAAATTTTTGGTGGAAAAAAATTTTATTGGGAAATGTGTTGGGGATATCCCATTTGGGGATAAACCCCTATCAAACACAAGCTTATAAGTGATGTGGCAGACACAAGACGAAAGCACGCAAGTTGATCATGTGTTTCACACATGATATTATTTTATTTTATTTTTTTGAAATTAGATTTTCATATTTAAATATTTTTAATAGTAATTTTTATTATTTTGAAAATTTAATTCTATTTCAAATTCTTCCTCTGGTGTACAATGTATGCATTTACTGTGATGGCCGTTATGAGTGGCTTTTGGTTTTATCTTGAATAATATTGAACGTGATATTTTACTTCAATAATAATTTATATCAAGGTTTGACATTATAACCCTATAAATTCCTAATATTTTAAATAGATAAAAGAATCAATAGATTATCTTCCTTTACCATTTGAATAATTCCACCCTCAACTTCACATTAGTCCTTTTTTTTTAATCAAAGTGGACAAGCCACTATTTACACTATTCATCACGTGGAGGGGAGGGATTCAAACCCCCAATCTCTCACATGGGAGTAAATTTTTGGGTAGGTCACTTATGTTTGGCCAATTATCATTTTGGTGACCAAATTTCAATTTGTATCAAAATGGTCACTAACCTTTAATTTAGTTTCGCCAGAAAGTCACTTGAGAGATTACGACCCCAATTGATTAAGTGGTTCTCGAAAAATCTAAGTCAATGTCCACGTCAGATGGGACGAACATCAATTTGGTGACCGAACTTCAATTTACATCAAAACTGTCACCAAAGTAAAGTGACCTACTAAATTATTATTTAATAAGCCACTGTCGAAGAAGAGGAAGCAATCAAACATGTCGAGAGCCTTAGCAAGCCAGCCCATGACAAGGGTCTCGAGCTCCTTGGCTACTGGGGAGGAGAGCCAGTTGAAGCCGGCGATGTTAAAGTCGGAGCCGAGGACCTCACCGAGAAACCCAACCATGCTCCCGCTTGAGGGGAAGTAAGCGAAGTAGTTGGGGTTCATCTAATGGGTTAGCCCGGGGACGATGAAGAATTAGATGTCGCGGAGGATGGCGTTGAAGGGTTCACCAGAGACGGGAGAGTAGTTGGGTAGCAGATGACGGAGATCGCCGGGTTATGAGTGTCTACGGATGGAGAGCTTTCTTTGAAGGTTGCACTGAGATGAGGAATGAGGAAGAAGTTACCGTTTTGAGAAGGGTGATTTTGACGTGGAGCAAGGTAGGTGACGTGGCAACTTTCCGACGACCACATAATCAATTGGGGGTCGGAATCTCTCGGGTGACTTCTCGGCGAAACCAAATTAAAGGTAAGTGATCGTTTTGATACAAATTGAAGTTTGGTCACCAAAGCGATAATTGGTCAATGTTAAGTGATATACAAAAAAAAATTTCACTCCCACGTGGGACTCCCGTGCCTTACCGTAGAACTACACCAATATATGTTGGCACTTCTCTGTATTTTTTTTGTCAATATTCTCAAAAAGTAACTTTTTTTCCCTTGATTTTCCCTCCTGCCTAGCATCTCGCCCCAATCCAGAACCTTTTTCATCAGCAATTTTCTCAAATATCTCCATAATTCCATCCATTATCCACTTTTATCCAGCGAAATATATATATATATATATATATATATATATATATATCCTTCACGTCTCTATAGCAATTGAACATGTGAAACATTTCATCGATTATGTTTCAGTGGTCACCAATTTTGTTTTGAATGACGAGGTCAGAATCAGACAAAAACCGTACTTTAATAATTCCAAATTACTTAAATAACATCGCACGGAAAAAATATAGTGATAGTTTTATTCTTCGTCGCCGTAAATAGAAATATTGAAAATCGAATTTTTGGTCTCCTCTGGTGCGTTCGCGGGTTCAAACCCACAGCAGCATACCTTGATTTTTTTGACCCATATTGGCCGGTCACATGTCTTTTTTAATTATTTAATTGAGTTTGACGGCTGCGATAATTAGCATACAATGATCCAATGGTCAAGATTATAAGTAATCAACAAAGTTTTATTTGTTATTTTAATATTTAAATATTCATATAATATTTTTAATATTAATAAAATATTTAATTATAATTCATATATAAGATAATATTTGTTAAAAACTTATGAGGTGAAGATTGGTTCATATAATTTGATGAATATCATGAAGACCCAAAATTGGATGATTGAAGATTATGTTTGGAAGGAAATCTTGCAATACTTAATGATTTTTCTTGTTCTTTTTTTATAAAAGGGAATAAACCACATTTCTTAACAAGCTCGTCGGCCTGCGGCCCACCGAAACCTGTCATTTGGCTGGGCGGGGTGGGCCGGCCAGTCATTTTGGCGGGCTATAAAATGCCAACCCAACCCACCATGGGTTTTGGGTTGGGCGGGCCAGCCCGCCATAAATTCAAAAAAAAAAGGTAAGGTTTGGTTTGAGGTTTGTTTTCCTCTCTATCCATGGCCCATGGCCCATGATGAATTTTGAAGTTAGTATATTGTTAGATGAATATACAATCTATAAGAAATATTTGAAATTTCTAACTCATCAGAATCTGTTCTAATTGAGTTTAGGAGGGATCCGGATCCTCTCCTTGTTTTCAATTTTGGCCATTAATTTTAAAATCCAAAGGCCAAAAGCTTGTCCAACTCAGCTTTCCCTCATTGAATGAGTCTTGTTTTCAATCCAAAGGCCATTGATTTTAAAATCCAAAGGCCAAAAGCTTGTTTTTTCCCTCTTGCATTCAATGAGGAAAGCTGAGTTGGACAAGCTTTTGGCCTTTGGATTTTAAAATCAATGGCCGAGATTGAAAACAGGGAAATACAAGGAGGGAAAAAACAAGGAGAGGATCCGGATTCGTCTAGGAGAGGGTCATATATATAAAAGTGTTATTCTTATCCAAATAATAGCAAAACAGATCCGTTTATTAAGATTTGTCTACTAACAAAGAAGTAATTAGAAGTATATATTTGATTAAAATCAATTGTATATACAAAAATTAAAAATCCAATTCAAATCCTACCTGCATATCAAAAAAAAAAAAAAAAAAACATATTCCTTTAGGGTAAACAACATGCATATCAAAACTGCGTATCAAATCTTAGTAGACAAACCTGCATATCAAACTTGCATATCAAATCTTTCTTTCAAAAATAAACATGCATATCAAAAAAATACTCAAACTAAATTTTTTCATCATTCTACCTATAGGCTAAACAGCAACATATTCCTTATTCAACACAACAGAATATGGTTTAAATTAAGAAGGAAGCAATGAACAAATCTATTCAAGCACACAATCATCACAAACCAACAACCAAACACCCAAAAAAAAGGTGGAATCATAGACATGGTTCTTGACTCTTGTTCAACAGAAGTTAAAGAACATCAGTTTAAGAAGAAATCTAATGAACAAACAAACAACCAAACACCAAAAAAACATGAGATGTAAATAAGTCTTAAGAAATACAACAACAAAGTTCATTAAAATTCATCAACCATCACATCATTAAAATGTTCTTTTGCATCTCCTCCTTCCCTTCTATCTTCAATAACCTCAAGAATGTTTGATCCATCACCCGATATAGTTGTTTTAATATTTGCTCCATCTTCATTATCTACATAAAAAAACACAAATGAAATCTAATATTGTGTAAATATGATAATCTAAATTTATTGTGTAAATTTAAGTTTTTAACTCAAATGAAATCAATCAATATGTTGAAGTGAACAAAGTGAGAAGATATGATGAAAAGTAATGTCAATCTCCATAGAGTGGGTGTCCTATTTCTCTCATTTTGTAGCTAAGGATCCATTATTCCTTATCATATCAGTTATATTGTGATAGTAATTAGCCTTTCTTCATATTCGGATGCCCTTTAATCCCTTTGTTCCCTTTAGTCCGGGTTGTCTTCAAATTCTGTCCCCAAGGGATGCTGAGAGGTCTCCTCGCGTGTGAATTCCAGGCTTCTTTTGATAATGGATTTCATTGCCATCAACTTCAGCTTTTTGGACTTGTGTGCTACATCAATCAAAGAAAGGACTAGAAAGTCGATATCTTGAATAGTTGTCATGAAAATGCGTTGTTTATCCTGGAAACATCTTCTATTTCGCTCTAGCCACACACTCCAGGCAATGACCATGGAGAGGAGGTTCCACCCCGGGCGCATTTCCTTTGGCAAGTAAGGGTTGATATGTGGACACCCCTTATAGTTCTTGTAACATATGTGTCATGCCCCAACCCGAATCCCGAGACCTCCGGCACGTGCACAGACCGGCCGTATCCAAGTGGAGACGTGCTCTGCTCGGATACAAGGCCTAAGTTATTTAGAAACAGATAACAAAATAAATAAATCAAAATTTATTTATCAGAGTTACAACGGAAAATAAAAATATAACTTATACACCGTACAGGGTCCTACATGTCAGCACTAGTTGAATTCTTCCAACCTCGACAAGCTAGGTCCTGACGCTCCTGAAATCAACTTGGTTAATTCCCTCAATCCTGAAAGAGAGGAAAAAGAAAGTGGAGTGAGCTTTCGAAAGGAAAGCTCAGTAAATTTCTTGCAGGGATCACAACGAAATGAAAACATTAAACCGATAAGAGCATATCAAAACTCAACAATCATCAAATCACACAATTGGGCCATGCCCCGCACAAACAAATTTCTAGGAGACTAGAAAACAAAAGGAACTCCTAGGAAATAGCCCTCCGGCTCAACACACTTCTCCGGTCAGCACCCAGCCTCTACTAGAAAATCGACCTCGGTCTCTCGTACGTGTTAACACTGTCAGTGTATCGTCCCACTGACAGGTTGGACTACCAGGATATCCTCCCCCTGGCATGGAACTATCAGAACGCCCGAGGTGCCACTTTACTCACCAGGCTCCCATAAGCATATGCTCCTTTGAGCGGCAAAATAAGAACTCACCTGGCGCACACTTGCCTGGCCAGCACATAAGACCATGGCCTATGATCAAATGTCGGTCACAGGGTGGTGTGCCCAACAAACAATTCAAACAACAGATATTGAAAGCACATCAACCATGCACATACAAAGAAGGAAACAAGCAACAGGTATGTGCCCGTATTCCAATAACAGATAGACGATAAACATGCTAAAAGGAATAGCAACAATAAAACAAGAAAACCCGATGACGGGTGGAAACTAGGTAAGGTAACTTACCTTAATAGCGATATCCTGAATGACCTTCCCTGACCCTTACTCCCGATAAGTCTCTATGTCGGTATCTGGTAGTAATATCTAATTAATAACAGTAATATTCAAAATCTTCTAATAAAAACATGCATGATGTCCTAATTCGACCCAAGCCCGGTTTATGGGCTTCCTAAGCTTTTCCTTGTTTATTAATAGGCTTTTCTCTCTTAAATCACAAAAGAAACAACTAGCTTAGTGGTTAAGGCCTACTAAGCCCAAGTAATAGGTCCTTGTTCAAATCCCCTTCTCTACACCTCTTGTGATATTTTTATTTTTATTTTTTATTTGTAGGTTTGATTAATCACTTTAGGTTTGGCCCATTGGACCTGCCTCAACCCCATCTGGTTGAACCCAACTATCTCAACACTAGTTCAAACTCAACTGATCTGATCAAGTCATCTAACTCAATTGTGCACCGGTTTAGACCCAAACCAATTGATTGGACCAAACTCGTTATCTCTCTCTAATATTGATTTATTTTTAAAAGCTAGGTCTAACTCAATCATTAGACCCAATCTAATTGGTTTGATTAAACCAACCCAACCAATTAAGTAACTCAATCAACTAATTTGATTTCTAATGATTCCAAACCCAATCCAATTGGACTCAGACCAATCCGTCACCCACTTGACTGAACCTAATCGACTCATGGAATCCTTTTAAATCGGTTTAGATTAATTGAACCCAAATCAATTTTACCATAATTGATTCAACTGAACCAGACTCAATTTAACTTGCCCAATCTAATACCTTTTAATCAATTAATCTGGAAATCAGACCTGACCTAAATCAAAGTTCAAAACTAACTTGACTAAACGAACTAATTGATCCAAACCCTTTTATATTCTCTCTCAAACCGGTTTGACCCAATCATTGTTTGATTCAACCTGATCAACTAACTCAAACCCGTTAATATAATCAATTCGTTAACATTGAACCCGCAACCCGTTATCAACCTCTTCTTCAACCTCCAGCTGCGGCTCAACGGAGAGGAAGAGACAGTGGCAACCGGCCCTGAGCGGTGGTTGCCCGCGATTATGTGGCCGGCCGGAATCCTCCCTCTCCGAGAACTTTGCTGTGTAGGGTTGATGCGTGCCACAAGCGTCAGAGAGCTGTTGGCTTTCAACCCTCACCGGAGCTTCATCCTCCGGTGCTCAGCCCCCTGATAGAGAATAGCAGAGAGTCTAAGACTCTCTCCCTCTCCTTCTCTCTCTCTTCCTTTCTCTATCCCATATGCAGGCATTACTGTTATCAAGAACTCAAGAAATCAGAGCGAGAGGGACTTACCAGAAGGCGGTGGTCCTTGATCCGATCTCACGATGAGTTCTCCTTCTCGGTGCGACTACAGACGTCTGGTGATCGCCCCCTGGCTGACGGTGAGTCTTCGACGCTCTTCCTTTCCTCCTCCCTGTTTCCCTGTCTCTCTATCTCTCACAGAACATGTGGTGGCACCGCTCACCACCTAAATCATCCGCATTCACGTAGTAAGATTTCCCTTTATTTATAGAGCTCACGATGAGCTTCCAGATAACCTACTTTTGATCTGATAAAACTTTATCTCTTCTTTAAATTCTATCTTGAACGTTTGCAGGACTGGATAAAGTCGGGCGGTGGCGTACGTGGCGGCGATGCGTTGGAGAAGATCGCCGCTGCTGCCTCGTGATCGATCCCCTACGGATGGGTGGCCCTAATCGCGCGCAGTGATCCAACGGCCCTTGCTTTAATCCCTTTCCTCGCATCTGGCTTTATTTTAGATCAACGGCTCTGATCGATCAAGAGCGAGCGGCCATATATCACCCCCGTGCCTCGAACTTATTTGCGATCTGTTGATGATCTAATCCTCGCCGTCCATTCCGTTTGAATACCCTCTCTGCATGTTTTATTCATAATTTTATAATTAAGTCCCTCTTTGTTATTTATATTACATGCAAGCCCCTCGTCTGAGAGAGAGATACATAATTCTCGTTTGGTCCTTGAGTTTTATAAATTTATATCTAAGTCCCTGGTCCAAAGAGAAGTGAATTTATCTCCCAGTCCTCAATCTTTTCTAAATTACCGTTTAGTCCCTAGCAGCCCATCTTATCTAAATTATTTAAAATATTTATAATCCCTCTCTTTATCTAATTTTAATCCCACTTTATTAAAATTTGATAGTCTCTAAACATGAGAAATTTTTCTAATTATCCACTTTGATCAATTTACTTGAAAATACATTTATATTAAAGTGCATCAATATCTTATCTTTATCCTTAACCATAAGTAAGATAATTTTAAATACTTTTAATTGTAAGGTTTGGAACACTATTCATATTCAAATAAAAGATATAACTAGAAGGCTTTTTTCTAGGAAAACAAATAAAAAATAAAAATTTTGTTCTCCATTGCCAGCCAGATCGATGAATATCTTGACCTTGGTGAAGCATTGTTGCTTCCAAAACCCAGCTGCCAGTGCCAACCTAACACCGCCCATCATAAGCATATGTACATCAATTTGACTGTGAGTGAGCCTGTTGGCGTAATTTCCAGCACCTCGAGTCTTCCCTATCCCCAGGTTCCTCCAAAATCTTATCTATTGGAGAATTAAGCTCTCTCGCCCCTTCTTCTGACAGAGGCCCAGCTACCAACAGGGTCCTTGTAGTAATTTCGGCCTAGCCTCCCACAATGTCTGTTCTAGATTCTGTATTAATCCCTGAAGTGTGGGATAGAGTGTGCTAAGAATTACAACCAAGTCCAGAAATACAAAAAAATTCCAAAATACATAAGTTAAGGTCCAGAACGGATAATACAACAACATAAAAACTACGTACAACATGGAAAAACATCATCTACTGACAGCCCGCTAAGAATCTCGCCAGCCTACTACTTCTGATCTGGAAAAAAATTTAATACAACATCATGAGCTTGCTAGCCCTTAAGTAATCCATTGAAAAGAAAATTACAGGATGAACAGAATTTATAAATCTCAATTTCAAATATCGAAAGTAATCAAAACTAAAACATGGGTTTACCAAAACTTAACCATAATACAGGATAAATAATCCATTAGATGTATGGTTCCAAAATATAATTGTTATCGGACAATACTATATCCTGAGAAATATCGGATCTCAAAAATGCAATTCCAAAATACAGTAAATTGCCCAGTAAGAGTATATGTCTCCAAATTTACTATAGATATCATAGGTCATTTATTTACCCTTGCTGACGTGAGCCAGAATATCAAAGGTCATTTATTTACCTTCAGTGGCCCAAGTCAGAATATCAGAGGTCATTTATTTACCCCGGTGACCCGAGACTAAGTATTAGAGGTCATTTATTTATCCTCGGTGACTCGAGACTGAATATCAGAGGCCGTTATTATTTTACCTTCGGACCGGTGTGAAACTGCAGTATCATTTTTTCAGAAATTCTTGTCGACAAGGTCAATGTTTAACCCCTGCTGTCAAGGTTAAGTATAGCTCATTTGGAGACTAAAATATTTGCAGACAAAACAAATCTCAGAGTCAAAGTACAGAGATATTCAAAAGATTTTCCATACAAGCAAAAATACAGAATTTCTTGATCCCGTTTAATAGAAAATAAACCAAATATTTTCAGCATAAATAAATAAAATAATAAATAAATAAATAAAACAAGGGAATAATAAAACTTGAATACAGGTAGGAATGGAATACAAGTGCCAAATAAAAGACAATGATTAAATAATTGATAAAAAATACACAAAGTTCTAGATGAGAAAAACAATAAAATACAAAACATAGACTAGTCAACACATCTAATAGCCCATTAATTACTCTAACATTTTTGAAGCTCATGTTACTGAAAATCGGCATAACAAGAATGAATGAGCTACAACTACAATAATAATTATGACTTCTAAGTTCATAATAGACACAGAAACTCACACAAAAATATACAACAAAATACAAACTAATTAATAGAGAAAATTATAAAAGGCTAAAGATGTTAGGGGAGAAAACAAGGATGACTTCCTGACATTGTCTTGGTTTGATGCAGCTCATGTGTCAAAAAAGCCGAAGCTGGTCGCGATCGAATCCATCGTCAAACGGAGCCTCGCATTCACAAGGGAGGATGGCCAACAGGACACACCGGGGAGGGACTTTGAAGATACCCAACCAGCCTAGAAGGAGCACACAGCACCAGAGGGACCTCCCGACACCTCCAGACTCTTCGGACCCATCCACGGGACTGAAGTGATGATGCTTAGAAACGGGCCAATCTATCAGTCCGAATAGGACCAACTATGTACTTGCTATCTTTGTAATCGCTACCTTTCATAAATAAAAGACTGTGGTTTATCCACTTTTATATAAAAAAAATATTATAGTGTCAGGATTTCAAAAGAAATGAAGTTCAAAATCAAAGTGAGAAGAAGAACATATATTTCACAGATAACTGCACTACATATCTCACCAATGGCCTCTTAGCCTATTGGTATTGGCTCCCTTATATAGGGTGTTGTTGGTTGAGAGAGATCCCAGGTTCAACACCTCGCGACCGCAAGGTAAAGGCACGTGCGTTCGTCACATTGTTTGCCCTGACGGGTTGGCGCTTGTCGCCTTTATCAAATAAATAAATAAATAAATAAATGCACTACATATCTCATTAACTTAACACGTCTTGAATAAAACTTACAACATTTGATATGCAGCTATGTATTCGACTTTTGTTGTAGATAGTACTAGTGTCTCTTACTTCTTTGAACTCCAGGTTATAGTACTTGAACAGAGAATAAACACATTCCCAGTGGTGCTTCTTCTATCATCTATGGAGCCGGCCTAGTCACTGTTAGTGAAGCCAACAAGTTTAAAGGTTGTGGAAGGAGTATATAAAATTCCATAATCTAGAGCGCCAGCAATATATCTCATAACTCTTTTGGCTGCAACATGATGTTGCTTTGAAGGTTGACTCATAAAACTTGATATGACACCAACTTAGAAAGAAATATCTAGCCGAGTATGCGTTAAATATATCAGTCCACCAACAATGCTTCATACTTGCTCGCATCTAAAGCTCTTGTGCCATCTTTGAGTTGCAACTTTTCATTAGTGTTCATTGGAGTTACAACTGGTTTACAATGCTTCATATTTAATCTGCTAGGAAGATCTTACGCATATTCTTACGTAGAAACAAATACACCTTCAACTCCTTGCTTAATTTCCAAAACCAAGGAAATAATGAAGTAACCCAAGATCCGGCTGCGTCTAAACATCATTTCAAGTTTGAATGTTTCAGTGAGACATTGAGTTGATCCCATGTAGATGATGTCATCTACATATACACAAACCAGCATAAATTATAAATTCATTGTCTTCACTTTCTCCTTGCTTCTTCTTATATATGGTAGGATCATTTTCACTTCTCTCAAATCCATGTTGAAGAAAATATGCATCAACCTTATTGTACCAAGCCCGAGGAGCTTGTTTTAACCCGTACAATGTCTTCCTTAGTTTGTAAACCTTGTTTCCTTCAGCTTGAATAATAAAACATCTGGCTAGGCTACATAAACTTCGTCTTGGAGTTCCCCGTTCAGAAAAGTCAATTTAACAAATACTGACCACTTCTTTTGAGCTGCAAATGCTAGTAAAACTCTTATACTCTCAAACTGAGCCACCGGTGAGAAAGTTTCTTCAAAATCCTCTCCTTGTACTTGTGGTTAGCCTTTTGCCACTAGCATGGCTTTATGCTTCTTAATTTTTCCATCTGTTGTATATTTTGTTTTGAATACCCACTTGAGCACTATTGCCTTCTTTCCTTTCGGCAGATTAACCAAGTCCCAAGTGTTGTTCTTTTGAATGGAGACGTGTGTAAGTTACATGCAGTTTGTCCTTTGTTGTATCTTTGTTGTAACCACATTTGCAACTTCATCACAAGTCGTAACTTGAGTAGTACCAGTTGCAACTTGCTCCGTGGGTATGTCTTGTTGGTCTCGCCGAGGTTGTTGTGTGGTTAATTATAACTCTATTTTTCCTCTTCAAGGAATCACATAAGCTCTCACATACACACTCGCACAATCAAGACAAAACATACAAGAAGAGAGGAGACAAAGAAGTTTGGTAACCCAGTTCAGCTAACCAAGCCTACGTCTGGGGGGCCAAGCCCGGAGAAGACAATCCACTAAGGGGCCGTTTGGTTGTTTGTAACTCTCCATTCACGGATGGAGAGTTACAAGAATGGGGAGTTACCGGATGAAGAGTTAAAAATGATGGGTACTTTTTGTGTTTGGTTGTTTAAAAGTGATGGATGTAGAAAATGGATGTACACTTTTTATGTTTGTTTGTAATGAAAGATGGACTGGATGGACGGATATATTTACTCATCTTATGAGTGGTGGGGTTACCAATTTTTGAAACATTTTAGGTATTTAAATATTTTTAAGAGAAAAATTAATGATCAGATAATTTTAAATCTTTTAAAATAAATTAATTGATTTAAATGTGAATTTTAATTAAAATATTTTGATTAATTTAAAATATTCAATATTAGGATATTTTAATTTAATACAAATATATATAATATTATTTTAAGAAAAACTAGGTATATTTTTTTCAACTTATTTATTGTTAAATAATTTTCAAAATATTTATGATATTTTTTTATTAAATATATAATATTATTATATATAATAATAATAATATATTATATATTATAATATATGTAATATATATATATATATATATATTATATTATATTTATTATATTATAATATATATTATATTATATATATATATATAATATAATATATATAATGGATGAGGGCTTTCAACTATGGATGTAACTCCCCATCCAGTCATTTTTGACCATAACCCCCCATCCAGTTTTTTTTGATGGCCAAACACTCATCTAGTTTTGAAAAACCAACCAAACAACCAAAAGTAAAAAGTACTGGATGGAGAGTTACCCATCCCTGGATGTAACTCTCCATCCAGTCAACCAAACAGCCCCTAAAGGTGTAGGGAAGACAGGAGTACAAGAGTCTCACTCACTCTCTCACTCTATCATAAACACCTCGACTCCTTGATTGACAATGACCACTATCACCCTTCTCCGGAGGGACTACTCTAGTCGGCTCACCTCAATCCATCGAGTCCTCGGTCTTATATAGATACCTCCATGTCTTCTCGCCTTTACAGCACTAGCCTCCACCTTTAGGATATCTGAAATCCCCGTGACTGCCAAATTGGACTCCTTCCATATTTGGCTGTTGTAACTTAGTTGTAACCGTAGTTGCAACATGGCTCGACTGACGAACTTGACCAAGGCTACAGCATCCAATGCACTTCTTCGACATCAACACACCTCCAACCCTCCTGGTTGAGTTTCGAGTCTACTACGTCAGATCCACCCGATCCTGACACGCAACTAGCCGATCCACCTCTCCGTCGCGTACTCAGCCTTTCACGGTCGCACCCCACCATGGCGCGAAACCTTCAATCAACCTTCATCTTCAATCATGCAGGTTGAGTTGTTGATTGGCTCCACCAATCTCTTTCCAAGCTTGGTCTTGATTCACCACAGCTTGGCCTATCATGCTCCACCATATTTGCTTTACCAAATATGGCCTTCTTGATTTGGCTTGTATCAATCACCTCATCACATATTAGTTGCCAAATCTTCCCTCTATTCTTATCTTCAATCAACACTCATCAATCCTCTTCCTTCCTAATGTGGTTGCTAGCATGCGATCTTCAAATCAGCTCTCAATCATCATGCATGCAATCATCTGCGTGATCAATCAACCAAATGAAGGGATGATGTGTGCTTCCTAGAATGGAGTCTCCAACCCATGTTGTAGTCAATTCACGTCTTGGGTTGCACTGGAAGCTGCTAGTTGATTCGCTCATCTTATGATGACCGTTGCACCCGGATTAAGAATGACTTGGACTTGTGTCAAATACTTGCCAATACTAGTGCCTCTGCACTAACAGCATGCTCATCATTCATTGCATCTTCCCATATTTTAATTCATGTAGCTTTAATATAGGTCATAGGATCAAAAACAGTTAATGCAAATATGCATAACTCATAGATTAATTTCTTTAAGATCTCAGACTCTTCTTTGAGGTGTTTCTTCTGGGCTTGAATTGCGTGGGCTTTGTCTTGTTTATGTATTGTTGCTTATGCTTGAGATACCCCCTCTTCTTTTAGTATTTGCAGGTTTTGTTGTGTTTGCTGAATGATGTTCTTCATTTGTACCTTTAATTGCACCATCACTTGTACCCTTGAACATTGGTACCTTCAGTTGCACCTCATCCAAATTTTCCGAGCTCCAACTGGCATTTTCAGTAAAAACTACATTCCTGCTCACTATAACTTTCCCACTAAGAGGATTATACATCCTGTAGGCTTTAGTGTCAGTATAATAGCCTATAAAAATGCATTTCTCACACTTCTCATCTAATTTTTAGAGTTGATGAGAATTAATCAACACATAACAAATGCATCCAAAAACTCTTAAATGAGTGACAAAAGGTTTAATACCTCTCCAGCTTCAAATGGTGTCTTATTAATTCTTTGCTTTAGTCGAGAAATATTGAGAATATACACTCCTCAGAGTAAATAAAGATTCCGCAGGAAATTGTTTGGAAGTTGCTTGCCTTTTAACAAACTTCTAGCCATCTATATCACTGTTCTGTTATTCCATTTGGCTACCCCGTATTGTTAAGGGGTATAGGGTGGATTCTCTTTGATTGGTCCTATGAAACCCCCTTCGCGTGGAAACCAGCCAGGAAACAAAGCACTGCTTTGGGCTGAAAGGAATGAGCTCGAGTTTTTAGTTGCCTGTGAACTACATGATCTTCACAAAATTGTGTAGTACCTTCAGAAAGCCCCCACTTTGCTTTTCCACAAACACTTTGTATTTCCTTAAAACAATCAAATGTTTGTGATTTAAATTTAAAAAAGAACACCAACTCATACGGGTGTAATCGTCAGTGAACAACAGAAAATATCGGTTTCCTCCCAAAGAATCAGTTTGCATAGGACCAACTAGATCAGCATGAACTAACTCCAGTGGTGCAGAGACTCTCTAGGTTTTACCAGATGAAAAAGAGTTTCTGACTTGCCTCCCATACAAACAAATTTCACAAGCTTCAAACTGTTTGATAAATGGAAACCCTCGAACCATGTTTTTTTTTCTTTAACAACTTCAATATTCCCTTGATATTCAGATCGCCATACCTTTGATGCCAGAGAAAAGACTCCACATCACTTGCATCCAAATTCAAATGTTCAACAGATGATGCTTCAAATGGGTACATCTTGCAGTGATGACACTGAATACCTTTTTTTGTAAGTCTTCTGATCATTATTCTGCCTTAAATTTGTGTATCTTCCTCAGCCTCTACCACGAATCCTCCCTCGAGTTGCACCTTTGCCAACACCTCTATAAAAGCCTCTGTCACTTTTTCTAATTGTAGAAGCCTCTTCTTTGACTTGAAATGTCCTTTCTATTAGAAATCAAACAATAGTCCCACATCGACTGTTAAAGAAAAAGTGTAGGGCTTAAGTAATAAAGTATATCTCTTAGTAGCGAGGCCTTTTGGGTTAAGCCCAAGAACAAAACCGTGCGGGCTTGGGCCCAAAGTGGACAATATCACTACTAGTGTGGAGATTTAGACTAAGCTCAATAGTGGTTCTAGCTGGACCAGTAGGGTCCAGCCCAGAAAGATTTAACACTTTCTTCATTTCTTTCAGCTGACCGGTTGATGCGAGCCTCATGAGCCTGCAGTGAGCCACTCAATTCATCAAGGGTCAGTTTGGAAAAATCTTTGGACTCCTCGATAGCTGCAACAACATGATCGAATTTGAGAGTCAAACTCCTGAGTACTATGGCCACAACAATATGATCTTCTATCAGTTCACCATAAGCTCGCATTTGGTTGATGATCACCACCACTCTAGATAAAAAGTCTTGGACAACCTCATTGTTTTTCATCTATATACTTTAAAACTCATGTCTTACAGTTTGCAATTTAACTATGATGACTTTATAATAAACCTGGAGATATTGAAAAATGGAGGTGATGGAACCTGTTTCATAACCGGGTACATAGAGAGGGAAAAGCTCTCTAGTGATGGAACCTTCTTAACCCCACAATTTGGAGGGTTGAAAAATGGAGGTGATGGAACTTTGTTTTCATCACTTAGGGTGCATAGAGAGGAAAAGCTCTGCGGTGAGTGCGGTCATGCATGAAGCGGTGGTGGCAAGCAGGCTAATTGGCGGAGCTCTCCAAATTGAAAAACAAGAGACATGTCACGGGTGTGGAAGCAAGCCATCTCCCCGGACATGGATGGGGCGGGCATCCACACACCACCTCATCCCCGGAGGGCGGCGTCCAATAGCCCGAGAAGAGACGGCGACACCTTCGCCGACGCGGTGGGGGAGAGACAGAAACCTGCTGAGCTCGAAGACCAATATGGCTGATAAGAAGACCTCACCGGAGGAGACAACTGTGCCCATACGGAAGATCACCCATTTGCATGCCTCCCTGGCTCTGGACGGCGATATGGTGGCCGGCAAGGAAGAAATGGAGACATTCACTGTGGCCACAGTGACAAAAATCAAAGACTGCCATTGGCCAAGAAGCTCTCAGAAGTCTTGAAGATAGCCCTGGAACGTAACTGGGAATGGCCAGTGAAGGAGTTCAGGGATGGAAGGCTAATGATCACATGTAAGTCGCCGATGGAGGCCCGAGAGATTGAAAAATCCGGTGAACTCCATTTCCCTACATTCTCAATCAAATGCGAGCCATGGTCCGCGGATATATGGAAGGTTGGCCCGTGGACGGGGTGATCAGTGGCTCGAAATCCGTAGGCTACCCACCTGCTGGAGCAGGGAACTCAAAGGGAAAGTGTTGAAAGGGGTGGTGACCTCCTATACATAGACAGGGCGGGAGGATGCCATGTCGATGACACTAGGGCCCTGGTAAGAATCAGAGGTGGCCGCACAATGCCATGTATTCTATAGACCAGCCTTGGTTCCCGGAAGTACAAGATCCTCGTCGAATTGGAGCGAGCGCAAGATCCACTGCCATGGAACAATGGTGAGCTAGGAGAAATCTCACATGATATGGAGAAGGAAGAGGAGGAATCCAACAAACAAGAAAAAGGGAAACATAACACTCAGGCTGCCAGAAAGATGAAGAAGACTAAAGAAATACCAGTGAAGAAATACCGGAGAACACCGCGGGGAAAGGAAGCACACCAAGACCGGTCCTGCATCTACGCAGGATCGATCTGTGGAACACAGACCGGCGGTCGGTCGTACAGCCAAGGCGGCGGAGGAGCAGACCCGCCCAGCCAACCTCGTGCTAGCCGTACCACGGACGACAGTGCGCAGTGGACATGTTTCGCAGCCTTATGGGCCCGTCAGCGAGAAGACACGTGACCAGGCACCCAGAACCACGTCTCCACTTCATGCAAACCTGGGACTCAAGCCTCACATGCATGCAGATTCGATTGAACCACGAATGGAAACCCAACACTCAAAAAAGTCGGCCGGACCCAAATACCATTGGGCATGACACCTCTGTGGTAACAAATACACCAGCAATAACTGGGCCGGGCCCAAATCAAGCACCACCAGATCCAGCGATAATAATGTCAACAAACCAACCCAGAGATCAGATTCCTCGCAGACCAGGGAAGGAACCAGCACTGGAACCAAACCAAGTAACCCATTCACCAAGTGATGGCGCCACTTTGAGGTTGAACCAACCTACTGCACCACAAGAGGGCAACACACAAGGGATGGCTGAACCAATTGAACCATAGGAGGGCCTTATTTCAGAACTAGCCCAGCAAACCAAAGGAGGACATCACACCGAAGTTGACTAAACCAAATACAACAAAGGAGCTCATTGAAGATCAAATGCAATCCAAAATTCTCCAAGGGACCAGCCCAATTTCATACACATCCAACCCAGGCCCAATTTGCAACCTAGCAAATCTAAATCCACAATCCCTCCATATTGTGGACTTAATTAATCATGGCATTATTGATCTAAACAATGCCATTCCAAAGTACATGAATGGGGGTTGGAACCTAATTTCTAATGCAACCTGGAACAGCACGCCAAACTGGCCAGGGAAGGCAACACATGAACATGGAGAAGGGAAGGGCCCAAGGAATTATCCTGATGAACCACAATCAACAGCACAGGGGAAAAGGAAAGGCACTGGAGCACCAACCAAATCAAGGGGTCGCCCTAAAAAGAGCAATCTCCTTCCAAAACCAGAGGAAAATATCAACTCCACTACAAGCAAAAGAAGAATGGATCGCATAGATCCCCAAGGTATGAGCTCATCCTCTTCCTCTGATATTTTTTCTTTTGATTGGGATGACAAGGAACTACTCTCGACGGCTATCACAATGGGGGTTGACATACACCACAAGGATAATTAAGAGGCATATTTACACCATATGCGGTTAAGGGAATCGGTAAGGGCTGGCAGACCCATAGGAGGCATCTAAGCCGACTCGGAAAACTGGAACCCAGGGCAAGGTTAAGTTTCCTCCATGAAGCTAACCACATGGAATGTTAGGGGACTGGGGAAACGTAAAAAATGTTTCCTAGTAAGGGATTTCTTTGCCACACATAAGCTAGACCTTTTCTGTCTACAAGAGACAAAACTGGCCAATGTAGACAACCGTATATGGAGAAGTTTGGGGGGTGCCGGGTATGACACCAGGATAACCCTCCAAGCGTAAAACACCAGGGTGGCTGCTGTATGGGGTGGAGCAGCTCCAGGTTCAATCTAATCAGCAGTAACATCGACACCTTCAGCTTGACGGCAATACTTGAAGACCGATCCAATAAAAAAGTTTGGATGTGCACCACGGTTTATGGACCGTGCGAACGAAGTCTCAAGCAAGCTTTCTGGGATGAGCTACGACAAATCAGATCCCGATGGGGGGGCCTATGGATTATAGGAGGGGATTTCAACGCTACCCTATTAGAAGCAGACAATAATAAGACCCCGCATAACACACAGAGTCGGAGGGACTTCGGGGAATTAATTGAGGAACTCCACTTATGGGACCCTCCATTGATGGGGCAACATTACACCTGGACGGATGGGCGCAACAACCCAACCCTCATCAGACTAGATCGTTTCCTCATATCGGACTCATGGTCATCGGATTTTCCCCAAGTGCGGCAATCAGCGCTTCCAAGGATCAGATCGGACCACACCCCAATTATGCTCGAGTGCGGCTCACACACGATATACACCTTCCCATTCCACTTCAACAGGTCATGGACAACTACTGAGGGCTTTTGGGAGATGATACAAGTTTGGTGGGAGGAGCCGATTTTATTGGAAGTGGAGAATTCACACTAGCCAAGAAACTAGCCCTCATCCATAAACGCTTAAAGCTGTGGGACGCACAGAAAAAGCAAGAAGAACGGGCATGGAAGAAGGAAATAATGGCTACCATCCAACTGTTGGATCAAAAGGAGGAATCAACCACACTAAACAACGAGGAGGAGCAAACCAAATTATCCCTCAAAAAGGAATATGAAGACTTTATCAGATCAGAGGAGGCATACTGGACACAAAGCTCCCGCATCACCTGGCTTAAAGAAGGAGACCGGAATACCAAGTACTTCTATGCGTTGGCAAACGAAAAAAGAAACCGTAACTGGATACACAAAATATAGGTGGAAAACAACATGGTTGAAGGACAAGTGAATATTACATCAACCCTCAATGAGCACTTCACAAAGATCTTTGGCACCAAAAGACAACACAGATTACCTATCAATTGGGACAGACTACTCGCACACAAAAGACAGGTTGACCTCCAATACCTAGATGCTCCCTTCACCAAGGCAGAAATCTGGGCAGCAGTCAGGGACCTTAACCCAGATAAGGCACCGGGACTGGACGGTTTCCCAATGACAATATACCAACAGGGTTGGCGAATCATGAAGGATGAGATAACCAGACTCTTCAATAAGCTATATCAAGGCACACCAACCTTGGAAAGACTAAATTCGGCCTACATCACCCTAATCCCTAAGACAAACACACCAGTGACCTTATCAGACTACAGATCAATCAGTTTACTGAATTGCTCCATGAAGATAGTCACTAAGGTGCTGGCCAATAGACTTGGGGGAATTATCAATGAATTGGTAAATCAATCACAATCAGCATTTATCAAAGGAAGATGCATCCAGGATAACATCGTAGTTGCTGAAGAACTCATCCACAGAATGAAACAAGGAAGGGGGAATGGAACTTTACTTAAGGTAGATTTTGAGAAGGCCTTCGACATGGTAGATTGGGAATTCCTGCTGGAAATGTTACATGCCCGCGGATTTGGTCCACGATGGATTACCTGGATAAGGATAATCCTCACATCCTCCAAGGCTAAATTCCTCCTCAACGGCCAACCCACCGGATATGTACGGCACCAAAGAGGTTTAAGACATGGGGACCCTTTATCACCTCTTCTCTTCGTCCTGGTAACAGACGTCTTCAGCATGATGATGACAAATGCTACGAGGGCAAATCTATTTCGGGGTGTTTGCTTTGGGGAGACTGAAGAGGAAGAGATCTCTACCCTCCAATATGCAGATGACCTGCTGATTTTATGTTCAGGAGGACTTGAAAATTTCAGAACTCTGAAAATGATCTTCTCCATCTACGAAGGCATCTTTGGCCTTCAGATCAACTACCACAAGAGTATCGCCATCCCTATCAAAGTGACCTCTTACACTGCATAGGACATTGAACAAATGATGGGGTGTAACATTGGCGCCCTACCTATTGGATACCTTGGACTACCAATATCAAGAGCAAAGCCAAGGAAGGAGGACTGGAGAACTGTCATCAACAAGGTCAAAGGACGACTAACTACATGGAAAGGGAAGCTGTTATCCTTGGGGGCACATCACTCTCATAATGCGGTACTCTCGGCCATCCCGATCTACTGGCTTTCCATCTACCAGATGCCAGAGTGGGTTGGCACTTGTTGTCAATCGACTACCCAAAGATGCCCGAATGGGTTAGCACTTGTTGTCCATAGCCATTCTCTGGGCAACGTGGAAGGAACGTAATAGTAGATGTTTTCAAGACAAATGTCGCGTTTTCATTAAAACAATTCGCGACATTGACTTCCTAACATTGTCTTGGTTTGATGCAGCTCAACCATCCAAGAGGCCAAAGTTGATTGCGATGGAGACAATTGTTAAAAGAAGTCTCGCCTTCACTAGGGAGGAGGACTCGCAGCCCACACCCGGGAGGGATTTCGACGACACTCAAGCAAATTAAAGAAGCTTTGCAGGGGCGCCTCCAGCACAGAGAAACGCCCTAAGGGAACGCATAGAAGATGTAGAGGGATAACACATCCCAATGTAACGAACCCACTGAGGGTCCACCTATGTAATCACCAGCTATCATTAAATAAAAGAATGCGGTTTATCCGCTTTTATCAAAAAAAATAATAAATAAACTGTTGTCAACAGTTTATAAATCATCTTCAACAAAAGATGTTCACGAGTGAACTAGAATGATTAAACCCTAAACTAGTCTTCCCGGGGACGCAGCATCTCGGCCAGCATGACCTTTGCAAAGATCAACCCTGTAATCAATTACAACCAAAACCTTAGCTTGACATGCATATATAACCAACCACACTTGTATATCATGAATAATACAAAGGATGTTAGTGAATTAATATATGGATACTTGAGAGCTATTTCCGAGTTTCAACTACACAAAGTGAAACCCCTAGACACGGTATGAAAAGTGAAGGTGATTTACTCCAAACTTTGAACCTAAATATAGAAGAGAAATGAGGAGAACTTGTCACATAAATCATCAATTATGTGGTGCAAAATGCTCATACACCCCACCTCTGCTCATTGGGTGTGAATGCCTAGAACTGTTGAGTGTGAACCTACACCACTGCAAAATAATTGCCCAGTTATCTGTATTAGGTCCTCTGTAACATTGGATGTAAATACACCTATCAACTTATACCAACTGCCGCTTGGCCTATTGATACCGGGTCCCTTGCGTAATACGGATGGGGTGTGTTCTCCCAAGTGATCCCAAGATCGAGCCTCATACGCACAAAATGAGGGGTCAAGTGTGCATAGCAACTAAGGTCCATGTTGGGCACGTTCATGGCTTCCCTTGTGGAAACACTTGTTGCCTTTGTCAAAAAAAAGAACCCTGTAAAAAAGTTCAGTGTGAACATATGGCATGGACCTAGTGTCCCTTCATTTTGTTTTTTCTCCAATGATCACCTACAAGTGAAGCGAGGATAGATGAGATCGATCGAGATGGTTGCAATGAAACCAAATTAATCCATTTATTAGGCGTCGCTTTATTATTGGTTGGTCGTTGAGTGTTTAATGTTCAAACGCTTCAGGCCACAAAGGTTGAAAGTATTTCTGGAGACTCAAGTTTAAGGAAAAGATTTCATAGCTAACTGTACGGTCTGATGAGGCTAATGAGCACAAATGCCCAATGAGAAACGACCAAATATTTTTTTTTTGTTGTTGTTTTTTTCGTATGGGTTTTGATTTGTTTGTCAGGCAATACCAAATTAAACATGCCACCAAACCATTCGAAACAAAAAGTAACATCTGATCATACCAAATGCAGTTACTAATACTCCGACAAGACTTTGCAAATCACGCAGATGCGCGCAGGTGGCATTTATTTATTAATTAAACCAGAATACATATTAGATAAAGACATCAATACTCAATGTCACTTCCACCGATTTAATTAACATAAAACCATTACTGCATTGAAGTTAATTATCTAGTAAACTTCAACGCGCCATTGACCATTTTGTTTCAGCTTGCGTAGCATTTCCTTCCAATCCACACCTTTTTCCTGAGCAATCTTCTCGAATATCTCCAGAATCTCAGGCATCATTGACTTTGATCCAGCAAAATATATATATGCACCACCATTTAATAGTCTGAAAATTTCATCACGGCCTTCGTAGATGCTATCGTCCACAGAGTTATTCAAGGCCCTCTGATATCTACATTATTTCAATTATCATTAATTAATTAATGATTAAATATTAACTACATAAGGAATATTTATTAGTTAGTTTATCTTAAGTACGTACTTGAAGTGATAACTGTTGTCTTTTTCGATTTGAGTAAATTCGTTGTCGTAAAGAAGGCTGTTATAGTCGTCAGCCCCGGAGATCAACCAGGCGGCCAGTCCATTGAATGTAACTCCTGAATTTGGATCTACGAACAATCGCTGGAGGTTGCTGCGGAAAGGAGCAATACCAGTTGCCGTCCCAACCATGATATGTTTGCCTTCCGGAGGTTCTTGTACGAATACCATTTTTCCATCTACAGGACCTGTACAATATATAAAAGGCATTCCGATTTTGTCAGAAAAAGAAAAAAAAAAGTCTTGTAATTAAATATAAAATTTTAAAGAATTTATTTTCAAACCTGAAATTTGAACTTCGTCTCCAGGTTTAAGGTTACAGAGGTAGTTACTAACACTTTGTTCCGTCAGATCCGCACGACGAACGCAGAGACTGAGTGTCTGGCCATCAAAAGAATCTCCATTTCTGCTTGACGCAATCGAGAAATCGCGTAGGACCTGCAGGATAATAATTATAAGTAGCTAGAGAAAATTAAATCACAAACATGAAAATTAATGTACTTAAACAAGCTCACCGATTGAAAATGGACATGAAGAAATTGGCCTTCCACAAAACTAAATTTGCCTCCGTGATTCAGCACAATATGGCAGATCTCTCCGATGCCCGCCTTTAGGGCCAGCAAGAGTTTTCACTGAGACAACTGTTGTTGTGTAAACCTTGTCGACTTTCGAAGGTAGTTGTCTAGTATCCCCAGCTTCTAGAGGGATGACTACAGCATTCAGTTTTGTAGCTCGGCGTGCAGACATGCAGAGAACCTTGTGATTATAATTGTAATGTTGTTTCTCATTTCTCCAAGATAGACACGGCAGGGATGTCGGCGCATTTTTTCCTAAACTCAGATTAGTGAAAATCTGCATTCCAGGAATGAATGTGAGCTACAACTGCAGTAATAATAATTACGGCTTCCAATTGTTCACACACACACACACACACACAACATAGAGAATTGTAAAGGGCTAGCTAAAGATGTTTACCTGGGAGCCAGAATGATTAAACCCTAAACCCTTCCCGGGGAGCATCTTAGCATGCATGACGCTGCAAAGATCAACCCTGCAATCAACCATAACCAAAACCTTAGCTTGACATGCATATATAACGAACCATAAATAATACAAAAGGGTTGTTAATTAGTGAAATATAGGAATACTTGAGAGCCATTTCCAGAGCTTCAACAACAGCACAAAGTGAAAAACCTAGCCAATAGTATGAAGAGTGAAATAAGAGGGACTCCTATATATAGATCTATAGAAGAGAAACCAGGGGTCCTTGGTTTACAAATATCATCAATTATGTGGTCCAAAAATGCTCATATGGCTCCTATCCCTTCCACGTGGTCCTCTATAGCAATTGAACATGAGACAATAGATAATGTATACATCGTATGCCGTACAATTATGAACTTTGAGGCCAAGTAACATCGGTTGGTTTGTTTAGCAAGGATAAAATGGAAATATGTAAAACCTAGTTCTTTTATCATATATGCTTTTAGATGAAATTATATTGAAATAATAGAGTCCCAATATCCCGATTTAGTCACTCTATTATCTAGATAGAAAGCGGCCTTTTAATCATAATTTATAAATTAAAAGACTTTTTAAATTTTCTATTTTCATGATTGTAAAAATAAGAATTAAATTAAAGGCATATGTATAGGGACCAAAAAGTCTTGAAAAGTATATGTATAGGGAAAAAGTGCAGTAGGGAGGGGCTAGTATTTACTAATCCGATTTATAATAGAGGGGTAAAAAGGCGATTACGTATAATAGAAGTAGACTAAATTAGGTGATTAAGCGAAATAATATATTTAGTTTTTATTTAATAGAATACATGTGACCAAGCAATGTGATCACCTTTGCAATAGCTAGGATATTAAGTGTGTATTTCATTTCCATCCAAAATCCGTATTTTATCTACATTTCTAAAATAAAATGAAATTCATATTTTTCTATATTTCTCCAAAAAAAAAAAATAAAGAGAATTTGACTTAGTGATGTGCCAGGCATAGAAGAAACTACGCAATTTGATCATGTGTTTGACACATGATATAATTTTATTTTAATTTTTAAAATTTTAATTTATTAGCTCGATATGGTTACTACAAATCTCAGGATTTTATTGCCCCATATAGTGTCTGGCCAAGTTAATAAGTCCCAGTTAATAAGTCCCTGTATATATATCGAAGACAAAAATTATCAATTTTTTGTGGTCCATATATATATATATATATATATATATATATATATATATATATATAGAAGACAAATGAGTGGGACTGGCGGGTCACAAAAAGCACCAACTACGTGGTGCAAAAATACTCCTTAAGGCCTTTTCAAAAAATAAAAATAAAAATAAAAATACTCCTTCACGTCTCTATAACAATTGAGGTTTAATTATCAGAATGGTCCCTCTATTTTTCTCTCTCTTTCTTTTTAGTCCCTGCTTTTCAGATTGTCCCTTTTTAGTCCCTCTACTATTTAGTTTGGGTAAAGTAAGTCCCTCTATTATTTAGATTGGGTAAAATAAGTCCCTCTACTATTTAAATTGGGTAAAATAAGTCCCTTTATTTTTAATCCCTTTTACACATGACAGCCCAAATTAAATAGTAGAGGGACTAAAAAGGGACAATCTGAAAAGCAGGGACTAAAAAAAAAAAAGAGAAAAATAGAGGGACCATTCTGATAATTAAACCTAACAATTCAACATGCGAAACATTTTGTGGGAAGAAGACAATAGATAATTCATTATTCATTCATGTCCCCATTAATTATCCTCCCACGTCACATGGTCACATGGTCACATGGTCCTCTTTACCATGCATCCTTTTGTCACGTGGGTTTATTAAGCAAGTACAAATCAAAATATGTGAACCGAGCTAGTTCTCATCTTATAATATATTTTGTTGTTCGTTATGTCTTGAATCACGAGGGTGAGACTCAGACAAAACCCGTACTTTAATAATTCATTATTAGATAGCATGCTCCCACCTCTTTATTTGTTGTTGATGATCTATTGGAGAGCGTACTCTCACCTCTTTATTTCTTTGTTGTTTTGTTCGAAGATTCGTCAATTCTGTGATGTGGTATGCTATTTTCTGGTCTCTTTCCCTTCAATTTTTTTATTTTTATTTTTTATTTTTTATTTTTTATTTTTTTTATTAACTTGGTTGCTTCTGTTCATAGTAAGGTTACTATTAACTATGTATAAAAACCAAATACTTGAGATTACATTAATACTTTGGATTAAGCTACTAAGATAGGGATTTTTTTGTGGATGGCCCAGGGATTAAATTCCATTTCTTGCGAGATGAAGAGAATTTAAATGTGGTGTTGTTCGCATGGACTAGCACCAAGGCCAAGCTTACTGCGGACCTTTGTCAAAAAAAAAACTATATAACAAAAATTCTAATAAATCTCATAAAGCCCGCATGTCAATTCCTTCATTCATGGTTGTCATGTAGGATTGTATAGGTTCAAAACTGATTTCAGCCCGGAGAATGTGGAGAATCACTACATAACTTTTAAGGCATGTTATGTTGAAATAAAAAAGGTGACTGAGCCCAACGGTGCAGGTTGGGATGACACGACTAAAACTATCACTCTTGACTCAGTTGTAGCACTGACATACATTGATTCCTACTGCCCCCACACACACACACACACACACCAACCCACACACACACACAATTAACGAAGTTGGGTGGGGGAGGAGTTAAGAAGAACATAGTGGTTGGGCTATCGTCCCAAGAAAGGACAATTGAATGGTTAAGAGGGCTTACAATGGTCCCGGTCCCAGTAAAGATCCAGATAATAGCACCAACTAGGGTTAGAGCAAGGAGTCTGCCGGCCGGGGAAGAAAATCGCAAATCTTAGGCGAGTGTGGTCCAAAATTGAAGACAGGCTGCTCCAATGGAGATCATCTTTGCTCCTGGCCCAATGTTGGAGAGATTGAAAGCCTCTATGACTGACTCCATCACCTTTGGTGAAGACCTGGTGGCGAAGGCTCAGGCGACAATGAGGTTTTCACTCTATGGTAAGCTCTTTGGGAAACCTCCACCTCTAGAGATTGTAAGGGAAAATTTTGGGAGGCAGTGGGTGTGATTTGGCGAGGCTACAATTGTTGATCTACCAAATGGATTTTTCTTGATTTAAGTGCTCATCGGAGCTAATAGTGGATTCCTTGCTAATCAAAGGGCCATGGTCCATTAAAGGTCTCACCTTACAACTAATTCGGTGGATGTCAGACTTCTAGCCGTGCTTCGGGAAACTATCTACGACCACCTTATGGGCCCAACTTTATCATCTTTCTTCTGAATACTGGGAGATGGAATCCCTTGAGATAGTCCCGTCTTACTTCGGGTGAGTCCTGAAAAAAGATTTGAGGACATCGGAGCCGGACAGGGGGTGTTATGCGAGGATCTGCATCGAAGTGAACCTGTGTTCCATTGAAGTGAGGAATCTCGGTAAACACTCCTTACAACCGACTCTTTATCGGTATAATGTACGAAAAACTACTTGTGTTCTGCTACAGGTGTAGGGTCATTGGACATGACGTTGATCATTTGCCAAGAGGAGCTCTGAGGAGTTGGTCATGCGTGGAGCGGGACCCGGGATGTACCCTTTAAAACCACAAGGCAAAGGAGTTGCAAGCGAGGATACCAAACACGCAACTCGAATCACGGGAGCCTTGAGACACACAAAGACTGTGAGGATGAACCACCACAGAGCAACCAAGGTGGATGTCGGTTTATGGCCCCTGGCTTGTTGCTTGTCGGTGATAGGTAAATGGCAAAGGTCTCACCCAATAGGGAGGCCGAAACCCTAACATTCAGGAAGGCAACGCAGGAACATACAACTGTCACAAGGGGACTGGAATGAGCATCGGAGAAAATAGAGAGGGAAAGGTGGTCACCAGCCAACAGGGGGAGGCACGTGCGAAATCTGATTATTCAAACTTGCAACAACCTAAGGAACATATGGCAACATAGAAAAAATGTGGATGGGTTCTCGAGAACAACGTTCAGAGTGGGAATAGGCTTGATGAGTCAGAGAAAAGTAATGAGGTGAACAGAGAGGCACCAGACTCAGTCGTACGACTTAAGTAACGCGTTAGGAACCAACTTGATTGTCTAGAGCTTTTGAAACGAGATCGGACGAATGAAATGGATCTCGGGCCACCTAGTGATGAAATCCTATGATATCTCCAGTCTACGGGGGCCTGGAACGATAGAGATGAAGAGGGAAGTGGATCTACGGGGTTGAGTACATCTTTAGATGAGAGTGTGATTATACTAGACCCTAAAAAGCCTATTGATCCCAACCTGGTCACTTACTCAAGCAAGGAAAAGGAGAATCAAATGTATGAAAGCCTTCAAGAACACTCCTCTGTTGTTTCCTTGGCTGCAAGGGCGCTCAATGGAGGAGGAGATGAAAATGAGTGCCTTGAGAGAGGAACTAGCATGGAGCAAGAGGGCTATACTTCTCAAGGCAGTATGAATCTGGAGTATGAGGGTTCCAAGAAAGGCAGAATTTGGGCAAGACTTGACAGAATTCTAGCTAATGGGTTTTGGCATGATTCTTTCTTCTCTTATTATGTCAAAAACCTACCAAGATATCAATCTAACCATAGCCCCATTCTTTTACAATGTTGGTTTTCCAAGGTAAAAGGATATAGACCCTTTAGATTTGAGAGTACCTGGGCACAGTCCTCTGATCAGCATAGTATCAAGGAAGTTTAGGGTATGAAGGCTATAGGAAATCCCATGCATGATATAAGCCATAAATTTAGCCTGATTAAGAATTATAATAATATGAAACAAGGATTGGATACTGCAATCAGGGTTACTGAGGAAAATTTTTTAGAGATTGTGTCAGATTGCTATAGGCCAGGGGATCATAATGACTTAATAAAGAGGTTAAGGCCCCTATTCAATAGGCAACAAGCTTTGCTAAGACAAAATACCACCATTTGGGCCCAAAGATCCATATTAAAATGGCTACAGCATGGTGATCACAATTTAAAGTTTTTCTATTAAGTGACAGGGAATCATAGGGTCAAACAAAAGAATCATCCATATTGTAGTCTAAGTAACCAGGTCATTACTGATTTTGAGCGAATATAACAAGAATTTATTCATTTCTACTCCAAACTCTAGAATTATGAGAATCCCCTAAACACTGAAGAATTAATTAGGGCAATACCAGATGATTTGCCAACCTTGATAGAGAAACAAAGAGAACAGTTAATCAAACCCATAACCGGACATGAAATATACAAATTCCTCTATGCCAACAAGGAAATCCACTGGACCTAATGGTCTAAATGTAGAATTTTTTAGATTCTTTTGGCATATTATAGGGGAGTCAATGAATCATGCCATCATGCATTTCTTTAATCATGCACACCTACCAACAAGCTAGAATAGATCTCATATATGTCTCATCCCAAAAAAACAGAACCCTTAATCTGTTAAGGATTTCAGGCCTATATCCCTATGTAATGTTAACTATAAGATAATCACTAAAATTATAGCCAACAGAATTAGGGATTTTCTACCTGACATTATTGGAGCAGCACAGTCTACTTTTATCCAAGGTAGAAGTATTTTCGATAATGTTTTGTTGGCACAAGAATTGGCACATTCACTATAGAAGAATACTCTAGACCACTTGATGATGATGCTTAAGATTGATATGGAAAAAGCATATTACGTGGTGAGATGGGAGGTCAGAATAGCTATGATCCTAACTAGGATGAAATTCCCTCAATTGTGGATTAACTAGGTCGGGGCTTGTATAGAATCCCCACCATGGCATTCATAATTAATGGTCAAGTAGGACAATAGATTACACCCAAAGCGGGTCTTAGGCAGGAGATCCACTCTCTCCCTATCATTTATCTTGATTTCCTAGGTACTAACCAATATTCTAAGTAAAGCAGGGACTATGAACATGATAAGAGGAATCTACATTAGTCCAAATAAAATAATTAACCATTGTCTTTATGCAGATGATTTGTTAGTTTGCTGTAAGGCCACTAGAAGCAATTCCAGGGCTTTAAAAATGTGCATTGGTCTCTATTCTGCACTAATAGTACTGAGACCAAATTTTGAGAAGTCTGAGTGTTTTTTTTCCTTCAATATTCAATCTAAAACTAAAGAGATCTATCTTGAATATCCTTAGAATCCAACAGGGCTCCTTCCCTTTTAAGTATTTGGGGTGTTGGATATCACCTGACAAAATCCCTTACACCTATTTTAGAACAATGACAGAGAGAGTGGAAAGGAAATTATCACATTGGAAAACTATGAGTCTGTCCATGACTAGTAGGGTCCCCTTGTTAGGGCAACAATCATGGCTTTACCTATATATGGTCTAATTGTCTATACAATCCCTGACTCAGTTCTTGATAGCATAATGAAGACAATAAGGAATTTCATTTGGGCTAACAATAGGCAAGGCAGTGGCCTACATCTCATCAACTGGAAAACTGTTTCCAGTGAGAAAGCTGAGGGTGGGCTAGGCTTTAGGAACCTAAGAACTATGAAATATGCTATACTGTCCAAACACGTTGTGGAGCTGTTGAATGAGAGTCAAAAAGCATGGGCTCTCCAGATGAAACACAAATATGGGCAGTTGAACATATGTGCACAGTCATCAAAACAACACACATCTCATATTTACAAGGCATTGATGGATTCTGCTAAAAAAACTAGGAATTTAATTGGGATAGATGACATGGTACTCACTAATTCCATTTACTATGAACCCCAGATTTTTGACATGCCAATTACTCTCAAACCAACACTCATAAATATGAATTATGATTTGTATGGCCTTACGATATCTTATGGCTAAAGATACATGGGATGCAGTGGTAGTAAATGACCTTTTGATCCTATAACTGCTCAGTGTGTTTTGAGTATACAAGTTGAGCCAAACTTGAGGAAATATGCGTACATGGAAATGGCTGCCACAGGTCTTTAGCAGATCCATAACTGCTGCTATATATACTAGAATCAAGGCAAAACCGTGGACCAAGATTGGAAGGACTTATGGAAACTAAATGTGACTTCAAAGATCCACTTATTTCTATAGAAGTTGTTTCATGGAAAAATGCCAATACTGGAATTCCTTTATCATAGAGGAATGGGACCTGAGGAGTTATGTCCATGATGTAAACTTACAAAGGAAACCATAGTCCATTTATTTATTGATTGCATGTGGTCACAGAAGGTTTAGAAGGAAGCAAGAATTCAAGCATACTTGAAGCAAGGCAACCTGCAACATGAGGACATCTTACAGGGAGAATGGATGTGTACGAATAACAAAGGGAGGCGAAGAAAGGATGAAGTGGGTGCAAGAATAATTGCTTACATACTCTGGCACATCTGGAAGTCTAGATGCATTTCTATATTAAGAAACCAGCTGTTAACTCCTTATATGGTTGCAGAGAAGGCTCTCATGATTGTATTAGAATATATTCACAGATATCCTTCTGTTGAAAAACAATTGATGATAGGGAGAGAACCTGGGAGAGGAGCCACTATGGCTTCCTTTTATTCTTTGATGCTCCATACTAGAAGGCAGGTAATGCTGCAGGCATTGCTTACATCCTTCTTACTAATGAGGACAAGTTTTATTTTGCAGGATTTAGATCTGCGAGGCTGATTCAGCGTTTGAGGGAGAACTAAAAGCAATAAGAGAAGGGCTGGAGCAGGCAATCAAGTTTGGAAGCAATAAAGTACTTTTACACATTAACAGCATCTATATAGCAATAATGCTGCAAGAAGGAAAAGTTGATAAGGACTGGAGGACAGAGGATACAACAAGGAGATGTAGAGCCTTGCTTTCCTTGACACATAATTGGGAGGTTTGGTTTATTCCAAGGTCCCAGAATGAGATGGTTGATGATATGACAAAGTCTGCCAGAAGTAAAGAAGCTGAAGATTTCTTCACGGAAGAACAAAAGCTACCAAATAGACTTAAGGGTTTTTTTTGTTGAATCTTAGAGAATTTGTTTTGAACAATTGTAATGTCTAGTTAGTCAGTTATGGCTCTATCTACCAAAAAATAATTTCTATAAGTTTTCAGTATACGGCATACATGTAAGGGGTGTAACATATATATGTGATGTATCCAACTCTCTGCTGGGTTGCAGGCACACCCAGCTGCGAGGCATTTCATCAATAGGCCAATTGAGAACTATGAATGTCTTAGGATAATATACGGGGAGGACAATGCGATGAGCTCCTACACAACATCCTTATTTTCAGCTTTCGGGGACATAATTAACCATGAAGAAAACAACAATGATATAAAGAGAATTTGATTAAGTGATGTGCCAGGCACAATAAGAAACTACGCAATTTGATCATGTGTTTCACACATGATATAATTTTATTTAATTTTTTAGAAATTAGATTCTCGTATTTTGAAGAGAAAATTATCTATAGGTCATTGACACTATTTGGCACTGTTTCCCACCCAAAACACTATTACATTACACCCCTACACACCCCCCAAGGACCCTATGGTAAAAAAAAACAATGCTAGGGACTTTTTATTACTTATCAATATTTTAAATCTTTTTAATAGTAATTTTTATTATTTTGAAAATTCAATTTTATTTCAAATTCTTCATTTGGTATACAATGCATGCATTTACTATGGCCGTTATGAGTGGTCACTGGTCTTATCTGGAATAATATTGCACGTGATATTTTACTTCAATAATTTATATCAAGGTTTGACATATATAACCCTATAATTCCTAATATTTTAAATAGAGAAAAGTATCAATAGATTCTCTTCCTTCTTTAGCATTTGATTAATTCCTCCCTCAACTTCACAATAGTCTTTTATTTTTATTTTTTATTTTTTTTAACAAAGTGGACAAGTCACTATTTACACTATTCATCATGTAGAGGGAGGAATTCAAACCATATCCATCTGCCCATTGAACTATTTAAGGGCCCAAGTCACAGGTTTATTGATTCAATAGCCGGGTCAATATGCATATTAATAATTAAAAAAACTATTTTAAATACTTTATATATATATATATATATAAATATATAAATATAAAACTATTTTAAATAAAAGGTACTTATTTAAATAGTATTTTATTATTAAAATAATATTTTATTAATAAAATATTACTATAACCAGAAAATATTAAAATCGGGTCAGTTCCATGACCTGTTCAACGGTTCAACAGGTCGGACAGGCGGTCCAGTCCAGTTCTAGCAACTATGATTCAAACTCCCCGACCTCCCACATGGGACTCCGGTACCCTATCGTAGAACTACACCAATATATGTTGGCACTTCTCAATGTATATATATATATATATATATATATATATATATATATATATATTGACATAGGTACAAAGACCCCATCTGGGCCGGGACGTGGCCATAGTCTCCGAAAAGTAAACTCGACTCGAGCTTGCTCCCCCCATTTACGGGGGTGAAGACTCGATCCCGAGACTTGCCTAAGGAGAATTACCCAACACACGGAACCCAAAGTTATACCGCTAGGCTATGAGCCTTTTAGTTTTCTCAATATTCTTAAAAAATATTTTTTTTTTCTTAAGAAAACTATACTTTTCAATACAATAATTTATTATTAAAATTACTATCTTATTTCTAAAAGTAGAGATAATTATTTATTAGTCCCTGATACTATTTGATACTATTTTCCACCTAAAATACATAAACTCAAAATATTATTATACTAAGCCTCTACACACCTCTCTCAAGGACCCCAAAAGAAAAAGTAAATATACCAAGAACCAATAATTCATTATCTACTAAAAATAATCCGGCTCAGACGTGAAAGCAACCGCACCGTGCTAGCCCAAGGGAGTAGCTTGGGCCATTGATTATCTTTTCCCTCCTGGCTAGCATCTCGCCCCAATCCACCCCTTTTTCATAAGCAATTTTCTCAAATATCTACATAATTCCATCCATTATCCACTTTAATTTATGTGGTCCACTTAGTCAGAAAAAATTATCAATTTATGTGGTCCATGTGTATATAGAAGACAAAATTATCAATTTATGTGGTCACTATATATATATAGAAGACAAATGAGTGGAACTCGGTCACAAAAAAACATCAATTACGTGGTGCAAAAATACTCCTTCAAGTCTCTATAGCAATTGAACATGTGAAACATTTCATTAGAAGAAGACAATTGATAATTCATTATTCATTCATGTCCCCATTATCCCCTCCCAGGCCACGTGGTCCTCTTTAATTACCATCCTATCGTCACGTGGCCTATTTATCAAGTACAAATCAAAATATGTAAACCTAGCGAGGTCTCATCTTTCTCTTAGATAAAACTGTTCATCCCCGTTTTGCAGCAGTACTGTTCATCCACTGTTTCTGGGCCCATATATTGTTTATGATATTGTTCAAATAGGTCTGGTTGGGTCCTATGTGAGAGGAGTCGTTTCGCTCCCCTCCTGGGTTGCAAGGCAGAGGGTTTTATTAGCTCAGTAAGATTCCTGCAAATCTTATGGGCGTGCATGTTGCAGGACTTTCATTGCCCCATGTGGCGTCTGGCTGAATTAACAAGTCATGGTAACAATTCAGTTACCACCATTAAAGCTGGTAATCTTCAAGAAAATTAACATCATCTAAATGTGTTGAAATATTAATACCCATAAGAGGGTTATTGTCGAAGACATCACTTCAGTATATAAATTGCCTCAACATTTTCTCTTTTATTGACACTTGATAAAGATCGACAAAGTGCCTTGGTGTATGACAGGTACGCAATCAGTGCCTTCTACTCCACATCGATAACATATATTTTTTGAATGCTGACTTGATCCACTTTTGTCCTTGAACTATTTTTCTTCATAATTTGTCCACTTTTGCTGGTAAGATGCATCGGTATGACCATTATGATTTTTTTGATATTTATTCCAGTCACAGCCTCTTCCACGACCATGACCACGACTACGACCGCAGCCATGGCCGCTCCCATGGTTGCGACCATGTCCTCGTTTTGAATTTTCATATGTCATCGCATTCACTTCAGGGAATGGATCGGAACCAATAGGACGTGATTCATGACTTTTCATCAGTAGTTCTTTATTTTCTTCAGTCACAAGCAAACATGAAATTAATTTAGGATATTTTATGAATCCTTTCTCTAGATATTGTTGCTATAAGAGCATATTCAAGGCATGAAAAATGAAGGATGTTTTCTCTGGCATATCAGAATCAATAATCTTCTCTCTGCATAATTTCAATTGAGAATTGATTTGAAATATAGTTGCTCCAAGGGTACCTGAATACCAACCTACACTACTTTACCATGCCAAGGTGAAGAAAGACCAACAAGATGAGCAGTTCAGAAAGTTTTTGGAGATGTTCAAGGCATTGCACATCAATGTCCCGTTTGTGGAAGCCCTATCACAAATGCCGAGGTATGCCAAGTTTTTGAAGGAGCTGCTCACCAATAAGAGAAAATTGGAGGAAGTGTCCACAGCGAACTAAGTGAAAAGTGCTCAGTCGTTCGCAACAACAAACTATAAAAGAAGGAGAATGATCAAAGGAGTTTTATAATTCCTTGCACTATTGGAGGATTGATGGATGAGAAGGAAAACATCTTTAATTTTTCTTAAGTTAGAGTTTTTGTCTACTTAGATGTTATGGAGATTGATACCCAACATCTTGCATCATTTGGGCCTCATTGAGGTCAAAGATGGTGGGATTTATAAACCTCAAATTTCAAATTAATAGTTTTATTTTATAAAAATATTTCAATTTGATGATTATTACAGTTAAAAGTGTCAACTTATAACCGGGCCTTAATTAATGGTTTCCATTACTAATATATATATATATATATATATATATATATATATATATAAACCTAAGGGATGGATGAGACTCATGAGAGGTTTCATGAGAGTGGGTAACAATCCACTATAACTCCCCTTTTAGCCATCCGGCTAATTTGACTGTAACTCCCTATCCAAAAATTTTGGATGGCTACTTTCACATCCTAAAATAAGTAACTCAGAAAAACACATAAAGTATGAAGTTCTGGAAGGGGATTTCCTCATCACTGGATGTAACTCCCCATCCAACTAACCAAACACATCCTAAGTTTGTCAAGACTTACAATAGTAAGTCCAAGTCTAATCATCTAATGGTTGATATGCGTTCAATTAACCATATTTTTTATACTATTTTAATCCTCATTTTTCATTCAATCTGAAGACATTATAGGCCACTGATACCGAATTTATGTTGAATTTCACTTACAGGACATTAGAAGGGTTCCAAAGCAAAAACAAGGAAATTCGGCATTAATTGAGGCTAAAACAAAGCATAAAAGAATTCACAGTGGCGCGCGTAAGCACGCGCCCACACATAGATGACCGTGGGATCTCTACTAAAGCACGCTCCTGCCTACGACCGTATCAACGGCCGTGTAGATCGCAACCAGATCCAAGTCTATCCAAATTTAAAAGATTTTGATTGGAGATCGCGTTCAGCCGATTCAAAGTATATAAAAAGGAGATTATTAGAGTTTTCGGGGGAGGCCGTCAGATTCCACTTCAATAATCCACCTTTATAATTCATCTCGTGACGGCGAGGGGATCCAAGAGAAGCTTTATTATACATCCGTGCACACCGCCAACAATGGAGAAAAGAGCATTGGACATTATGTTTGCTTTTTTTCCTCTTACTTCATTTTGGATGTGTGTTCCCTTTTAATGGGGAACTAATTTGTTAGATACTTGGGCATGTTGAACCTCCGGGTTTTATTTTAATTTTTCTAATCTAGGTTTTTATTTCTGATTGGTTGCTTGAATAATTGAGATCTATTGAATGTTTTGCATGCATTAAATTTCTGTTTGTGATAGCCCTGGTTTTCAATTATAGTTCACCGGGGGAAGAAGCGAACGCCTCCCCAGTGAAGACATACTTGAATAGAAAGGAGCATGATCATACCGAGAACTCGTGTTTTTAGGTGAGAGACTCCTTTATATATATTATTCTCATGATTCTTCCAAGTTATAGGTCCTCTATAACATCATGCAGTACCCTGGGTACTAAGATTAGTAATTCGCCTCGACGGAGGGTATGAAAGCACCATAGGAACCCTTGGTCAATTATCTTACAACCATCAGTTTAGAAACCTATATCTAACTATCTGTATGAAAACCCAGAGGGGATACATCGCCCGAGTATCTTCCTTCTTTGATTGATTACCCCTTTTTGATCACATCCTTCTTTCGTAGCTCAAGTCTTTAGCTTTCCTTATATAATTAGGTTAAAAATCCCACCAAAATTCTAATTATACTAGGTATTGGAAGAATAGTGTTTTTGGTAATCTTCAGTCCTTGAGGATCGATATCTGACTTTTAGAGTCCACTTTATTACTTGATACAACCCGTGCACTTACGTTAGTAAGCATATATAAGCATTAGGAAGCACATCAAGTTTTTTGTACGATTGCAGGACTTAGATTATTAGAAGCACTTCTAGTCTTTTACTTAGTCATTAGTTTAGGTTTTCTAGTTTTATAAGTGTATAACCCGAGCAAACCCTACAGGGTTGGTCGAAGAAGATAGCGAGATCGAAAGGATGTTACACCGAAGGATCAGAGAGTTGGAGAATATAACTCCTAAACCAGCTTCAAAGGCCTCACGAAGTAAACCCTTAGGAGCAGAAAATTCGACACCTTTAGACGTTAACATTGAGTTCAAGGAACCAACAGCGATGGCCGAAAGGAGAAGGATACTATTTCAAGACGCCGGAGTACACTGGAGAGGAGTTCAGCGTTCAACCACCACTATTGAATTTGAACTTCGAGATCAAAGACAACATGATAAACATCATCCAGAACACCGCTCAGTTTGACGGTCATCCAGATGAGGACCCCATGCTCATTTGGCGCGTTTCATTCAGATATGTAACATGTTTAAGATCACAAGGGTGTCTGACGATGCAACCAAACTAAGTCTTTTTCTTTTTAGCTTGCGCAAAGTAGCTTATAGGTGGCTTACTACGCTACCAGCAGGGAGTATTAGGACTTGGAGAGACATGATGGACAAATTTTATGGAAGATACTTCCCTCCAAGGAAGGCGGCTAGGATTAGACAAGAGATACCATCCTTCAAACCAGGAGAAATAGAGTCGTTGTTCGAAGCTCACGAGAGATAAAAGGATCTACTTCAGCAATGTCCCCATCACAGTCTCCAGCCGCATACAAGGATTCACACCTTCTATAATGGTTTGAACAACCACACCAAACAACTTGTAGATGCAGCAGTTGGAGGATCATTAGGTAATAAGTACCCCGAGGATGCGGAACAGTTATTCGAAAGCATCACAAGCAATGAATCTCATTGGTCCTCAAGAGGAAAGCAAACCAACAGTTTTGGAGCTCATGCTGTAAGTTCAAATCCAGGCCTTGAAGCTAAGGTAGATGATTTGTCCCGGAAACTAGATCTCTTGACCACTAATGGTCCAAATTCAGCTCCAGCTTTGGTGATGTTTTGCAGCACATGTGGTGGAGGAAATAACATCTCACAATGCCATATTGCCATCACAGAGGTAACCCCCACCGAACAAGTACAATACATGGGGAATGCACCCCGACTACAAGGGACTCAAATTAAACCTTACATGCCAAATTGGAGTTACCCAGGATTAGCATATGGAAATCCCCAAGGAGCCCAAGCACCTCCATGCTTTCAACAACCCAAGACCTAAGTACAAAGCGGAAGATATTTTGGCTAGGTTCATAATGACAACTGATAATAGGTTTGACAACATAAACGCAACCCTGTGGAATGTGCAAGCGAGTATCCAAAATCTGGAGCATCTAGTCGGACAGCTCGCAAAATGGGCAGCAAAGAGACCTCCAGGCAATCTACTTAATTAGTAACACGGAGGCTAACTCGTGAGAACAACTGAAAGCCATCACGCTGAAGAGTGGAAATGAGGTAGAACTACTGGTGAAAGAACCTCCAAGAAAGAGCTATTAAATAGAAATTAGAGAACCATCCGGAACAAAGGAAGTTGCTGAGGACAGAGAAGTGAAAAGGAGATAGAGGTAGAACAACCACAAATTCCAGAATATTAACCTCGAGTACGCTACCCCGAGAGATTGAAAAAGGATAAGGAGGATACCCACTTTAAGAAGTTCATGGCAACAATGAAGCAACTGCACATAAACTTACCGTTAGTCGAAGTGCTCACACATATGTCGAAATATGTGAAATACATGAAAGAGCTACTTAGTAACAAGAGAAAGTTATAAGAGCTTGCAGCGGTAACCTTGAATGAGCAATGCTCAGCGATCATACAATCCAAATTACCAAGGAAACTGAAAGATCCTGAGAGCATGGTCATCCCTTGTGTCATAGGGGATGGGATTAAGGAAAACGCATTAGCAGATTTTGGAGCTAGTATTAACGTCATGCCTTATAAACTCTTCATGAAGCTAGGAATTGGAGATCCGAAACCTACCAGAATGACCCTGCAACTAGCTGATCGCTCGATAAAACGACGACGAGGAATTACAGAGGACATACTTGTTGGTGTTGATAAATTCATTTTTCTCGCAGATTTTGTTCTATTAGATATGGACGACGATGTGGAAGTACCAATCATTTTAGGACGACCATTTTGGGCCACCACAAGGGCCTTACATGACCACCATGAAGGGAGAATGTCACTCAGTATGAGAGACAATAAAGTAGTATTTCACTTACCATCCGCCATGCGCCACACCATGGCCCATGATAACACATCCTATTGTGTAGATAAGACTGACCTCATTTTTTATGATTGCATGAAGGAAATGTTAGCGATAAATTCGTTAAAAGAATATCTTGGTAATCAAGATGATGGGCCAGGGGAACTTGAAGTGGAAGCTGTTGACACTGAAGAAAAACGAAAGCAAGGGGGAGAAGGAAGGAAGAAATAACCCCCATCACAAGAAAAATCCTGGAAGGAGAAATACAAATGCAGAAACAACAAGAACACTGACGTCCAAGAAGAGATAGGAAACTGTGCAAGTATTTGTCATGGTGAGTCCCCTATTTACTCCAGTTTAGGATTTTCTTTATTCGGGAGTTGCTTCCATGGCAGAACTGAAGAAGGACTTCATTTTTTTGAAACACCATGAGGTAAATTATAGGAACGTCAAGCTAGTGACGTTAAACAAGCGCTTATTAGGAGGCAAACCAAGCAGATAGGAAAAAAAATTTAGTCTAATTAGTCCAGTTTAGCTTTAGGGATTTTAATAAATTGATATAATTTCCTGATCCATCATAGATTACATTTCTTCAGTAATATGATTAATTGGGTGGATTTTAGTACTCGCGCTAGGGCAACATCATTAATTGAAATTCTCTGCCAGTGAAATCCACACGGACGCAAACGCGCCCGTGTAGTACCTACGAATTTAAGGGAAAATTACGCTAATAAGTTACGCGGCCGCGTCCTTATATTCCCTCATCCAATAAATTTACACGGGTTGCCGGGCTTGCCCACGCCCGTGTATCGCGAGTAAATATCAAAACACGGGGCACACCGGTTCATTCCCTCACACCTCTTTGTTTTGCCATACCCTAAACCGCGCTCTTCCTCCTCTTCACCCTTCAATCGAACAACTCCAGGACTTTTCCTTGCTCGACAGATCCTTCAAACTCAATTTTTACTTCATAATCAAGCCAAAACTTAGGTAATCTCTTTTATTCACACTATTTGGTGTTTAATTTAGAACCTATAAGTTCTAAGGCTTCACTGTATTTCCAAAGAGCTCTTTTTTGTATTCCATAGATTAAGAGCTTAATTAGAAGGATTTCATAGTGTGGTTATTTATATGAATGGGTAGAGTTCTCCCGTGAATTTTGAATGGACAAAACCGTATAAGAGGGTGCATCGCCGATGGCCCCACTGTGAGGAGTTTTATAATCCACGCGGGTGCGCCGAAAAGGCGCGTGGGCAGGCCATTTCAGGGGCCCGCAGAGAAATAGTGCCTGACTTAAATTTTTCTTCTCACAATACTTGGATTGTAATTTTCAAAATAGGTATAGCGTGAACCAAGAACACCACCAAGGGTCAGAAGCGAGACGGGGTGAGGGTTTGTCCTCCTCAACTCCCCAGTTTCTTCACACTCGATTTAGGGAGAGCGCTACAACACCTTTGTCACTAAGTGATTTTGCCCCACTCGCCTTATTGACTGGACAGTGCTGCAGAAGTTGGGTTCGAGACACAGGTTCAGGGCCTGGTCAGCTTCGGTGGATGGGACTGTGTCTTCACCATCTCAGAGCCAGTCTATACAGAGATAGTACTTGAGGTTCTGAGCAGCTTTGATCCCGATCGGAGTCATTTCACTACAGGGAGCCCTGAAGCGATTAGTTTCTAGCTCTATAGTGAAATGAGATACTTGAGCGTCATAGAGTTCTCCATATATATGGGACTCTGCGATCGGGAGTACACCGAGACACCTAACTATTAGGATCTCGTGGTCGACTTTCTTGAGGACATGCCCTCATTTTAGAGATATTGTCCACGGATAGCACACAGAGAGGGCGTGGACTTGCGGAAGGCACCTTATATTATAGACCCAGTCCATTGCTATTTATAGGCACTCTTCAGTCGCTCGATTGTCGATCGGGATGACATTATCGGGGTTATCACACTAGTCGATCTTCTCGCGATGCATAGCATGGTAGAGCTACAAACCATTCATCTCCGCCACTACCTCACTGATTTCATCGCCCACCAAGGACAGTACGGCCGACTATGAGCGATCTCAGCAAGACCTTATGTGATAAGATTAGTTCGCGGTATGGGCTTACTCAGATATGTCAATAGGTACTACAGGGAGCACACCATGGAGTCCCTTTGATTCTCGCAACTCCATGCGATAGGACTGATTGAGCACAACGACTGCGGATACGTGTTTGTTAGGCGCACTCACGGGTTGGATCATACCCACGTCCAGGAGGAGCCTTAAGCCACACCGACACCAAAGACCCCAGTCACGGTTCCATCATCAGTGGCACCTCCTCCGCCCAATAACATTCCCCAGCCGAGTATATAGCGCCTGATTCGAGCCGACCGGCGGGCGATTTTCCAGGAGCTTCGCCATCTTCGGGCGGAGCATGAGCAAACACGGTGGGACATGCGCCAAATTCTCTCTTTGCTCCGTGATCGGTCCATCTCCCTAGCACGACAAGCACCCTCCACATCTTCTACCGCATCAGTCTCAACACACCCCTCTGCAGTCCCGACACGTACACCGCCCTCATCCGCAGCACCAGATCCCCATCCAACCACCACCCATTATACTAGTTGTTTCTCCTAAGGATTGATTTATCTTCGAAGGATCAAGAGTTGTATTTATTTCCACGAGTTAGCAAGGGCTTATACATGCTGCTCTTTTGTTATTTTCTTATGGTTACTATCGTTGTTTATTTAGTTTTTCATTTGGAGGCTTATGCTACTTTACTATCTATCCTTTTGTCCCCTCGCGGGATTAATAGGAAACATATTGTGGAAAGTATGACTAACTACCCCAGAAATATATTGCGAATCGAACTCATCAAGTTAAACCCGGGAAGTCTAATTAGTATACCATCTCCTTAATTTTTATTTCATTATATTTTATTGTTTGCATTGAGGACAATGCAATATTTTAAGTGGGGGATGGATAACTAGCTAGCTATATTTTATTGCAAATCTTTATGAAAAAGGCATGCTAGTGCACACTTAGAATTTATTAAAACTCTAATATAGGGACCAAAAGGGCCGATTCGGTATAATAGAGGGACTAATTTGGGTATTAGACCGCTATTGCTTGCTTCTGGGCGCACTACATAGATGACAAGGTATGTTTATGTATTATAAATTTTTATTGTATATAAGATACATGAATTAATCAATTCATGTATCTAATTATATATAATTAATTTATAGGATAGTTGTAGTTTTATGATAAGATTTAAGGGGATGAAGTAACTAAATGCATTGACTAAATGGTGAGACATAATATAGGACAGACCAAAGTAGACTGTTGAGGCTGATAATTCGCATGTCCTTGCGATCAGAGCGGATCAGGAGTAATGAGTAGAATTTGATGGAGATTGGTGAGCTTCACTTCGCTCGGAAGAGAATTGATCAAATATAGGTGGAGGTCCAGGATGAGTATCGTCTTCAGAGACAACACCTTCTCTTTATATTACAATCTTGTAGGGAAGGTCAAGAAATCTATCTCCGGACTCTTTGAAAATCAAGTCAAATACCTCAATTGAAGGTGGAGAAGAAGAATAAGAGGAGAAGATCGTAGGAGAAGTATGAGAGAAGAAAGCAAAGAGAATTTCATAGTGAGTTTGAGAGTTTGTTTGATCTATTGCTGGGCTTCCTTATATATTATTCACTGTTGGCTTTCGGTTAGGTAGTTAGGGATTACTTGGGGGTAAAAAAAGGAAGCTTACTCAAAATTCCTTGGCATCTTTGGCTTCTCCTAATCATTAGTTATTTATTCAGTTATTTTCAATGGCCCTCTGATCTTGACTCTCAAGATTGTGCCACATGTAGTCTCAACTTTTCCTCATAACATAGATAATTTCTCTGTCTAACAAATCATGTAATAAGAATAATTATTACTAATAAATCTCATTTCTAATATTTAGCAGTTGTTGCCCAAGTTTTTTTTTTTGGTAATATGAGCGGTAAGTCGCTAAGAAACCAAGGGTGTCCACAAGCCTCGCCAGGGCAAACATTAGGGCAAGGCCCGTGCAAACTTGGGCGCTGGGACCACCGGCCACTATCACTGCTCACACTTCCAGAAATGTGCCCTCACCAGTGAATCGAACCCAAGACCTCTTGGTCATTGGAATTCTTGCAGTGGTTGCCCAAGTTGATAGAAGTGATGAAAGGAGAGATAGGGCAGACAAAGACAGTAGCAGCAAAGCAAATAATATCAGGGTTGCAAATATATATATATATATATATATATATATATATATATATATACAAGTCGACAATCGTCTCTCGAAAGTCAGGGGCAAACAACGCGGCACCCATGCGTGCGTGCCCTCACCTTGTGGTCTTGGGGGTTCAAACTTGGGATTGTCCCAACCAACGAAGCCCTACACAAGGGACCCGGTACCAATAGGCCAAGAGGCTGTTGGTATCAGGGTTGCAACTATTCGAAGAGGTCTTTGAGCAGTGCTCTTATGGGAAGGCATTATTTGGTGCAGATACTATTGGCTATCTAGACATTGCCCTTGTCTGCTTCTTCACATGGATCAAAGCTGTAGAAAAGATCTATGGTTTCATGCTTTTGCAAGAAGAGCTTTCTCCACTGTTGGTTGCATGGGCTCAATGTTTATGCCTGGATGTTGTTGTCAAGGATGTGATGCCTGAAATTGATAAGCTTATTGAGCATGCCAAAAGGACTAAAGCTTGGAGAATTGAAGTCAGAGCTACTGAAAACAATGGTATATTGTATCCGAAAGGCTAGAATTTATCTATGTATTTATGTGAATGAATAAAAGTGTTGTTATGGGAGTTTGATTGTGATAATTGTTTCTCAACTATAAGAAAAATGAATATTTTGAAATTTTCCAAGTTTCAGTATTAAAGTATTAGGTTCACAATATTTTATTTAAAGTGGGTTTAACCCATATTTGGGCTATTGAACTAGGCTCAAATTCAAAATGACATGAGCTTGACCAATTTTCATAAAGAGCCCCCGCAGGCTCCTCGATTAGACCCGAAGCTACAGCCTCGGTCATCGGCTGCTTCCCCAACCATAGCCGATCCTCAAATGACTTCTCTCCCTGGAGACTCACCTCCTCATCCTTCGTTGCCTCCTTTAGTTGAGCAACGGTCGGGCTTGGATCCACAGGTTGAATGTTGGTTGGGACTGGCTCCGATTTGAGCGAAAGAGAGACCTCGATGGCCAGCACAACGGAAGATTCAGGACCAAGCTATACCGCGTTACGCATCGACCGCTGAGCTCACTTGATAAGAGCAACGTAGTCTTCTTCTAATGACAAACCCCCCGTAGGGACTGTCACCCCTTCCAAAGGTGGAGCAGCCTCCGAGGATGGAGTAGTCTCCCAAATAAAAGTGACCCCCTTAACCACTCTTGAAGAATGGCTCGACCCGCGAGCCAAGCTTTTCTTCCCTCCCGACGGCCCTTTGATAGTGATTTTCCTCCTCTTCTTCAAAAACTATTCTGCTTTCTTCAAAGATCCTTCGACCATTTGCTTTCCCTTCCCTAAAGGACCAGGGGGAGTGGCTTTCAAATTCGCCAACACAAAGAGGGGGAGCTCTTCAAGCTTCATTGGAGCACCTCCTGAATCTAGAGCAAAGGACAGGATTAAAGACAAAATCAACTGTCAACTCGCTAGAAGTGTGAAACAGGAGTAGGTCCTACCTATGGCTAAGTACAGGCCACACTTCTGAAGATTCTCTGGTATCAAGTATACATTGACATGAATCTTAGAAAAGTCTCATAGAACCTCAAACTGGTTCTCCTCCTTGACAATCATCCCTTCCTTGTACGCTATGTTGACTCGGGCAGCATCCCACTTAGTTCGGACAACCCACTTGAGCTTACTAGAGACGAAGAACTTAATAGAGGAAGGGACCGGGCCAAGGAAGCGCTTTCTCAAGTGGGGTTGAAAGAAATACCATTTGGTACCCGTATGTTGACTCAAACCAAAGAAAAGATGGAACCAACAATGAGTACATAATTATACATATTTTCATACTACATTTGCATGCACTCAACCTATCTTTTCACACAGATTTCTCTATTTTTGTACTATTTTAGGTATTTTGTTCTGATTGAACAGGAAAACTGGCACTCGGGACAAAATAAGCTGAAACCAGGACAATTCAGAGCGAAAAGAGTCGAACTGACAAGTACACAGCCGTGTCTCTGGGCATGCACAAAGGGCACAGGCATGCTTATGCCCATGGAACTCTCGGGATTCTAGAAAACGCATTTCAGGACAGAACACGGGTGTGCTTAGATCAACACACCCGTGCTTCAAGATTTTTGAAGTCTATAAAAGGGCACTTACATCAACTTTTTAAGGGGAATTTTGGTGGATCGACTTTGTGGCGATTCTTTTGCAATCGGCTAGTGTTTCAGAAAGGAGATTAAAGGCGGAGGAGACATCGAGCGAGGGAATTTATATTCGTTTATTATGTCTTCCTCTTTAGATCTTGTTAGGGTTTCTTATAGTATGAGATGTTAAACCTTTTGTGGTGCCTCGGGTCCTTAAACCCTAGGATGAACATGAGACTCTTTTCCTTTCTTTTAATACTAGGTTTTTCTTTTTTATTATTCTTGTGAATTGTCTATGTGAGCTTAATAATTGTGGTTTGTTAGTACGAAAGCACTGATCGCATACCTGCAGTTACTTGCATACCTGCAATTGCTTAATTAATGAAGAGAAATCTCAATCAAGCTAGATTTGGGCATAGTTGATAGGGGGTGCACGTACGTCAAGAAATCAGGTGATCACGATGATTACACAGCACACTCTCCAGATCAGGGTAAAACCTAATAGTGGGAACCACAAAATAATAATAATAATAATAACAATAATAATAATAATATAGTCGTACAGCGAAGTCACTGTATGGGAGTGGGGTTTGGCTGCACAAGAAATCTGGATCAAACTAATTTAAGGTTCTCCACGGTCCAAGAATATATCAACTAGATAGCCAATATTAAGGAAATTAGTCAACAAAAGGGATTCTTAGGGGGATAGAGTTTCGTGGTGCCATGTTCTCTTAACTAATAACCCTAGATTTGCCAACTATTCACTTTAGTTTTAGTTCTTCTTTAGATTACTTCATTAGGATCACAAAACCACCAAACATATTTTAGGCTAGATAATAGAAGATAAATTAGTACTAGCTCTGCCGGTCCCTATGGATTCGACTACCATACCTTCAGGGTACTTTACTACTTGAACACACTTGCGGGTAGGGTTGATCAAGTTGTTCGTGAGCAGCTCGAGATCGGCTTGGAATTTCGAGCTTTCGAGTCGAGCTCGATCGAGCTTAGCTCAAAAGCTCGAAATTTAATAATATATATTAATATATAATATAAATATTAATAAATATTAATATATAATATAATATATGAATAAAATATTTAATATTTAATATTAATATATAATATAAAATATAAAAAAAAATAATTTATAAATAAGTTTTTAATTTCGAGTTAAATCGAGCCAAAATCGAGATTTCAAAATTATAATTGAACTCTTAATTTCGAGCTAAATCGAGTCGAGATCGAGCAAACTTATTTGAGCTAATTTCGAGCTCGAGCTAGAATATTTCGAGCCGAATTTGAGCTGGGCCTAGCCCAATCAAGCTCAACCCGTTTACAGCTTTACTTGCAAGCGAGCATAACATATCAACAACCAAAAGGGTTGGTTTGATGCCAAAGTTACTAAAAACTATCACGAACCCGCATAGCGATCTTATCGAGTTTGGGGACTGTTGAGAAGGACATAGGTGGTGATGATGCAAAATCTCTCAGATAATCTCGGGGAAGGGCAACCTAAGACCGGTTGCTAGAGCATCTTGGTAAATGGCTATCTTCCGCTTATTAGAAGGTGCGCTAGCTCGCTCCGAAGGAGCCGGAACCCTATACGTAAAAGGAAGGGAAGAGATGTTGTAAAGGTCGACCGTGGCTTGGATATCTTCTATGGAGAGGATACTAGGAAAAGCCTTAGACCCAGGCTTAGACCGTCTAGAAGACGAAGAAGGGACCCTAGGAGTCGGAGGTGAGGAAGGAGGCTAGGAAGGGACCTGGAACTTATGGGAGTGATCTCCATTACCTTAACAGAAGACGCGAGCAGAGAAATATGAAGAACGAGAGTGAGAGACTCACGCGTGATGTATCATAGAAGCTTGGAGGTGAAGCGTGAAGATAAAGAATGAAATCCTTTCCCTTTCTCTTAAGGCTTCAAAGTCGATCTCCCAAACGACCAAATCACCTTCGACGGCCCAGATTACATTGTGAAACAGCGCATAATGGAAACATGACACATGAACAGCAAAAATCGTGCCCATCATTACAATCTCCTCCCCATGCCATGCATTTTCGACAGAGCTTCTAGAACGACATGACGTGAAGCAGAGATATACACCCGACAGTAAATGCAACACAAGTTTTGAGACGAACGCTTACCTCATCCCATCTGAAGCACAAAGACTTCACTTGAACTCTTGGCAAACGGTCTTGACCCAATTCAATTATATGTTGACCAGAAAAACTCCTATGGATTCGAACCAACTCCCTCCAAGCTCTACTTGGCCATGACCCAAGGTTCCGAGGCGTCGACTTGGCTCTGCTAAGATTTAACTCGGTTATAGTCTAGACTACCAGCATGTTGCCTCAACTCGGATCTCGGACAATCAGCCACGACCCCAAATCTGGACACAATGGTTCGACGCGGACCTTGCACACCCTAATCGACTCAACCGGTACCTCGGCTGAGTCTCAGGCTTGTACTTCAACTCTACTACCTCACCCACTCGTCCCAAGACCGACACCGGTCCAACCAACCCCAGTTGACTCAACCATACGCTTAGCTTTCCAAGCCGACATGAGTTCGAATATAATTCAGCCAAAACTCAGGCTCACACGTAAGTGTACGAAGGAAGGGACTAGTGATATGCGTAAATCTGGGAAGTTGCTTGGCCTCATCCTAGGCGTACACATGGACTAATCCCAAGCACCCGTCTGGCTACTACAGATCCCTATATCAGACATCCCTTCTGGGAAAATTTGTTTGTAGTCGATTATGTGGGAGAAATGCTTTCGAGGAAGAGATCGGGGGCAATAATTTGGGCTCGATCGCAAGATCCAAGATGCGATGGGAGTCATGCACGCTTCGGATGAACGACTATAAGAGGAAAGAGAACAATGGGACAAGGTATGCAATCTCTCGATTGAGAATCCTTCCTCCACTTTCAAATTCCTCTCTAGCTAACTTGAGCATCAGAGCTATCCTCGGGTGGCCGGTCCACCCACGCTTACTTTTCTTTTTGCAAGCCTTCCGACAAGTAAGAAGGAGCAAGCCGTACCTCCCCCGGCAACCGTGACAATCCTTTACCATAAAACAAATCTCAACCGTTGGTCAAGTATCAGACTCGATCACAAGGAGAAGTCGATTTTTACACTAATATAATACTTAAATATTGTTAATGGTTGAACGTTCCCACTATAAAACCTATTACTCCACGGTGTGCCGAGATAGCATTGATAAAATTTATCAACATTGTCCACAAAACAAATAAGCCAAAAAAAATAAAAAATATATAATTCTAAATACAATAAAAATTATTCATATGTATCTTCACATAGAATTCCAAGCTTTTAAACTTAATATTCTCAATTGTAATATTAAACACTAGATTATAAATTTTCCTCACTTGTTTTCAGTCGCATCCCCACAACTTGCATCCTTGAACATTGTGACAAAAACATATTAATATATACTAGTAAAATGCACGTGCGTTGCACGACAGATATGTTGAGTTGTTTGGTATTTTTTAAAATTTAAATTTATTGTATTTACATTATATTTTATAGTTTATCCCTTTTTCATTAACATTGGCTTATATATATTGTTTTTATGTATATATATATATAATAAAATATAGTGATATATAAAAAACACATATCAAAAATTATATATAGTATATCCAACAAGATCATTATACACAAATGATTTGAGAGTCAGGTATACTTCTTAATATTAATAATACAAAGGAATTGAATGCAAAAGGTGATAAACATAATCAATTCATTCTTTCTGTTGTTATAATTAAAAAAAAAAAGTGAAGCAAGAGGAACTACAAATAATGTGTGGGCAAGGTAGCAAAAATTAGTAAAATCATGCTGCTGGCACACAAAATGAAGAGCTAAGAGTGGGAGGGAGCATGCAAACCAATTGTGGCCCTGTTGGATTACAACTTATATGTACATCATCCATATCAGACAGGCCAAGTTGGGGTGATCAGACATATCCATATATCAATGACATACAAGTGACTGTAATCACTACCCGTGACCTTGTAAAATTTATGAAAACTCACACAACATACACACATGTATATATCAACACACATCAAGAAATACAGATATTAAACAGACAACTAACCTTGCATTGTGGACAAAAATACATGGCCACGTTTCCTCCCTGCAATCATCCAGTTATTCACATTTATTTCATACAGTAGTTCATCGTGCAACCACCCAAAAGAATCAATGATCAAAACAATATTGTCCACACACAAAAACATATCATTCTTCAATTAAGATGAATTCAAGTATTTTTAAACATTCTAAAATAGTAAGTGAAAAGCCTAAGACACATCCAATATTTAAGACAATCATATATAAATTTGCAAGCATTTTAAGATATTTAAATTTTACAAAAGGCAATTTGATAAACTTACATTGGCGGGGACCGTGGTCTTTCTACAAGATCCTTTAATCTTACAATGCTCCCTTTGCATACTCACGGTTGTCCAACTCTTAAGCAATCTGAAGAAAATGGGAGAAAACCAAGCGCAAGGCATAGATCGAAAGTGCAATGTGTCGTTGTAAGATAAGTGTGCTCTTGATGAGTAAATTCTCCCTCAACTCCAAGATTTGCTGATATAGGTGTATGTGCTCCAACATTTACGTCACGGACTCCATATCACGATATTAATATACCTTTAGTTGGCACATTCCCACCCACATCTAAGGCCTTAAAAAGTTAGAAGTCCATATTAGATGAAGAAAAATTAGTTTATGTACTCCATGAACTTTAAATGAAATATAATTGCTTACCTTCATTGGTCATCCTCCCAATCGGATCTTTGAACAAGATTGTTTCCCTAGAAGGAGAGATGACAAGCTGGAAAGAAACTTGAGATCGACCTTCCATCACCTTTTCGGTATGTACAAATCCATCGTGAAGATCCATCCACACATCATATATGTGTATAGAAGCCTTCATTTGTGAGTGCATTATCCCTACGCATGATAAGGTGAAGTGAATCCACATCAATGCGATAAGTAGGAAAAAAGAAATCAGAGCATACTCCCAAGTTATATGATATTGACAACATGCAAATATCACTTACAGATTTTCAATGTATCAAATAGATGACTAATATGGAAGGTGTACATGTGTGTGAGTGTGAGTGTTTCATGCTTGTTGCTTAACGATACAAAAAGGGATACTTGTGCATGTCAAAAAAGATTCATGCCAAAGGAAGGTTCGAGGGCAAAAAAGCATACCTGTATAATTTTAGGAATATTAATATGAAAGAAGCATACCTGTAAAAGCAAATTGCCATCATTAGATTTATCTACAACACATGTGCTAACATGCAAAGGATTATTGAAATGGACTGCAATGGTCTTGTGGAGCAGATATAAGGTTGTCAGAAATCATTTTCAACGAGCAATAGAATGTTAAAAACAAGGTCCATAATTTGAGCCAAAGAAGACAAACCTCTCAAATATCTGGTTGTGGAATGCTCCAAATACAAGCTTTAGAGCAATTGTCCTGATCCCATCCACCACACTTTGTCTCTATGGATACACTAAGCATGAAACAAAAATCAAATATAACGGGGGCGACAACCATAAAAGTCATTATATTATCAACAATACAAATAAAAAATAATTATTGAACTTCGATGTTCCTCTTGTCATCACATGTCATCTATATCAAGGTCAGGAAACCACAAGATAGTAGTTATATCACTTGCCCAATCTAGCACAGCTCTTTTACCATTTTCAAGCAGTAACTGCTTAGACTTTTCAATGCTAATTGATGAAACATTCTTCAATGCAATGTTCTCAGTTATTTGTTGTATCCACTCCATCACACTCATGTACATAGTCCTCTATCTCAATCATCAATTTTGGGATTGGATCTATGTGTAAGATTGCACCTTTGAGAGAGTAATTCATTTGCTTTACAATCAACCCAACCCACTAAGGTTCATTCATCAACAAAGCAGATGAAATGGCGAATCAACTAAAGGTCTTGGCTTGAACACCTAAGAAACAATAGAGTAATATTCATCATGCCAAAGAAGTAATATTTTAATTGGCTAATCATTCTTCAATTTAGTATCAAATAAAACTAACTAAAACTAATGTATCCATAACTTCATATATTTTACAAATTAAAAAAAAAATGTGAAAAGAAGAAAAGAGTGATATCATGAAATGCCACAGTTACAACTACAACAAAAAATATGAAAGAAACTTACCTTTTGAAAATCCATGAGACTGAACCTCAAGTGTCCGATTTGGCTTTGTAAAACTCCTAATACATAAGACCTTGGATTTTGTGGAGGTAAGGCAAGTGTAATAAAGATTCTGCTTGGTTTCAAGACAGGAGCATCTGAGCATTTTATAGCCTACAAAATAAACATATGTCGTTACAACATGAAACATCATAAAAGAGTTGAATAATTGGGATAAGAAACCTTAAATTTGCTCCTCCTTCTCCAACAAAACAAAGAAGAAAAGATCCGAACGAAGATACATGCTTTACACAAGTAACAAAAACCTGAAACTAAAAGACAACAAAATCAATAAAAGTTATTCAATATATTTAGAATCTGGGATTTCATGATCAACCTCCAAATAATGTATATGGTACATAAATCAATAATAAGCAAAAAAGAGGAAAGAGTCTAGAACTTAGGATTTCAAGATCAACCTCTAAATAATATACATGGTAACATAAATCAATTATAAGATCAACCTCAAATTTTTTTTTTTGATATATATATATATATATATATATATATATATATATATATATATATATATATATATATATATATATAGGATAATATTCAATTGTAGGCAATATAACAACAATAAGTTCAACAAACAAGTATTGAAATTCAATATTTTTGTAAACCAATAAATTAACAAATTAAGAGAAATAATCTTTTTTATGAATTAGTATCGACTCCATGAAGCATTTGGTTCCCACATTACTTCCCAAAGAATCAAAGAGCAATATATATAATTCTTCTCATCATATTCACTATAACTACAAGCATCACTTGAATATCAATTTTCTTACAAAAGGAATACAAAATTGATATTCCAAGACAAAGATTAGCGGCTACGGCTATGAATATAAGTTATACATATTTTAAATAAATGATATGTAAATTAAAATACAAGTTGAACAATGAACAATATAGCAAAAAAAAAAAAAAAAAAATTCCTATACAAGATTTTTTTTTTTTTTTGATAAAGTGGATAAACCACATTCCTTTATTTAATTAAGAGTTCATAAAAAAGATACATGGTAGTGGATCCTCTTTGGATCTAATCAGTTACATTTGGATGTTATGCCCTTCTGAGTTCAGGTGCCCCATGAGTCCCTTCCGTCTTGGCTATACAGGATTTGTTATCCATAGATGACACATTGTTGAAAGATTTATAAAAGCAAAGCAAAGAAAAAATGAGGTCTAATGGAAATTTTTTAAGAATTATTAGTTTTGAATAAAAATTAAAAATAAATAAGGTATAAGGGGTATGTTAGTATAAATTCACACAAATAAAGCTTCTTGTTTTTAGAAATATGCATAGAATTATTCCAAGATTTAGGGCATCGTCTCTTGACTCTCTTCCATCTTCATAAATTTACACAACCTTGTAATAATAGAGCATGTGATTGTGTGCTTGTAATGCTTGAATGTTATATCTACTTTATGCAAACTGCTAAAAATGTTGTTTGATAAAGATAAACCCAACACCACAAAGACATGAAAACAATACAAAAAGTTCATCATATTTCATAATAACAAGTAATAGAATAATATTAAATAACAAATCAAAGCATTAAAATTCAAAAGATATGCAAAGATAAAACAATTAACTAAAATTTCCCTATCGATCAAAAGTCATCCATTATTATCCAAAAGCTACCTCTTGATTGATTTTGAAGAATTCACAGGTATCAATGGTGAATGGTGAACGAATCTCTAATAGGCATATTGCAACCCTCATCATTTCTTCATAGCTTGCATAGTTGAAGAAGAGGAGGAAAATGAAAGGTGGCTAGAGGTATCATCATATGGTAGATGTGAGGGTTTCACCATTGAAGGGGAAGAGACGTGGCCTCAAAGAGAATGGTTATCAACTAATAAGTGGAAAGTTGGAAGTCTAATCTTAATATGTTTTAAATTTGGGGTTTAATGAAAACCATATGAACTCTTCACCTCCCTCTTTTCTTTTGAAGATAAATTGAATAATGTTTTAAATGAATAAAGATCTAATAAATTTCTCATTCAACCCACTAATAAAATAAACAATATAAATTAAAATAGATTTAAATATAATGAACCTATGAATATAAGTCCAACCATTCATATTCAATTAATAAACTTATTTTAGTAGTAATCAACATTTTTTAATTTAATATCTATTCTCATGAAAAAATAAGTATTAATTAAAAAATATATTTAAAAATGTAAATCTAATATAATGCAACGTACATCCAAAGAGTTGTAAAAACAGTAACTAAAAAAATATAATTATTATAAATTGAATTGATGGAGGATATTTTGGCATGTATATAAAAAAACTTATAAAATAGCCTACTTAAAAATACTTTTATATTTCCATAATAAATAATATGTAAATATTAAATAATAGATTAAATACATAAATATTTTATAATAAATTTAAGATACATTTAATAGACTTGGGATATTATTAGAATTATGATAACTCATCAAGGGTAATTTGGTCCACACATATTAAAAACTTATTAAGGGTAATTTAGTCCACACACATTGATATAGACTACCAACAATTGGCATATAGGAAATAAATAGATAATTTTAAATCTTATGAGAATTAATGAAATTTAAATAAGGTTATATGATAAAACATAAATTAAATGATAACATAAATATATTAAATTTAATAGGACATTTAAGTTACATTTGAAAGGCTTGGGATATTATTAGAATTATGAAAACTAATTGAGGGTAATTTGGTCCACACACTTTGAAATAGACTACCAACAAATCAACAATTGGCATATAGGAGTAGAATAGATAGATATGGGTTTTTTGCTTGTATGCCTCTACAAAACATCAAAATTACTTATTTATCCTTACAAAAGTGATAATTGCTTGCATATCCTTACAAAACAACAATAATTGCTTATATGTCCCTTATAATTACTTGCATACCCCTACAAAAGCACTACTTGATGACTAACAATGAGTAACTTGATGAGGCGTATAAGCGATTATTGTTTGTTTAAATAGAGGGGTATGCAAGCAATTATCACTTTTGTAAGGGTAAATAAGCAATTTTGATGTTTTGTAGGGACATGCAAGCAATTATCTCTCTATATATATATATATATATATATATATATATATATATCAAACACACGCCTAAGCTCTAAAAGAAGTGCGTTGCTGGTGCAAATGCTGAGCCAAAAGTAGGAAATTGGTAGTCCCTGGAGAGACAAAGAGAACAAAAACAATCTAAATTATTCAGTTATCAATATTAAAAAAATCATTTCTAAATTTTTTAACATCTTATTTGATTTTCGAGCCTTGACGCGAGGAATAAATAGGGAAGAATCTGATTATTAATAAATTTTCAAATATATTAAAAATAAAAATGAAAAATATTAAAATTATATTATGTTTTTAAATTGAAAATGAAAAAAAAAAAAAGAAGTGCCGCCAAAGACCTCACCGGAGTCCATCGTCCCTGTCCACGCGAAGAAGCCTCGAGGCCGATCCAACCCTGGATCCAGCGGCGCGATCCCGGCTACTCATTGCCGCCTTCGCCGCAGCAACTCCGTCCTCATAGACTGCGGCGAGAGAAGGGCGCCACCTCGCCGGCCGGCCCCTGGGCCCGGCTCCTCCACGCCAGCGCCTCGCGTGGGCAGAGCGCGATAGAGACGACGGCGCCGAGGAGGGATCCTCGGAGACGAGCGTCTGCTGTTTGAGCGGCTCGTGCACGAGCACTGCGTCTCCGCAGGCGCACGGCCGGCACGGCACCAGCTCCAGAAACCTCATGATCGTCTCTGGATCTCTGTCTCTCTCTCCAGCGCGCGGTCAGTACCCTCCTCGCTTCACTCTTTTGAATTCTTTATAATCAGAGAGTTTGTTGACTCATGAATTGACAATTATGCCCTCGCCGGCTACTTTTGTTATTGATTTTTTTTTTTTTTTTTTTTTACAAATACATCCCGTGAAAATTCATAATTACATTCAGTATTAGCTCCTGAACTTTAAAATTTACCAATTAAACCCTAATTTTCTTTTTCATTTCTGTTAGCACAAAAAGGGGTTTGTCCTTGAGTTAACTTCGGTTAAGACTAACAAATGAAGTCTTCTACAGTTGAAAGTGATGTCGAATGTGTCTTCTCCCTGAATTCAGTTGAGAAAGTGATGTTGAATCCTTAATCCAATGATGCACTTATATGTGAATAATTATATTTGTAAGTTGTTATATAAGGTTGAGCCCAATTAAAAGTGATCAATAAATTTTAGAAAATTTGGGCTTTAATGTATATGATAGGGTGTGAATGGCTTCAGATTCTGCTACGCTTCCGTTTATTTGTTTTTGATTCTTGATGATGCAACATGAAAGATTCTGTTTTATTGATGGTTTTCACAAAAAGTTAATCCAACAAGTTACACAAACACGACTATGAGAGGAGGAGGGCCTAGATGCCCAAATCCCGCTCAAACTGATGGTCGATGGGTTGCCAAAGAAGATGAGAGGATTGGAAAGTGGAGAGATCTTGGATGTGAGATGAGTTCACCCCCTCTACTCCGAAGTTTCCACTTTATGCTCTGTAAGTGCGTTGGGATCCGGGCACTGTTCCATTGTCCATTGCCATCTTGTTGGTCATCATGACAAAGGATGTGCGGACAACCCTTCTGTCCTTGAGATGATGGAGACCATACCCTGACATGGGGCGGTGTAACGGCTTCTAGGGATCTGTGTTGCCTTTATAGAGAGTGCCAGCGTACCAAGTACCAACACGAGGGTGGTTAGATTTTGGGTGTATCAATTTCGTTTGTAATATATAAATGAACCATGAGTTTTTACAAAGTTTTCAAATTTTTTTTTTTTGGCATTTTGTCATTAAATTATTTTTGGAAAGAAAAAAAAATTAATGAAAATTTTTACATGTATAAAAGGAGAATAATGTAAAATAAAAATTTATATTTATTTTGAAGAGAACAAAGAAAAGATTAATGGAAACATATATAGTTTTATTTTATGACATGGTATGCGTATGAAGGAGGAAGTTTGGCCTTGCCATTTGCTTATTTCACAGCCCTAGGTCTTGTCAAATTTTTTCATGCTTATTTTAAGCACAAGCTTTTATTTTCAATAGCATACATGCTTCTTTAAGTGCTCTTGATTATCTTAATTTGATGTATGACTTAATCAAGAGCAGCCTTCTCCCCATTTGGCTTTTGTTCAATAATTTTTAGTTTTTTAGATGATTTTAAAAAATAAAAAATAATATTTTAAATTTTATTTAAGGATTTGATGATGTTTGTGACCGTCCAGATTACATGAAGTCTGCACTGCAGTTCAAACATTGACTTCATGCCGTTTATTTTAAATTGTTGGGGTGCCATGAAACCTGCTAATCAAATACTTCATAGAGATTAAAATAATAATAATAATAAAATAATAATAATAAAATAATAATAATAAGATATGATAATAATAATAATAAAATAATAATACGAAAGTTACTTGTTCTGCTATGTATACACTGTGATTTGAAATACTGATACCAAACAGTCCCATACCTCAATCTTGTTAAATGTAAACCTTCTTCTTGTTTGTTTGTCTCAATTTTGCTTCAACAATACCCTGATAAGTTGATTTTCATACCCAATTTTTCTTTTTGGTTTATCTAGTTAGATTTTGTATAGATTTTGGGGAAATTGGTTATATACCCCTCAAAAGTTTCATAATTGCATATTTACCCCCCAAAAAATCATAATTGCTTGTATACCCCTGAAAAACAAGTTGAATTGTGGATATACCCCTACTGTTAGGATCCGTTGACAGAAGTTAACCAAGTAATCTTAACCATGGTTACAACTTAGGTTAAGGGTTGAAAAATGTCCAAAATACCCCTCTTTATATATTTTTTTAACTATTTTAAAATTTAGATTTTTAATGGGGTATTTTTAAATTTATAATCAAACAAATTTTTTAGGGGTATATATGTAAAGGGTATGATGGTCATTTTGCATGTCTACCGTTTGTTAACTTGAAGGTTTTTCATTTGATTTTAACCCCAGGGGTATATACGCAATTATACCTATTATTCAAGGGTATGTATGCAATTATGTTTTATTCATGGGTAAATACGCAATTTCAAAATTATTCAGGGGTACACCTACAAAAAGCCCATAGATTTTTTATTTTTTTAATGAGTTTATTAGGTTTTTCAATGTTTTTTATGGTTTATTTATTTATCTATTCAATATGTTATATATATATATTGCATGAAGGCAATGTTTAAAAAAGCCGGCTTTATGTCACATAGATTCAAACAAATTCATCTTCCTAATAAAACTAAAACAAGTTATTTTACTTTTAAAAAATATGATTTCTAAAACATAAAAAATAAATAGATTATTATAATTTTTATTTAAAGCATGTAATGAAATACTATGATTAAAGCAAGTACTTTTGGATTGTTATCCTTCAAATTAATTCACATTCTTGCAAATACAAAACATTATCAATACACCACAAACAAAAAAGAGACGGCAGAAGACTCAGAACACAAGCGCAGGAGCAAAAGATGGCACCAGGTGAAGAACTCCATACTGCCTGCAAAATTAAAAAATAAATAAATAAATAAAAATTATACACAAGAAACAGAATTCACTTATTTTAATTTTTAAGATTTTCTTTTTTTAAAAAAATATCTTCGAACTCACTTATTTTTTTGTAGCATAGAAACAGAACTCAACTTCACTTTCCTGTTGGATGCATTTTCCCGTATTTCCACTTTTCTACCTTCCTCATATACAGTACCAAGTGATGGCCGCCACGACCGCCGCCTCCCTGATATTAGATTCGCGGTGACACGGCTCATCTTTCACTCTTAAGTCTTTGCAAGTGCATCGAACTAATTTAGGAAGTCTCATTTTCTTTCTCACAAGCACATCTACACTTAGAAATAACATTTGCAAATTATGCATATAAATATGAAAGAAGAACAAAATAAAACAAAAAAAGAGAGTTATAATTAAAACAGATGAGAACAAGTGAAACATTCACCAACTTAGGAGTCATGTCTTTGCTGCTGCTAAAACTCTTAATTTGACCAGGCTTTTCAAGTGTCTGGAGATTCTTGTTCTTTGGCCTGGAGTCTCTGCAGTTCTTAGTAGCTACAATGTACATTCAAGTCTTGCATGTTTACATGTTTCCTTGGAAGAGACATTTGTTAGAGAATCTAAAAGCCTTGATATTTATTTATATTAAATTTTCAAACATGGCTAGCATTGTTATTGTTTCTTTACTCTTTTCTCAAGTTTATGTCTTTATTGTTGGATTGTTCATTTGTAAATCTATCGAGAAAAAGCATTTTGCTTGATGTTTAGTATATTTTAGAGATTGTGTAGTACTTCTTTTATTAGGGTTTTAGTTGATTGTTTTGTTTTGTTCTCATGTTATTTTATGTAGAATTGAATTACTATTGTGTTTTGGTTTTTAGAAGTGACTGGATTCTTTGGGCTCAGTATTTGTTTGCAAGTAAAATGACAAAATAATAATAATAATATAAAAAAATTACTTGTATGACTACAAAAATATGAATTTGCTTAAATGTCCTAAAACATGTTTTATTGCTTATATACTCATGCCCCCGGTCAAGGTTAGCTTTTATTAGAATTTTGAGTTTTAACCATGGTTAAAATGTACTCTTAGTTAAAAAATATTTAAACCACCCTTAACTTTTTTTAGGGGTATTTAAGTAATTCCAAATTTTTAATAAAGGTATATCACTAAAAACCCATTTAAAGAGTATAATAGCAAACTCATTTTAGTAATTTTTCCTCGTTCCATCCATAAGTTTGATACCATCAAGAGTAACTTAACCAAATGGTATATAAGTTAAAAAAAGTTGATTTGTATTAATTTTGTAGGGGATTTAAGTAAGGGAAAATTACCAAAAAGTCCTTGATACTTTACATTCTTCCTATAGTAAACGGATAGATATTATAGTAAACAGATATTTACACTATCAAGGACTATATAGGGACCATATGTTACTTTCCGCTTTAAGTAATTAATTTTAAACTATGGTGTACGAGCAAAAACCCCTAATAATTTCAATAATTTAAACTTTTTAATCTCATTTTGGCTTATGTTACTCATGAAGTAATATTTCCATCAACTTTCGCATTTGGAAACAAGTACTCTTTCAAAGTTAAATGTTGATGCCAAAAACTGGTTCACCTCACACTTTGGCTACTGTGGCCTCGTGATCTGGTCTCAGCCTTTGACAAACGGTTAAAATTTATAGTTGGTGTGGACGCTTACGCTCATAAGCGGGAAACGCGGAATGCACTCGAAATTCCGTCGGAATTATCCAGCTGATGGACTGTAAAGGGGAGAAAAGGGGTGGAATTGGGCCTTTACGCGGGATTTAGCTCGATGCTTAAGTGAGAAATGGGGCAAGGAATCTAAGACAATTCTTTGTGTAATATGTAGTGAATACTTTTTGAATCCTTTCCTTTCATCCTTCCTCTCTTTTTATAGCAAGTTAGAAGCGGTTTAAACAAATATCTTGCGGTGATTGGGGTATGAAAGGCGGTGGGGTAAAGGCGGTGGGCTAGGTAAATATCTTCTAAAGGCGGTAGGAAAATATTTGCCCGGTGTGTAGGTGCCACTGTAGGTAAGTAGAGTAAATATCGCTTGGCTGTAGTAAGTGGATAAGGCCTACTTTGTAGAGGCGTTAGATATTTACCTCTTTCTTTCACCTCACGCCTTGTATAAGAGAACATTAATTCCGACGGACTTGTTCGCAGGATTTATTCTTCACGTTATTGCCGAACGGAATTGTGCAAGGTTATTTGGTGATATTGTCACGTGGCCAAAGATGCTACGTGGCCGACGAGGCACGGTTCTGTGTGTGACAGGTGGTTCCTAGGTCACTGACATCTGTCTTACCAAATATATCCGTAACACTAGTCCCCCCTAAAATGTACTTGTTCAAAGAATCTGAGCGAGGGGTGAGCTAATCGCACGTTTCGCTTGGTTTGAGAACAAGTTATTTTCTTAGTTGGCACGTCTATGTAGGAGTGGGCTTCGTCTATGGCTATGGTACATGTGTTTTTAATAGGGGACCGACGTTTACTGTGTTCTCTTTGTGTTGTTATCGAGGTAGATTTTTCTCCGAAATTTTCTCCTGCTTTTCTACTTAAGGGCTTGTATGGGTAACGTTCATAGTCAGAAATCGTTTGTATCATGGCTCAACGCTTGTCTTTTTATAAATTCTTCACTTTTAGCCAATGCTCTTGTCACTTGCGAATTCCCAGCTCCTTTTACGAACATCTGTCGGAATTAAGGACTGGGTTTATCCACCTAGTAAGTCCGAAGGGCTTGTATGGGTAACGTTCATAGTCAGAAATCGTTTGTATCATGGCTCAACGCTTGTCTTTTTATAAATTCTTCACTTTTAGCCAATGCTCTTGTCACTTGCGAATTCCCAGCTCCTTTCACGAACATCTGTCGGAATTAAGGACTGGGTTTATCCACCTAGTAAGTCCGAATCGGTACGTGTGTGGCCAGGCGTTCTATAGTTTAACCTGGACCCAGGTGAGATATGTATCGATCTGGGGTGGGAGGCTTTTCATGTTGATCACGGCATGGAGGCGGGGACCTTTAGTTGTCACTTATCTTTGAGGGGTGTGCGTTTGAATTTGAGATGTTTGGAGGCGACTCTGCTTGGTAGAAGTGGGTCCCTACCTTAAGCCCGTCTTTGATCGAGGTCCTCCCGGTGGGAGCGAGGATAGTGGCGATTCGCGAGGAGTCCGTGCATCTCAGGAGTCTCATCCGGCGTGGCGGATGGATCCGTGGATTTTAACTTTAGTCAGGTCGGATAACATGTCTTTGTTATTTTTGTTTTGTTTGCGTTCGCCATGTAACTTTGAATAAATGGCGTTTGTCGTTTTGTTTTGTAAATCCTTTAGCATTTTGGTGATCCTATGTTGGAGTGTGTGCTTTGTCGTATACTGATGCAGGTTCTACCTTCTACGTCACATAGCGTTCCTCGCTCCCTAAAGCGACCGTGTCTCTTACGCTATTTAGCATTAAAGGAGGATAGTGAGTGCGGCGATGCGTGGCGTCTTGGCGTTTGTCCAGCGTCATGATGGGTGATAGGCGTGGCTTTCCATGTGTGTGTCGGTGGCGCTTGGTACGTGGCGTGGATGTAGAGTTTTGATGGTTTTATTTGAGCGGCTGGATTTGTGGACCTTTGGTTCAATGGCTGCGATCGGAACACAATCTTAAGATCTAACTGACCCGCGGATTAGATTTGCCTTTGCATATAAGGGAACCGTCTGAAAAGAAAAGGTTGTTTGAAAATCAGTCCACGTCTTCTTCTCCAAATTTCCTCTTCTCCGTGAGCCACGGTTTTGAGCTTTCTGCGTTTTTATTGTCTTTTTCCTTTTCTAAGGTAATGGCTAGCGTTGTTTCTTCCTCCTCTAGTTTTTCTCATGAGTCCTCGATTCCTTCTCCATCCAACCCTATGGTCTCTGTTGCGATTCCGGCGATTTCCGGTGAACTTGGAGGCGCTCCAGTTCAGGGTTCGCGGGTTCATCCTGCCTCTAGGGCTATGGGTAGAGGGTCGGACACATTCATAAGCCTTCTAAGGCAGGAGGATGTAGATGACTTAGTAGAGAGATACGAGATAGACCTCTCGTTATTTGAAGTTAGGGTTCCTTGTTCAGGGGAGAGGGCGAGTGCCCCCAGGGAGGGGGAGATAGCTTTCTATCAGGACGCGTTGCTAGGTGGGCTTAGGCTTCCTTTCTCTGATTTTGCTAAGGCAATCTTAGAGGAATACCATTTGTGTCCCTCGCAGTTAACTCCGAACTCTTGGAGACTGCTTAACGGATTTGTCATGGTTTTTAAGAACTATGGAGTAAATCCGACCTTTCGCTGGTTCCGCCTGTTGTTCAGTCTTTGCTTGGAGTCTAATGCCGATTGGTACTATTTCTCGGCTCGCCCTGGGAGGAAGTTTTTAGGGAAAGTCCCTTCTTCCATCAAGCGATGGAAGAGCAAATTTTTCTTTGTTAGGTGTAAGTCCGAGTGGGATATCCGAACAAGGTGGGAGGTTCCCCGTGCGGATATCACTTGTGAGGAGATGTCAGAAGAAGAGGGAAATCTTCTTAAGTCCATGGCGGGGCTATCCAAAGTTTATATGGATAGGTTTTTGACCAAGGAAAACCTCATTAAGTGTCGTTTAATAGTGTCTAATGGTAGGATTCGCTTGCGTACCTAATTTAGTTTGATTTGACTTGTGATGTCTAACCCCGTTCGGAATTTGTTTTGCAGAAAGTCCGATGGAAGACGAAGACTTGAGCTATGTGAAGGGTCTTCTGGCTTCTTTCGAAGGCGAAGTTCAGCCGCCTTTGGCTCCCGGGCGGAAAAAGAAAGAAGTGATATCTGGCCCAGGAGCTGATACCTCACAAGCGGAGAGAAAGAAGAGGAAGAGAAAGGAGACTGACTCTTCCACAAAGGGGGTTAAAAGTACCCCCAGCGCGGGGTCCTCACGGGAGAGGAGGACCAAGAGAAAGAATTCCGAGGATGTATCGGGTCCCGGAATTGTAGAGGAACAGGTGAAGATGCCTCAAGAGGAAGGCCGTGCGGAAGAAGTCCGTCCGGTTTTATCTCCAATTTCCGAAGGTCATTCTTCTAGTCGGCCGGAGAATATCCTTCTTATTGAGGTGAGAATCTTTATATAGGCACTTTCTAAGGGTACATTTTAAGAAAGGTTCTATTTTACAGGCGGAGGCAGGAGAAGCGGCCCTTCTAGACAAACTGAGGGTGGCGGACTCAGTCTTAAAGGGATCTGCCACTAAGCAGAAGGAGCTACCTTCTGAGGATACTCCTTTCGCGACTGGGTCCGTAAGGATGTTTTGATGGCCATGAGGCCCGAAAGCTGACTCTCCAATGAAACTCAGAAATTTTGGGAGGGAAGAAGCCACCTATCAATTATTCCGTTCGGTCATGTTGGTAAGGGCTGTTCTCATATTTCTCTTTATTATTATTTATTATTATTTATTATTATTATTATTATTTTTTAAACTTGGTGTGTTTTTACGAGTGTCTTGTTATTCCGTAGACTGCGCACTGGGCGGATCGAGTTGATAATCTTTGCCAAGAAGATTTGGCAAAGATGGAAACGAATAGGGCAGACATTGCCCAATTAAGCTCTAGGGTGGTGGCTTTAGAGGAAAAGGAGAAAGAACAACTTAACGCTATCCAGGCCCTTGAGCGAGATAAAGCCGAGCTACCGCAAAGAATGCGCCATGGAGAAGGAGAAGAGCGATCTAGCGGCTCGGCTATCTATTTCCAAAGGTTCTCTTACATTGGCGAGGAGAATATCAAAGGGTTACAAAGCGAATCCAACAGTTTGAAGAAGGAACTCAAATCTACTTTCGGGAGGAGGCGAAATGGATTCGATGGGATCTAAAAGGCGAAGGCTCGCGATCTTCTTGCCAGCTCAAAATGAGTTGGCGGAAGTAAAGGGGGAGCGTGACACACTTAAGGAGGACTTGGCTTCCCGTTTGAAAGCTCCTAAATCCGACTCGCAAGAAATTAAGGATTTAATAGAAGCGAAAGAGATAAACTAGAGAAGGAGGTTGCCCTACCAGGCAAAAGTTAAAGATGGAGCCACACGTATATATTCGGTGGTGCACCAAGTGAGCCAGCATGTTCCTCCAGGAGAAGTATTGTCTATGGGGCTTGCTGGGGTCTTGAAGATTTATATGGAACTAAAAGAGAAAAAGATTATTAAGACCCCAGAAGCTTCTGCCCCTAACCCTTTGGAACCTCCAACTCAAGTTCCTCCAGTAATGGCCGACCAGCCTGAAGGCCCCGTTTCTTAGGGGTTTTTTATTTATGCCTTTGTAAAAAAAATTTTTGTTTACTTGAAATGTAACTTCTATTTGATATGAATGAAATGCAAACCTTTCTGGTGGTGAAGATTTATTTCCGAGTAATGGCTATCCTTAACCATGTAAGAAAACCGCTGAGAGGTATTTTTGAAGTCCTTTGTAAGGTCTTCCCTTCCTCATTCGGTTTGTAAGCTTCGTAGTGGGTTCTTCTCTTCTTGGTCCAATCATGGGACTAAGTTGTTGAGTAAGATACTTGTCTTCATAAATGAGGTTGTTGTCTCATATTTCGATCGGAATTTTTTGCGTTTGAGAGTTGTCGTTTATCTGTGTAAGATAATTCCGACTCGTCTTTCAGGAATGGGAATTTCACCACATTTTAGTAGAATGGGAATTTCACCGCATTTTAGTAGAATGAGAATTTCACCGCATTTTAGTAGAATGGGAATTTCACCGCATTTTAGTGGAATGGGAAAGACTTGAGCTTTATTCCGTGACATTTTAAGAGACAGCTACAGAACTCATTGATAGTAGCGCCGTAAGTGTTCAGCATGGAACGGACGCTTGAGCGTTTTTCCGTCCATATTTACTAGATAATAGGTGTCGGCCGACGGACTGATCCTTTCAGACTGACGTAAGGGCCTTCCCAGTTAGGAGTTAGCTTCCCCGTTCGGCTTTTATTTCCTTGGAATTCATTTTCTCTTAGGACCAGATCACCGACTTGGAAGAAGACTCTTTTTACCCTAGTGTTGTAGAACCTTTTGACTCTTTGGCGATAGACAGCGGCCTTTATTTCTGCCATTTCTCTTCGTTCTTCAAGTAGGTCTAGCTTCGCTCGGAGATTTTTCTCATTTTCTTCTGATGAGAACTTACATTTGTGTTCGCAAAGTAGGCGTTCCTATTTACTGCGGGGATGGCGGCTGGGACCGTAAGTGAGAGAAAATGGACTTTCCCTGTGGGAGTTCCGGCGGTTGTCCCAGAGGGCCCAAAGGGCGCGGTATTTCTTCCACCCAATTGGTTCCATTTTTGGATATCCGGGCTTTCGAGGTGCAGGAGCAAAGATGCAGTTTGTTACCTCTACGACCATTGGCTTGAGGGTGTATTCACGAAGTCACTGGATTCAATTAGAGCTCTAATGTAAACTCTTGAAAGCACGGTTATCAAAACATGCGCCCATTATCCGGAGATGAAGGCATCGGAATTCGAATCGGCCGGATGATCGTTAAGCCATAAGAATCTCTTGCAAGCTTTTTTCTGCGGATCCCGCTAAGGGCTCAACTTCCACCCATTTGGTGAAGTAGTCGATAGCGACTATTAGGAACTTCAGCTGCCGGATCGAAGTAGGGAATGGCCCTAAAAGATCAACTCCCCAAATAGCAAACGGCCGCTGATAATTGGCGTAAGTGGTGCCGGTGGTCGCCTCTGAATTTTGGAATCTTTGGCGGCGGTGCATCACATTTCAGGCTTAACGCTATCGCATCTCGAGTTAGCGTTGGCCAATAATAACCTTGTTGTAAGACTTTATAACTCAAGGCTTTGCCTCCTATGTGACCACCACCAATGCCTTCGTGAATTTCTTGAAGGATATAGCTAGCTTCTGTAGGATGTAGGCATCGTAAGAAAGGTTGCGTGTAAGACCTTTTGTATAGGCTTTCGTTGATGACGGTGTAATCGAAGCGGATTTGTGTTTATCTGCGTCGGGCCTCTACTTTGTTGGGTGGTGCAGGCCCACCTTGTAGGTAATTTCTTATGGGATCCATCCAACTTGGCTCTTCGGCCACACTTTGTACCTCTCCTTCCAATCTATCAATAGTTTCGTGGGAAGGTACTGCAGGTTAAAAGAAGACTCTGTATCTCCGTTTGGTGCCGTGGCCATTTTAGACAGGGCGTCCGCCTCTTCGTTTTGCGCTCGTCCAATTTTTTCAACCCGGAAATAGGCGAAGTATGGTACTATTTTCTTTACTATTGCTTGGTATTTAACCATGTTCTCTTCTTTTGCTTGAAAATTTTGCCTAAGGTGTGGCTCCGCGACTAAATTTGTGAATCGGAATACACATCACGGTATTTGAATTCGAGTCCGGGCGAGTGTAATCCCGCAATGAGAGCTTCAGATTCGGCCTCATTGTTAGTCGCCGGAATTGGAACTTGAGCACCGCCGCCACTTTCCATTTAGAAGGAGAATAAAGGACGAAACCTCGCCCCCGATCTTTCTTGATTGCCGATCCATCAACGATAAGGACCACGGGATGCTAAGGCATTCTTACGGATTTTGTGACGGAATTCGCCTCGCTTGCCGAAAGTTAATTCCGCGATGAAATCGGCCAAAGACTTGAGCCTTGATCGCCGTTCGGGTTTTATAGGTGAGATCGAACTTCGCGTAATTCTATTACCCACTTGGCTAGGCGTCCCAATTCTGCAGTTTATGAAGAACTTGCTTTAATGGCCGACAGTCAAGATTGTGATCCTGTGGGCTTGAAAATATGGTCTCAATCTTCGCAGGATGTAATAAGAGCAAAGGCCAATTTTTCAAGTGGCGTGATATCTCGATTCCGCATCGTTAAAGATCTTACCGTGTAGTAGACTAGTTTTTGAACTCCGTTGTCTTCTCTCAAAAGAACTGCGACTTTCGGCGAGGCAAGGCAGCGGCTAAGTAGATGTAGAGCTCTTCTCCCACTTGTGGTTTTAGCTGAAGTCGGTGAGGCGATCGGAGATAATCTTTAAGCCCTTGAAAGGCTTTTTCACATTCTTCCGTCCCAATCCATTTTTGGTGCTTTTCGCAGGCTTGAAAGAGTGGGAGATTTTTCTCTCGGCTTTGGAGATGAATACGCCAGAAGTCTTGCCAGCGTCCCATTAAGCCGTTGAATTTCTTGAAGACTTTCGGGTGATCCTACGCCAAGAATAGCTTTGATCTTTTCTCGGATTTGCTTCTATTCCTCTTTTGTGTCAAGATAAATCCCAAGAACTTCCCCGATCGGACAATCAAGAACTTCGGGTTTAATCGCATAGTATAAACTCGAGGGCGGTAGAAAAGCCTCTTTGTAAGTCCGATAGTTGTTCAACGGCTTTTCGCTCTTCACCAAGATATCATCCACATATGCTTCAATGTTTCTACCAATCGCTCTTTGAAGATCAGTATTTATGAGCCTTTGAAAGGTGGCTCCGGCATTTTTAGGCCGAACGGCATCACCGCACCATATAACGATGAAGTTCGATTACTTGTAATGAAGGGCGTGCTTTTTTCCTCGTCATTTTGGCCATTCGGATTTGGTTTGTAGCACGAAAAGGCGTCTAAGAAACTTCTAGCATCTCATGCCCCGTTGTAGAGTCAACTAAACCATCAATTGATGGCGAGAGGAAGCGAATCTTTGGACAAGCTTTGTTCAAGTCCTGCGGGAAATCAACGACATTCTCCATTTTGGATGGCTTTTTACTAGAACGGCGTTGGCCAACCACTCTGGGTAATACACCTCTCGGATAAACTTAGCCTTTAAAAGGTTCAACACTTCTTCCTCTGCGGCCTTACGCGCTACTCGAGCGGAATTTCTTCTTTTCTGTTTCATAGGTTTAAATGACTGATCTACATTGAGGTGGTGTTCTATGATCTCGCGTTTCACGCCTGGCATATCCTCTGATGACCAAGCGAAGAGATCAGAATTTGCCCTTAATACTCTCATGAGGTCTTCTTGCTGTGCGATTGCCAAATTTGCCCCAATCCGTACCGTGCGGTCTGTTCTGGTTGCGTCTAGGGGAACTGTGAGCAATTCTTCAACTGGTGTAGGTCGAAGCCCTTCATCTTCCCGTTCGGCTATTCTGCTGACTAGCATGGCTTCTGAAACCTTTGTTTTCCTTTTACTTAGGTCTTTCCCTTTGAGGGTTGAGACATAACACTGCCGAGCCAAAGGTTGATCTCCCCTTACTTCCCCACTACCACCTTCAGTTGGGAATTTGAGGAGAAGATGGTAAGTAGAGATGATGGCTTTCAGGGCGTTGAGGGTTGGTCTACCAAGGATCACGTTATAACTTGAAGCACAACGTACGACCAAGAATTTTGTTGTCACGGTTGACGATCTTGGTGAGTTTCCCTCATGGCTGGTAAGGAGATCGTTCCTTACGGTATGCTCACCCCGGAGAATCCTACTAAGGATGATTTTACAGGAAGTAAATCATCCGAGTCATATCTCATTCTTTCAAAAGCACTCCAAAAGAGAATGCCAACCGAACTTCCACTATCTATGAGAACCCTCTTCATTTGGAAATTTGGAGACCTTGATGGCAATGACGGTCGTCATCATGGGGATGACGAACCTTTGGCTTGTCATTATCATAAAAATGATGGGGGCCGTGGGCCTCGCGGTGTTTCTGTCTCTTGCGTCGTTCCCACCATTCGGGCATAACTTTTTCGAGAGGCGGAGCTTTCACCTCCACAACCAGGGCCACCACTGATAAACCCCACCATCTCTCCTTTTTCTTCTTCAGGCTGCGAAGCTTCAGGCTCCTCCTGAATCTCAAGGTTGATATATTGCTCCAACTGTCCTCTTCGAACGACATCCTCTATCGCATTCATTAAGTGGGTACACTTTTCCGTGTCGTGTCCTTTAGATTGATGAAACTGGCAATATCTCTTGCTATTCCTTTGCCGTTCGGTATTTCTTGCAGGCTCTGGCCACGTCAAAAGCTTTTGTTCTTTGATTTGCATGAGGATATGGCTTCTGGTTTGATTTAGTGGGGTATGGTGATCATATTTGACAATTTTTCCTTCCTTTGTAGGTTCTCGGGCCGACATATATGCGTTGAGGCGTGTTGAGGTTTCCAGGATTTACATTTTGTGCCTTTGTTGTCCCTATATGATCTTCTTTCCTTCCGTGTATCAGGGGCCTTACAGTAGATACTTTGGTAGGTTTTTCCTTTTTAGGGTGTCCTACGGGGCCACCGCCGGAAGTCTCTTCTTCCCAACTTCATTATAAATTTCACTCCGGAATTGATGTATTTTTGGGCATGGCTCATAAGGGCGGGGAATTGTCTTTGGTGGATCCAAAGTGAGGGAGAAAGCGAAAGGGGAATCTAACGGACCCCTCCATTAAGAAGATTACGGCCATTCGTGGAAGAAGGTCCGCATAACATTTTTATTTTAAATCGCCATGTAACGATTTAAATAGGCTTGGGCGTTTCTCCCTTTCGTTGTTTAGCGTGCAAAAGGGTAGATGGGGTTTTCTTTTGCCTTGAATAATTAGCAAAATAGGCTAGGAAGCGATCTGCTAAAATCACGAAGAAGTAATTGTACTAGATGGAAGATCGACAAACCGGTCTTCGGCGCTTTTCCCTCTAAGGTGGCGGGAAAAGCTCTCAAGACATACGCTATCTGGCGTCAGTAATTCGGTAAGGAGCATCTTCGATCGGAAAGACTTCAGTGACGGGGCCGGGTCGGTTACGCCTTCATATGCGGTCATAATAGGTGGGAAGCCGAGAACTTCGTTCTTCCAATATCTCCTTAACAAAGGGCTTAACACATATTGAGGATATGCCGCTCGGATTTCCTATTTTCTTGGGAAAGATCCTGCCTGGGTCCTTCTATCAACGGTTTGCATAGATGGACTACTCATTCTATCCTTGTCCAGATTCGGTTCTTGTGGCGGTAGGGTCTCTCACGCCGAATCCGGAGGGTTACGAACTAGCGGAAAAGGCTATTCTTTCTCTTTTCTCTTTATGGGTGAGGGTTCTTGTCCTCCCTCTACTTCTCGAATTGACCCAGTAGGAACCGTTGATCACGTTTGGTGTTGGAGCTTGTGTGGGGAGAGGTGGAGGATGAGTCAACGTATGGGCGGCTTGAGCCAACCGTATTTCTCTAGCTTCTTTGCATATTACGATAAAATTCGGAATGGACTCTTGGGGTTGGGCCGGGCCGGATTTTTACGATGGAGGTATGCGATGGGGGATCGTCGGCCGGATTTCTTCATGTCTTCGGACTTAGCCAGTCCTGTGGCTAATAGGTGCTCCTTGTCCTTGGATTCGTTTTGATCTTCTGGTAGTGGTCATTTGGCTTTTCGTAAGAGTCCCCACGGACGGCGCCAAACTGTTGATGCCAAAAACTGGTTCACCTCACACTTTGGCTACTGTGGCCTCGTGATCTGGTCTCAGCCTTTGACAAACGGTTAAAATTTATAGTTGGTGTGGGCGCTTACTTACGCTTTCATGCCAGCAGGGGAAGCTTAGCGGAATGCACCCTGAAATTCCGTCCGGAATTATCCACTAATGGACTTGTAAAGGGGAGAAAAAGGGGTCGGAATTGGGCCTTTCTGCCCGGATTTAGCTCCGATGCTTAAGTCAGAAATCAGGGCAAGGAATCTAAGACAATTCTTTGTGTAATATGTAGTGAATACTTTTTCGAATCCTTTCCTTTCTGTCCTTCCTCTCTTTTTATAGCAAGTTAGAGGCGGTTTAAACAAATATCTTGCCAGGCGGTGGGGTATGAAAGGCGGTGGGGTAAGGCGGTGGGCTAGGTAAATATCTTCTAAGGCGGTAGGAAAATATTTGCCCAGTGTGTAGGTGCCCTGTAGGTAAGTAGAGTAAATATCGCTTGTAGTAAGTAAGTGGATAAGGCCTACTTACTGTAGAGGCGTTAGATATTTACCTCTTTTCTTTCACCTCACGCCTTGTATAAGAGGGCTGTTAATTCCGACGGACTTGTTCGCAGGATTTATTCTTCACGTTATTGCCGAACGGAATTGTGCAAGGTTATTTGGTGATATTGCCACGTGGCCAAAGATGCTACTTGGCCGACGAGGCACGGTCTTGTGTGTGACAGGTGGTTCCTAGGTCACTGACATCTGTCTTACCAAATATATCTGTAACATTAAACAATTTCAAATTCATAATTTATTAGTTGTACTTAAATCTACATCTTTATAGGCAATTTTTTTTTTAAACAAACTATAAAATAAAAAACAGTGAAAAGTGATTAAAAAATAGACAGATTGATCCTATTTTGGTTGACATGGAATGTAGGCTTCATGCAAATCGTATAAATTGACAATGAAACCGAGATTTCAAATGCTAACTTCATGATTTTAATGTTTTTATTTTTTAAATTACTGAAGCCGATGCTCACAACAAGGTCATTTTCTTTATATTGTTTTTAATAAAAGTGATTTTACTATTTTTATTTTATTTTTTATATGTAGGTTGATATGGTATAGAATCTTCAACCTATGCGTAGCACCATCGACTACAAGAAATCAGGCATATAGCTGCGGTTTTAATTGCATTTAGCGGCGGTTGATACGAGTGGCGGTTACCAAACCTTCGTTATGACGAGCGCCGGGAGAGCAATTAGCGGCGGTTTTGTGAAACCGCCGGTATAACAGTCGTTATCATCACAAATAGACTTAACGGCGGTTGGTACCATACTTCTAGCCTCAAATGTAGCGGGCGTGGGGCCATGGGTATAACCGCCGCTAAATGCTTGCCACCTTTTTATATACCTTTGCATTTCGCGGCGGTTATAACCACCACGAAATAATAACCCCATTTTTATTTTTATTTTTTATTTTTTATTTTTTATTTTTTATTTTTTATTTTTTATTTTTTTATTTTTTTATTTTTTTATTTTTTATTTTTTATTATTTATTTTTATGTTTTATTTTTAAATAGCCTGTTTTTTCCGAACAACAATAAAAATTTTAAATCAAGTCAAATTCAAAAATAATAAAAATATATTTATAATTACGATACAATTTTACATTACTCATGGCCGATTAAGTTGCCATGTGAACCATCCTTCAAACAACTCTAATTTAAATCACAATTGGCATCTATCAAAGTTCCTTCTCTCGCAGCATCCGAGATCTTCTCGGAGAGTTTAGCAGAGTTAGAGCAAAAGAGCGGTCTTTCTTTGAAGTCTCTGAGCACTCGGTAGAGAACTCATATTTGGCGAGCTTTCTTTGATGGCGCCACTTCGGCCCACCGCAAAGATCCTGGCCATGAAGAGATCACACATGATATTATGATTGAACTTACATATCCCAACGCATAATCAGTGTAAGCTTTGTACTGAATTTCTGGATTTGTGAGTCCATTTCCAATTGCAAATCCCTGAACAGTTATCATTAATCATAAAATTAGAACAAGGAAAGAAAAAAAAACTTTCAATTGTGAGAGTAACTGAAAGACATGCCTTCAAATTTATATGAATTCCTTCTTTAGCTTTGTTTCCCTGGTGAACTCTGCTAGCAAATGCAGGAATATAATGCCCAACATATGATTCTCCAGTTATGTAAAAATCATTCTTCACATACTCTGGATGGGCTTAAAAAATTTCTAACATCACAAGAAGCATAGAAATTCAGTATCGAAGAATTCCAAAACATCGGTATAGTAGAAGAAAGAATACCTGAAGAAAGTCATAGAGATCATCACTGACACCCTTTTCATCGCGACGAATGTCACGTTCATCCGAGCTATAATCAAAACCGGTTCCGGTAGGGTACGACTTCGGCATATATAAGGTTTGAAGCCTGCATCAATGTGATTAAAACAGAATCGATTTCAGTAAAACAAATGCCAAGAAACCAATTTGATTTAACAATTAATGAGATCTGATTGCACACCATATTCCAATTTGATTTAGTCCATTGGGACAAAAACAAACCCTCCATTCATAGCTCATACAATCAAGTTTTTTCATCAAAACACCAAATTTTCCATTCACAACTCACAAAGAAAGTTCAGGAGTGTACTAAAAAACAAGAGGTTTCCATTCACAGCTCATATCATTCATATTTTTTTTTTTTATCAAAACAACAAAATTTTCATACAGCATTGATCAATACCACCAAAGTGATTCAAAACAAGCAAATAGAATAAAATAATTTCAAGCTCAAACAGAAGAAAAGATTGAAAATGATAATAAAATAACAATAATAAATAAATAAAGCAAATTTAAGAACAAACACTTACAGCAAGGATTGAAACAAGGGAACAAGAAGAGGATTGAAATCTCAGGGCTTCTAATCTCAGGAAAGCAAACTCTTACAAGTTCTACCTTTCTCTCACAATCAACTCTCCCTGTGAATTTATATAAAAATATCTGGTCATCATCACCTCATAACAAACAATCTTCAAATTCTCTAAAGGTTAATTCAAGCAACCACTCTGTGGAAATGTTTTTCACTCTATTAATATAAATTTCCTTTGGTTGATTGAGAAACAAGATTATGCAATGCTAGTGAAAATCTACAAGATAGAACAAGAAACAACATCGAGGAGCAAAGATATCTCTTAATGCATAAATATAGTTTCTAGTTTCCTCAATCCGAAAGCACACCTATATAGTGGCAACATTCTCAATCAAAACACAAAAGCGAGATATTGCAGTTGAGCCTCTCCAAAAATAACAAAAGATGAAAACTTTAATCACAATCACACCAATCTCACCACGAGGATTTGCTATCGGGAACTTATTAGTCTCATCCACATAAGTCTTGAACTCCTCCCGCAAAATCTGTTCATCGGTAGAAATATAAGCAAGAAAAATCAAAGACCATTAAATATTACAATTCATAAATTATCAATATCGAAGTCGTCAATCCCACGCGTACCTCTAAGGCACATATCGCATAGGTCAAAGCTCGAGAAAAAGCTATATGACAATTCTCGCTGTTCCAATAAACAAAGTAATAGTTTACAGTTAGCTAACCGGTATCTAATCATGTCTGGAAAGATTAGAACATCACCACTACAATTCACATGAATAACATGATAATAATTAATAAGATACAATAGTGAACAATAAAAGCGTAAAATGTATAAAAGACTTGCAAACAGTAATTTGAATTGCAAAATACCTACATGATGGTGAATAAGGTATATTTCAAGGAAATTCAATTGTTATCATTCTCAAATTCATTGAAGAAATCAACTGATTTTTGCACATACCTACATGATAATAATTTGTACAAGTTCTGTGGAAGCACTCCCATGACAAGTTCCGCAGGTGCAACACCTTCGTCGGCATTTTTCATAATAAGACTCCATCGTGGCATTGCAAGAACACGACAAAAGTGCTAAACATGATTTTTACCAAAAAAAAAAACATCCAATTCGAAAAGCATACATATAATTCAATTGTCATTCCAAGTAAAAGTTAAAATGCGAAAATAAGAAAGGAAATATATCAACCAAAAACACAGCATCCATGACTTTGACAATAAAAAGAACAAGTATAAAACATGGCATATTTGATCTAAATAAACCACTACTGTCTATGATAATATATCAACCAAAAAATGAAAGTGATGATATCCTTCTGCTCCTTTAAATGAGCAGCTCCCTGCAAAACAGACCATCAACAGATTTAATCACAATAGATTTTTTTTCTACTAAAGGTAAACTTGAAAATGTGATGCCGAACACAAAAAAACTTACACTCTGTTACTATGTAGTACGGTTTGGATTTTCTTCGACATGAGACGAGTGACTACCATGTGATGAAGGTATTCCAACATCTGGGGATCCCACATTTTCCTATTTGAAAAGAAATCAATATCAAATGTTAAGAAAATATAAATTTTGAAAACATAAAACCAAATATTAACAGAATATGAAACAAAAACTTTAACATAGAAATTAAAAAAATAAAACCTGATTAGGTGTCACATTTTGTCTTTCCCTCATAAGAAGATCTACTTGTTGTTGCATTGCTTCAAATTGCCTCGTTAAGCGTTGAAAATCTTCCTTGAGGGCATTATGTGTTGTTGCTGAAACCATGCCACCATAATGTCTAGCACTCGAGCTGCTCGACCCATACACCTGGGTTGGGACAACTCCAAGTCCCATACCTCTAACATACCCAGGGTGATCTTTTCCGAAAACTCTACTATATGCTTTGCTCTCAGATGAGCTCTGGCTACGAATAACTAGATTTTCCTGCAAAATAAAGTTGCAGAATTTTGTATATTTAATATCATACAAACATTATTACATAACAAATTTGGAAAATTTTTAACTTACATGATTACGCCTTGCTTCTTCGTTTACAAAATCCCCAAATGAGGATGTTGTGTGACCGCTCGATACATTTCGGCTCTTATACTTGAATGTAATCCGACTAAGTTGAGTTTCCTACAAAATTAAATATAATTAATTTCAAAGAAAGTTACATATACATTATAAACAGCATTAAACCTCATATTACGATGAAGATACTAACAATCTCATTTTCCGCCGAAAGCCAACGACTTTGAGCCTAATGTTTGAAGTAGTAGTTTTGTAACTTTGTCGATTTTAGTAGTGTATAAAACAGATGTTTAAGACTACTCACTGAACATAAGAATCAACTGCAGGGCAGTTTATTAGTACGTGTCGATGAGTTTGCAATCTCTCAATGGATGTTAAAGTAAACCATGTAAAAGCCCCAACTGGTTTCCCAACATATGGAAATAATTCCGCAATTCGAGGATTTGGGTGCTGAGAAACGGTGGGTTCGTCATCAACTCGTCTGGGACGATTCCATATTGTCTCTATGTTATCTAAATATCGTGAACAAAATGTAATAGCTTCTTGTGCAACATAACCCTCTGCAATAGATCCCTCTGGTTGTGCTTTGTTGCGCACGTATGATTTTAGTACTCCCAAGTACCTACAACACTATATGGTTAGTAGTTATATGACGTATACAAGTTAATATTATGTATTACAAATAACATTATTAACTCAAGTATTACCTTTCTATTGGATACATCCAACGATAATACACTGGACCTCCAAGTTTTGCTTCATCGACCAAGTGAACAGTCAAGTGGATCATTAATGTGAAAAACGATGGCGGGAAAAGCATTTCCATGTTGCATAAAGTGAGTACAATTTGGTTCTGCAGTTTATCCAATTCAGTAACACTCAACGCTTTGCCACATATTTGTCGGAAAAAGGAACATAACTCAAGTAATATTGCAGATACTTTATCATCAAGCCCTGCACGCATAGCGAGTGGGAGAAACTGTTGTACAAGTATATGACTGTCGTGACTTTTCAATGTTCCTACTATTTTAAGATTATCAGCATCAATGAACCGAGAAATATTACTCGCGTAGCCATCTGGCACACAAATATTCTTCAAAGTATTTAAAAATAACTTCTTTCCTTGTTTAGTCATTGTGTACACTGCTGGAGCAAACTTTCCATTGTCATCTGGCCACAGATCCGGTTTACAATTCATATCTTGTAAGTCCTTACGAGCATTGAGATGATCTTTTGATCGAGAACTATCGTTCAACAATGTAAAAAGGACATTATCACACACATTCTTTTCTATATGCATCACATCTAAATTGTGACGCAATAAATTATACTCCCAATAAGGAAGCTCAAAGAATATGCTTTTTTTCTTCCATTGTTGTGGCCCTTCTAGAGAAGTACTCGCACCGCTCCTTCTTTTCCCCCTAACTTGAGTATCCACAGTCTGACCGAATGTGACATTAACATCCTTAATCATGTTGAAAAATCTTTGTACACGATAATAGTCTAGGAGGTTAAGCGTAGCTCTCGCTCTCCATTAAATGCGATCTTATTCAATCTAAATTTATGCCCACCATCAAGAAAGCGTCGATGGCCCATGAAACACCATTTCTTACTATGTCTCAAACGAGAAGACTCGAGGAGTAGTTGCAATGTATGCTCTGATCCATGCCCGGTATAATTATTCCACCGGATAGATTTCCCTAAACCAAAGCTAATCACTGATTGTTCACATCAAAACAACATGCATCTTGATCATTTTATGCTCATAAGAATCGTGTATCAACACCATCTTACCACAACTCTTTCAACTCCCTTATTAGAGGTTGTACGTAAACATCTATATCATTTTCTAGTATATGTTTACCATAAATAATTGTTGAAATGATAAAAGATGTTCGTTTCATACACAACCATGGTGGCATATTATATGGGATGAGAACAATCGGCAAAATACTGTAACTTTGACTCATATTGCCATGAGGATTAAATCATCTGTAGCTAATACAATGCACACATTTCGGGGGTCTATTGCAAACCAACTATTTACCGAATCAAACTTTTTTCAAGCTTCAGAATCTCTTGGATGTCTCAACAACCCATCGTTGTTGGTATCCAAGCTGTGTCATCTCATATCCTTAGTGTGGGATCGAAAATACGCGCCTAGCATCGTGTCTGTAAAGAGACACCAGGCGATATATCGAATCACAAATGATATATATATTTTTTATTTGTGGGTTCTTCCATTCCTAATAGAGGCAAGCCTCTATTATTAATTACCCCAGACAATGTCGTGGGAACCTCCGATTAAGGACAAAATACAAGTAGAGACAATGAATAAAAAAAAAATTTTATTTATTGCAGAACAAAATGATTCATTACATATATATGCCATTATTTATTTATTTATTTATTTATTCATTCATTTTATTTCAATGGCGCCGCCATGTATGCCTTGCCGTCGCCTTCGAATTTGCGTTGCTACGCCGCCGCCTCAAAATGCCAACTTTGTTGCCACCGTAATATTTGCACCGTTTTGGGATTTGTATTTTAGCCACCATAATATGCATGCTTCTGTACCGCCGTTTTAAGATTTGCATTGTATTATGATGAGTATTTCATTACTGCTTCGAAATGCGTGCCGCTTCAAGATTTGCATATTATCATACGCTTCAAAATCAACATTGAAAAGCATGTCAATTTTTTTTTTTGTTTCATCATTCGCCTATAATGAAATTCATGTTGACTTCATAATAGTAATTCTCCTGTCTTAGGGGAGGCTATCTTTTTAAAATAAAAGGATTTCCATGCATGCCCATGGTGATGGTAATTTCAAAGAGAATCCTTGGAATATTAGGAGAATACTATTAAAGAGAAGAACCATTATGGTGATGCCCATGGTAATTTCATTCACATGTTGGCAGGCGATTATGGTAGGCAGGGTCATGTACCTCATATGCATTCCCATAATGATGGCCATTTTGCATGCCTTAGTCCAAATATACTATTAATCATTCCCTTTCTTTTCATTAAAAAAAAAAACTTTCTGTCCAATCCTTTTGCTCCATAACCAGTGCAAGAGACAAACCTCATTTCATTCACCCTCTTTTCTTTTAATCATTATTTATATAGGCTTGGAATCACCTTGGAATGATATTCATATATATATATATATATATATATTATTTTGTGATTGGTAAACAAAGGTTGCCAAGGCCTGAGCATGATTTATATTGATGTTATATATTTGTGAAACAATATTCACACAGAATAGATAGTACCAAGAATCAAGATCAAGTAAGTTGAGAAGAATTTGGTTCATTCTCTTTAAGATCATATTTGTGTGGCATCATGTTCCATACTAATTTCCCTCTTCAAAGTCATAGAGATATTAGCCAAATAACATTGCTCCATTAACATCCTTTTTATATTTGCACATTACTATCTTGGGAGTCTCAAATAACCACTTTATTTGCAAAAGGGCTGCCATGCTCATTCATTTTTATATGGTGCACCATACAACATCTCCCAAATAGCTGTAGTCTATTATAGATTTTACTATCTCACATGAGTAACTTTGTAGAGCTATTTTCTATATACAAACATCCAGATCGTAGATATGTTTGGTTGAAGGATATTATATCAAGGCATAGAATTTCTTTAATAAAGTGTACATCATCAACTCAACAATCTAGTACATATTGAGGATTTCATTGAATTCTTCTACACTCTGCAACATCATTGACAGAAAATAAACTCACTTAACTTCTAGTTGTTTGCTTCAATTAACAACATCTCCATCATGCTTCAAATTTACTGTCAACCTCCTCAATCTCCTTCTTCTTTTTAACATCCCTTTCTTCCATTTTTTTTCTTTGCAGCAAAACACAGCGGCATCATAGTAGCAGCAGTATCCTAAAAATAAGAGCTTATCTTCCATGGTGGCAACAACAGCTCATTTAGTAATGATTAGATTTTTTTTTATGTTGAGTGACATTCTAATATTTCAATGGACATCTAGATAGCACCATAAACATACCTAAGCATCACACTGCTTTTGTAAGGATTTACAAGCATTGCACTAAGAATCATCTATGCTATCTATTCTCTGTGACAATCATGGGGAACGATAGCAACACATGAAGACCCATAAGTTTGGCGAGAATACAGGAAGCCTGAAACTGTTCAATGGGAGGGAATTATTTCAAAAAAATTTATAAGTGAATGACTGGTCCATTCCATAATTCATTATCCGCTTGAATTTGCAAGTGAGTAATTTCTCTTTATTTGATATGGAGCCCGAACTTGATACTATCGTGACCATGATTCTACAGCAATCTCAATTTTTTTTATATTCATTTTATTCTGCCAAGCAATCTATCGAACACCTATAGGGCGTCTTATATGTCCAAACATTTAGCATACCTTGAGAATTGTTTGTCAGCAGATATTACAAGAGAACATTCCAATAATTAAATTTATTATTTCAACACATATTCCATCTTTACATTGATGGTATAACAGCAGTTACTCTTCAGCTTCCCATAGAAGCACAAGTCAAACAATCCCATGACTGCTCATGTTTACATAAGGATCTATGCACTCATAACAAACTGAACTACACCAGGATTTAGAGTAGCACCAATGCGAACCTTTCCTTAATCCATAATCCCACAGCTAGCCTCATGAGGGTCGTCTTCTAATTGGAAATTCACATCTATCGCCTTCAGGTCTTCAAAGTATGATCCAACCTTGATTTGCACTGATCTTTAAATGAAAAAAAAAACTTCTATTTAGATTTTACTGTCATTGATCCGGTGACAGCAAGGTAGCAGGGAGGCAGGGAAGCTATTATATAGCTTATGCCTTTCTTCTCCGGTGACGACGGACAGCAGGGAGGCAGGGAAGCTATTATATAGCTTATGCCTTTCTTCTCCGGTGGCGACGGACATCAAGGAGGCAGGGAGGCTATTATATAGCCTGTGCCTTTCTTATGACGACGGCGAGATGAAAGCGGCAGCGGCGACGGTACAGGCAACGGTGAAGGTGGCCGAGTGAACTGATTTGGTGACAGGGCCACCGCGTGCCGCGATGGTATCCATCCCGGCAGCGGTGGCGTCGATCGGAGGTGGTCGGTGACGGCAACACGGGGGGCAGAAGTGCGGTGAGGCCTGGCGGGCGGAGAGACGGTGTAGAGAAAGAGAGAAAAAAACAATACCTTTTTTTTATCTCTCTCTTTAATCTCCTCTCTGATTTTTTCCTTCTTGTTTGTTGTGATCTTTTTTTTTTCTGATTTCTCCCTCTTTATATAATTTTTTTTTTTGAAAACCCTCCGATCTCAATTACCGGCCTGATAAAACTCCTTTTTTGTTTTGATTTGAATTTATCTTCTTTTAAATTTGGTTCTGATATGATAGAACCTTTTTTTTTGTTTTCTGATTTGAGCTTATCTTTCTTTTCTTTCTTTTTTAATTGAATTCTGATTAGATTTGATTTTATTTTGATTTTTTTATTTTTTTTATTTTTATTATTATTTTTTTAATTTCTCTAATTAATTTTTTTTTGCCTCATGATCAGCATTCTTGAGCTGACTTGGGATATGCATCCTCGAGATATGTTCTCAGGGTGTTTAGGATTGCCTCGGGATACGTGTTCGGGCGATCCTGAGATATGAGTTTGCCTCGAGATATGTATTCTCGGGGGCAATTTTGGGATTTGGACTTTGCCTCGATATATGTATTCTCGGGGGCAATTTTGGGATTTTGATGTTGCCTCGAGATATGTTCTCTTGGCCCGGGATCCAATCAGGACATATTAAATTTAAATGAAGATATATTTAAATTTTAATATGTCTAGATTAAGATATATTTAAATTTAATCCTAAATATATCAAAATTAGGATATATTCGAATCAAATTATTATTTGAGTTCTATTGGTACATGTATTATATATTTTTTTTATATAAACACTTAGCTGTTTTTGAAGACAAATACAACCGCTGTAATCTAGGCCTTAATGGAAAATATCTGACCACTTTCGCAGGAATCTTTTTTCTATCTCTACTACCGCCATCCTTCTTCTCTTTCCATCTTGAAACATTGCAAACTCTACAAATTTCTCTCTCTTCATCTTCTTTATTGTCCCAATAAAGCATGCAATTATTCGGGCATGCATGTATTTTGTCATAGCTCAATCCAAGCTTCGTGATGGTTTTCTTTGCATCATAAAAAGAGCTTGGAATTTTTATATTCGGAAATGCATCATGTAGCAGCTCCAAAATCATCGTTATTGCTTTGTCGCTCATTCCACAAAGACACTTGATGTGATACAATTTCAATATGAAAGAGAGTTTTGAATAATTTGCACACCCTTCATAAAGAGGTTGTTGACCATCATTTGATAACTCGTAAAACTCATCAGTTGTATTCATAGTCTGGTTCACATTCGGTGATGGTTCATCAATTTGTCTGACCCCTTCGTTGCCTTCTTCTAACTGATGTTCGTGTACTCCAAACGCATCATTTACCATATCCCTAATCGGATCTTCAGCAGCAACATTGGTTTGTGAGGCAACTTGGACACTACTTGAAACATTATTTGTTTCTTGTGGATGGAGCTCTCCGTGAAGGTACCAAATTGTATAACCTCGTGGAAACGGTTTGCAAATTAGATGATCGTACACATCCGCTCGTGACTTATGTTTTCTAAATCCACATTTCGGACATGGACATAGTATCAGATCATTAACTCGACAAAAAATTTCTGTTTTTTGTAATATTTTTATGACTTGTCTTGTCTACATTATTAAGAACATGATCCAATTTAGCTTGTCCTTCTATTATATATTCATATTCAGTGTAGTCATATATACTTATGAAAGAGTTCATCTCATATGGGGCAATTGCAAAGAGTAATTTGAATTGCAAAATCAAAAGCACTTGGAAAAGTCAATGTTCCTGGCCTTGAGCTGCTCTAAAATAATGACATGGATGTATTGAAAAGAAACATGGCAGGAATCAACAGAAAATAATAAATAATCAAACAGATTGCAAATGAAAAGTATCTACTGATCGAGTACTAAATGGCAATTGTTTAAGCGAAATAATTTTCATAAGCTGTGTCAAGTTTAGGGTTTTGATCCAATGAAAGAAAGAAAACTAAGGTGTTTTTGCATGGTTGTTGGCACTCTCTTGTCTTCATTGCAAATACGGAAATTTTTCATTCTTGATAAGATTTTATTATATTTGTTTTGATTGATATGGGATTGTGAATATATGGTTCAGAAGAACATGTTAATCTCATTCACCAAATTCTTCAACTATCCACATTCCCTGAAAAAATATCAAATCTTTGGTCAAACATGGTTATAGGTCCTAAGGCTAAAATCACCCACTTACACTATCATCATACTCGAAAAACATATGTTCAAAGACAATGCTGTTCTAGTCATATAATATATAGAGTCAAGGTAGGTTTATATCTGCAATCTGAGTATAATAGATAAAGATAGCCGACAAATATCATCATACTGTAATTACAAATGCAAAGAGAATATAGAAGCCTAAAAAATGCTTAAGCTCAAAGTCTACACATGTGAATACATACCTAAAATAATTCCTTGAGCACCTCTATAGTAAGAACCAGTTAGCGTCCTAAACCTCTCTTGTCCAGCTGCAAAATCAGAATATTGTAATGCCTTTTAAAACATTGTAAACTCAAAGAAAGAAGCGAAAGAAGAATACATTGTTTTCAGCTCTAAACAATGTGTTGAATGTGTAACTCCAACTAAAAAACCATACATAGCATCCACCATTTTTGTCACTTTGCATGCACATTTACTTTCCAATGAAATTACCATTCTCAGCCATCTAAAATAGCACTATTATTAATAAAATCCTAATCACTATAAACCAATGCAAAATCAAGGTTTTTTGCAATATGATCAACTTTATTTGCCACAACTTTCATACAGGAAAAAAAAACATACAAAAGACTGGAAACTATGCGCAAAACAGACATTAGCAAATGCACCATCTCAACCACATCAACCTTTCAAGCAGAGATTCTCAAAGTTCAGTTAAATCAGAAGACAGAAGCAAGTAAAGATCGAAATAAGTCTTCATAAAAAGAAAAAAAAAAGATTGGTGGACTTTTATTCAAAAACTGGTTTATTTTGGAGAAGAGTGAGAGCATGCTTGGTCTGTGGGCACCCAAAACAATCATGTAAGTCACTTGGTCACTTAGTCACCCACATGCTAATCATGCAAGCTTTTTGGTGTTTTAAAGAAAGCTCAATGCATAGCTGTAAAGTTCACAGCTTTGCTCTAAAGAAAGATCATGTAAAGTATATATAGTGTCTTCTTTGGAGTTCAGTGATATATATATCATGGATCCAAGAAAAGAATACCTGACCAGGGTCTTCTGGAAATACACTATTTGTTTCCCCTTGTACTCACTGCATAAATTAAGATAAACTTTCATTAAAAATTCTTAAACATCAAATATATAAACTTTCATTATATATGTCAGTGACCTTCTTTATTTTTGAAGGCCTTCACAGTAGTACTGATGCTAGCTAAAAAGTGCATCAATGGGAATATGAACTAAAAGCTAAGTTCAATTTGATTTTTAGATGGCCAGCAATTGCTTTGCTTTACTAAAGAAGGATTCCAGGTGTGATTAATTTGGCCCTTATCCAATACATCATACCCCTAATAATAAAGTTTATTCCTCATCATTAATTTGAGATAACAAAGAACTTAATTCTCGAGGAATTAATTAGACATGTTTCGTCCATATATGTTTGATATAGTCTGATTCTGTTGAAAAGGTCTGATTATTTTCAGTTTTGATTTCATGTTTGATGAAATTCATGGACAATTATATGAATGCAGTTAATCTAGAGTCTTAATATATATAATGTAGAGATTGACTCAAAACTGAAACAGAAATCATGTGGGACAAGTCTAGGAGAATCAAGCGACCTAATTCTATCGTAAACAAAACCTCTATTTAATATATCTATCGTAACTTAGACTAGTTTTTTTTATCAGTGTTTTTAATTTCATCAGTTTTAGAAATATCGATTTATAAAACACAAAGACATCGATCTAATTCTAAATATCCTAAAGAATATCAGAGATATCAATAAAAACATCCAAAAAAGGATAGAACTTCACAGATCCACAACGATGAAGAGTCAAATAGAAGCTGACCTTGCTAAAAATCAAGAGAAAGACGATTGAGAAGCTGACCTTGCTATCATTTTGGGCCTTGGTGAGCTTCGTGGGGTTTGGAGTTCAAACGAAACCTAATTTTCAAAAGACATGGAATGGATCAAAAGAAAGAAGATAATTGTTCTAAAAAGAAGAAAGGAGACACAAATTAGATGAAAACATTAGGGTTCCTAAGATCATATCCTGAAGCAATGCTTGCGAGTTAACCCCCCAAGATCTCCAAGAGACTAAGAGAAGCTTGGCGTGATGGAGCTTGGCGTCGCTCGAGGGCTTGTTCTCAGGAGCTCGAGAGATCGACAAAGAAACTAGGGTTGTGATTTTTGGAAAAGGGGGGAATAAGGTTGATCAGGCGCGAAACAAAAAAAAAGGCAGAGAAACAAGGCGCAGGGTTTTTGGGGAAAAAGGTATATGCGGCGGTTATGTCTAAACCGCCGCTAATTAGCGGAGGTTATATTCATAACCGCCTCCAACTTTAAGTCTTTAGAGACAGTTACAAATAAACCGCCGCTAAATGTTTTCAATTAACGGCGGGTTATGGTATAACCACCGTTAATGGAAAACATTTAGCGGCCTTTTCTTTTACCGCCGCGGTAATCGCCGCGCGTGTTGATGTTAGAGGTTGTTTTAAAAAACCGCCGCTAAATGACCAACGCAAAACGACTATTTTCTTGTAGCTCGGGTGTTCAAACAAATCAAAGGTGATCACAAGACCATAAATCCTTTGTATGTCACGGTGACTGTCAAAACTACGATTCAATGTCAGTGGTGAATATCGTAATAAGCGCCAAGAGTCCTTTGCCATGCGTAGTAATGGGCGTGCAATCAACGCGTAATCTCCCCACGGAGCTATAGAAGGGACAAAGAAGCACCATGCCAAAGGACCGAATCCCAGCGTGGTATTATATTCTTCTTTCCTCCTTAACTCTTTCTCTCATTAACTTGAAAGTTGGAGCTATCCCCAGGCACACGAAGCCCACCACTTTGTCTTTTATAGGTTTAGTTCTTAATAAGGAGGGACCTTAGGTGACCTGCCTCAAATAAAAGATCGCCACATGAAAAAAAGTGCCAACAATCCAAGAAATTTTTCTCATTCAATAGTTCAATCGAGGATCACCTCATCACATCCGTTAATCGTGACCGGTCTAGATCCCAAGGAGGACCGATCACCGCTCCAACATATGTATTTTTAAGATTAAAACATACTAATTTTGTCTAAAATCACCAGGTATAATTTTAATAAAAAAATAAAAATCATTGGCCTTTGTTTTTGTTTTTGTTTTTTTTTTTTTTTGATAAAAGCAGTGGCTTTTGTTAAGCATTCACAAAATGTAAATCACTTCTAGATCCTTTGGAGACTAAAAAATTATTACATCTGTGATATATGTAAATATTATTCAATGTTGTCAAACCCGGCTTGGTCCGGTCGGTTCAACAGGAAAAATGGAACGGCCGATGCAGTAGGCCGGCGAATATGACCCACGAATGGGTGAGATCCGGCCGTAACCCAGTAACCCGGCCAGTTGGATCGGGAACTGGTCGACCCGAGCGGGCGAATAGGGAGATATGGGCAGATAGGGTTTAATCAAAGTAAAAAAAAAAAAGAAAAAAAAAAAAACAAAACTTGAATCAACAAAAACCAAGGAGCACGAGGAGCCTCAGTTTGACCTGTCATTTGTGTGAGCACCACGTGCTCGCACATGAGTTTTGAATGTTTAAGTTGAACAGAATCCGACATTTGCACCCCTGTGCGCGCACGTGAGAGAGCCTTTTCACCAACATGGCCTATTGGTTGGTAGAATGAAACCATTTATAAAGAGAGTGAAAGTTTTATCCATAAGCATTGTGAAATACTTCAAAGTTTTTGAATATTTGAAACCAATCTTTTTAAAAATAAGCCCACAATAAGGCCCAAATGAGATGGGCTTCCAAAAGTTGTATTTGTATACTTGAGTAACTGTGGTTATATTTTAATTATGTATTTTAATACTTTTAACTAATTTGTTTTGTTTAATATGTGTTTGTTTTGAGCATGGACCAAATATAAATATCAAATTTAGTTAATCATGTTTTTTTATATTATAATGTTGTTTTATATCATATTTTATCATTATTAATTATTATAAATTATTTTTTTAATATTTTATTATTGACCCTGGTTCAACCCTAGTTGAACCCTTGATCCATGGGCTTAGCCGGGTCAATACCCCGGGCAAGATCTGACTACCTTGATATTATTACGGAATTTGTTTTACAGGGGTGTATAGCAAATAATGAGATTTTACAGGGGTATTAATGTTAAAATCTTGTTGATTTTCTATTTTTCTTGCCCAAAACAAAGCGCCCCCACAAAACCAACGACGAACTTGGTCTTCTAATCTTCGAGTAAGTCGTTCTTCTCTTTTTTAGATCTTAGTTTCCTTTGATCGCTCGTTTTTCATCATCGTTTGAAGCCTAATTTTGGTTTCAATTGTTATTTTTTTCTTGTGATTTTGGTGATAATCTGTTGAATTCCAGATCTAAGGTTGTACTTATATCAGTAAGAATTTTTTCAATCCTCGAGCTTTTACTTGTTTCAATACTGGAACCGAGATCATTACTTTTAAGTTCTGATTTTCAGAAGCTGTTCAGTTTTTTTTCCCGGTTATTAATTTGTGTGAACCTTGATATATTTATCCGGGTTTTGCTCGGGAATTCATAAATGAGTGATCTTTTTTCAGTATCCTGGAGTTCTTAATTTCTTGCTGTTAATTGTGGGCTGTGAACTTTCCCTAATCTAATTTTTATCTATATGCAGCTGCAATTAGTGACCTAGTCATCTTTTGACAAGTAATATCTACTTTGGAATTGCAATGTGAGTGCAAAATGGCTTCTTGCTTTCTTTCTGTTAATTTGCATAAATTCTAGATAGCGATTTCCGATGTGACAGTTGAAATTTGTTATTATCTGCTGGAGCTTGTATAACTTCATATGTTGATGTTATCATCTCTATGTATGTGGAGAATTTTGCAATTACTCTACCTAAATGAAAAATTAAATAAAACCATATTCTGAAAGAGCTTTTGGGTTAGCTAAATCGCATTTAGTTTGTCATGATGTTCTTTGGCATATTTTATATCAAAGAATTTTTGGTTAATGAGAGCTAAGAGTAAACTTTTGAAAGAGTTTTTCTGGCAAAGGGTTTGTTTGGCCCTTGATCTTTGTATGATAATATTTTACTGGTATGCTTCCTAATCTAAGAAACTTCATCGAACTCTTTAGTCACTGGTCATTACATTTAAAATATTGTTGATTGTTATACCTCTCTGGTATTTAGAGATACTATTCTTGTATCACTTGGTGCTAGGGCTTGTGCTTTATCTCCTAGATTATAATGAATTTGATTGACTACTGGTCCGGTACAGTCAGAAATTCGGAATCAATCATTCACCTTTTTATGGTTTTGATTTTATATAGCTAATAGCCTTATGTCTCTGTTTCACTAGTTGTCCTATATAGAGATTTCTTTGAGAGCAAAAAAAGTTTAGATTTTTAATATTTGTTTTCTTCATCATAGGGTAGGATGAGGAGGTTGTTGATCAAAGAAATATTTTGAAGATACTTGCAAGCCAAAGTGTGTAAGGCCATTGCGCGCATATCAGGTAATTTGTGAAAATAGAAACAGATTTGTGTCTAAATATTAGTGTCTAAATAGAAACAGATTTGTTGGTTATCATAGGGCCTTTACATATTAGTGTCTAAATAGAAACATATTTGTTGGTTACCTCAACTATCCATGTTGCAAAAATGATTCCCAAGTGAATACAATCTTGAAATTTTGGAAGGAATAATGGTATCCTGAATGAATAGGCATGTCAGTGTGTGAATCATATTTTTTGCAATCTTATTGCAAAAGTTTAATGTACTTGCACTAGTCCATTTTACATTTAAGATTTACATTTCCTGCAAGACTTGAGTGGTTGCCAAAATCTACCCATGCTAAATCATATGAATGTGGAAGATGATATATATCTATATATATGTATATATATATATATATATATATATATATTGTATGCTCTTTTAACATAACTATCAAAACACGCATAACATCTGCTCTGCAGCTGTATATGGAGTAATGTCTTTATTTGATTGCCATCTTGTTATGTAGTTGTTTTTGTTAAGATTCGGTGTTTTTAATTAGCCAAGGGGCTATGTATTTAATGTGTGAGGCCCCCATCACTTGGATATGCAGTTCACATCATTTATGGCGTGGCACCTACGTTATTAATGGTAGTTCACATTTGCGGATTTGTCTCTCTTTTCTCTATAAATAGCTGGGTGCTTCTCAAGGAGAGTCACGTTGAAAGTAAGAGAATAGAAAATTTTTGAAAGTAGACACAGAGATTTTTTCAGTGTAAGTAGAGCTTTTTTGTAGACAAATGCAACCCACGGCTAAAGATGCCCTTATTGTTTCTTATACTTTTACCATTGTTGTTTATACCTTCTGATAGTTACAGTGGTTTTATACCTTTGGGCTATGTTTGGTGTGGGATATAAACATGAACAGAATAAAATAATCAACTTTTGTTCCATTAAATAAAATCTACAAATTTTTTTATCCAACATCTCCCCTTGGGATAAGATGGAACTATTTATTTTATTTTATTTTATTTTTAGTTTTTTTACAGGTGTGTGGCTATATATATATATATAGAGGCATGATAGGATCAGGCCGGCCGCATGTGCGGCCGGCTAATCCTATCATGCCTTATATCATATATATATATATATATATATATATATATATATATATATATATAGTTATATATATCTAATATATATATCTATATAACTGTTTTCTGAGGATAAGATAATGTAAAATATATATATATATATATATATATATATATATATATATTATTTAAAATATATGGATAAATCTATATACATATAAATAGATTATAAAATATATAAAATATATATTTTATATATATTTACTAGATAAAAGGGGTGAAACAGTCAAGTAGCCGGAAGTGCGGCCGGCCTGACTGTATCACCCCTATATATATAAAACTCTATAAAAGAATATTTTGTATATATTAATTTATTAAAACTAATACTCTTATAAAAGCATATTTTTCATATACAACCTATAAGTAAAATTAAGTAATTATATATGCACTCTAAAAGAAAGGCTATTGTTTACATGCTTTTTGTAAGGGTATGAATGAAATAAAATCTATTACTAATATTTACATATATACTTATGTAGGGTTAAGCATCGTGTATACTACAGAATTGATTATTATCTTTTTTCTTAAATTTTGTAGGGTTATTTATTAAAAAAACATAATTATAAAAACTTAGCAAAATTTTTCATGTTATATTTTTTGAAAGAAATACTTTTTTTTCTTTGTTATTATATTTTTACTATACTCAAATTTATTTTACATTAATTTATAATTTTTATATTACTCAAGAATATTTTGAATAACCTTATTTAACTTATTGGATAGTTATATATTTATGGCAAATATTTTTGATTGAGAGACAAATTTTATTTATCTTGTTTTTTTCAAACATCAAAAATGAATTTGGAAAAATTTATAATTCTACTTGCCATAATGTGTTAATGATGATGTATGATCTATTTGATACGATGTGCTGCATATAAGCTTTTATAGGTTATATGATGAGTTTTATGCATGTTTGGCATATCATCTTGGATTGAAAAGCATGAATGACCCGGCATGTATAATAAGATTCATGAAATATAAAGATAAACATATGCTCTTGATTTTGCATATACGCCTTGTATATTTATATGCATAAAAGAGATTTATGAAAGCTATTTTCTTATGGTAACCCCTGAGATGGATATTTTCACTCACTGGGCTTGCAAAAGCTCATTGCTCTCTTTCTACTAAGATTGCAGGTACAGTTCCAGCTAAGGCTACTAGGTATAGGTAATGAGGAGGAGTATTTTACATAGAAATCTAAGAGAATAAGGGGATATTTGTGGAGATTTCAAAGGTTTTTAAGGCACACTAGGTTCTTCAACATTCTAGAACGGGGGGAAGATCCAACCACCCTGATCTACCCCAAACCCATTACATTAGGACATATATTCCTTTACAACAAACGTTCTAAAGTTCCACAATATTACAAAATATACCACACACATAAAAATGAATTAATTCTAACACTTCCTCTTAATTCATATTTTGTATTCCCAACAATTCTCTAAAGTATTGAAATTTGTTCCGTGGAAGAGCTTTAGTGAAAGTATCGGCAATTTGATCTTCGGTCTTAAAGTTATTGGATTTTTACTTCATCTCCAATTGCATCTTTAATGAAGTGATGCTTGATAGCAGTATGTTTCGTCCGACTATGATATATCGGATTCTTCGCCATATCAATTACCGATTTGTTGTTATACATAAGTGAAGTTGCTTTATTTTTGTGGTTCACTAATATCTTCCAATATTCTTCTCAACCATTTTGCTGGTAAGGTAGCCATTGAAACGGGCACATATCCAGTTTTGATGGAGGAGAGTGTAGCATTTTCCTGCTTCTTAGAAGTCCATGAAAACACACTTGATCCAACAGAGGATGCATAATCGGAGTTGTTTATCACGTCATCAATGCTTCGGTATGATCACTATCACAAAATTCAACTAATTTGATAGAAACACGTCACTCATAAAAGATGCCATAGTCAACCATATCTTGGATGTATCTCAATATCCTCTTTGCTGTTCTAAAGTCAATTTGACTTGGCTTGGCTATGAACCTTGCCAATAAATTTGTAGCAAACATAATATCCAGTCTTGTTGATCCTAAATATGACAAACTCCCGATCAAACTTCTATAGAGTGTGCCATCAACCTCTTTAAAATCATCATCCTTAGGTATATCTATGACAAAATCTCTGTCAAACTTCTATATAGTCAACCATCAACCTCAACAAAATGGAGCTGCGGAAATGAAAGTAGATCCATTGTGGAGATGGCCAAGTCTATGATTCATGAGAAAGAAATGCCTCAATCTTTTTGGGGTGAAGCGGTATACATGGCGTGTACTTGTTGAATAAATGCCCAATAAAAATAGTGAAAAATAAAACACCATTTGAAGCTTGGAGTAGAAGGAAATCATCGATGAATCATTTGAAGGTATTTAGGTATGTTTGCATTGTTCATGTTCTAAAAGAAGCGAGACCTGAAGCTTGATGGGATTAGTGAAAAATGCATATTTGTTGGCTATAGCTTAAAATCAAAAGGCTATAGACTCTTTAGCTTGAAGAGGAATAAAGTTATTGTTTATAAAGATGTTATCTTTGATGAGAAGGTTTCGTGGGATTGGAAAGGGAAGAAGATAGAAAATCAAGCTGTCACTTCTCAAGAAAGATTTCAAAATCAAGAAAATAAAGACTCATGAAGCTCCACAAGTTGTTTCTCTAAATGCTAGTCCTCAAATATCACCAACTTCATCAAGTCGAGGAACTTCATCTTCAGGCTCACCACCAAGGAGAATGAGACATATCAATAAGGTGTATACAAGTTGCAACTCCTGTGTAATGGAACCAAGAAGCTTTGAAAAAGCAATTAAAAAAGAGACATGAGTGAAAGCTATGAAAGAAGAAATAGATGTGATTGAGAAAAACAACACTTGGGAGTTGGTAGAGAGGCCAAAAAAAAGATGTTATTGGTGTAAATTGAGTTTCAAAACAAAGCTCAACCTGGATGGCTTATTTCAAAGGAAAAAGACAAGATTGGTCGCAAAAGGTTATTCCTAACAACCCGGATTTGATTTTCAAGTAGCTTATACTCCAGTCGCAAGACTTGAGACAATTAGAGCTACCATTAGCTTGGCGGTTCAAAAGGGATGTTACTTGCATCAACTTGATGTGAAATCGGCATTCTTGAATGGTGCAATAAAAGAAGAGATATTTGTGGAGCAACCTCAAGGCTTTATTGTCGAAGGTAAAGAAGCAAAAGTTTACAAGTTGAAGGAGGCATTATATGGCTTAAGGTAAGCACCAAGGGCGTGGTATAGTGAAATTGATGCAAAACACTTTAAAATTTAAAGTAATTGATTTTCAAAAAAACAAGAGTAAAACAATATTGTATGTGATTGTCTCTTTTTATGTTGATGATATAGTGTTTACTGACAGTGATGAGAATATGATTGAAGATTTCAAAAAAAATATGATGAACTAGTATGAAATGTGTGATTTGGGTCTTCTATATTACTTCTTGGGAATTAAAGTTAGTCAAAAAGTGATTTGGGTTCACTCATTTCATACACCCAATCACTCTTTAACTAACTTCAATTCTCAAGAAGTAACGTAGAAGACCCAAATCACTTATTTCATACTTGTTCATCATATCTTTTTTGAAATCTTCAATTATATTCTCATCACTGTTGGTGAACACTAAATCATCACCATAAAGAGAGACAATGAGAGTATTGGATTTACCTTAAGTCTTCACATACAATGTTGTTTTACTCTTGTTTATTTGAAAATCATTTACTTTAAACTTTAAAGTGTTTTGCATCAATTTCACTGTATCACGCCCTTGGTGCTTACCTTAGGCCATATAATGCCTCCTTCAACTGGTAAACTTTTGCTTCTTCATCTTCGACAATGAAGCCTTGAGGTTGCTCCACAAATACCTATGCTTTCATTGCACCATTCAAGAATGTCGATTTCACATCAAGTTGATGCAAGTGCCATCCCTTTCGAGCTGCCGAGTTAATAGTAGCTCTAATTGTCTCAAGTCTTGCCACTGGAACATAAGCTTCTTGAAAATCAATTCTGGGTTGTTGGGAATAACCTTTTGCGACCAATCTTGCCTTTTTCCTTTGAAATGAGCCATCCAGGTTGAGCTTTGTTTTGAACACCCATTTCACACAAATAACATCTTTTTCTTTTGGTCCATCCACCAACTTTAAGTGTTGTTTTTCTCATTCACATCTATTTCTTCTTTTATAGCTTTCACTCATGCCTCTTTTTTAATTGCTTCTTCAAAGTTTCTTGGTTCCATTACACAAAAGTTGCAGCTTGCATACACCTCATCAATGTCTCATTCTCCTTGGTGGTGAGCTTCAAGATGAGGAACCTGGACTTGGTGGAGAAGTTAGTGATTTTGAGGACTCGCATTTGGAGAAACAACTTGTGGATCTTTATGAGTCTTTATTTTCTTGATTTTGCAATCTTTCTTACGAAATGACAACTTGATTTTATATCCTTTTCCCTTTCCAATCCCACGAAGCCTTCTCATCAAACATAACATCTCTACAAACAATAACTTTATTTCTTCTTCAATCTAAATAGTCTATAGCCTTTTGATTTTGAGCTATAACCAACAAATATGCATTTTTCATTAGCCTCACCAAGCTTATTAAGCTTGTGTTTCACTTTTTTTGGAACATGAGTAAAGCAAACACACCTAAATACTTTCAAATGATTCACCGATGGTTTCCTTCTACTCCAAGCTTCAAATGGTGTTTTATTTTCCACCGCTTTGTTGGGCATCTAATTAACAAGTACACCGTTGTGTATACCGCTTCACCCCAAAAAGATTGAGGCATTTTTTTCTCATGAATCATAGACTTGACCATCTCCACAATGGTTCTATTCTTTTTTCTGCCACCTTATTTTGTTGAGGTGTGTGTCCAATATTCAATTGTCTTCTCAAGCCGATAGAATTACAAAACTTTTCAAACTCTTGAGAGTTGTATTCTCCCCCTCTATTACTTCTTAGCTATGAAGCACCGATACGGACACGGGACACGGACACGACACGACACGGACACGCCGACACGGCATTTTTAGAAAAAATAGGACACGGACACGTTGGGACACGTTGAATAAAAATACATAAAAAAATATTATATATAATATATTGATGAAATATAGTTATTAGATTTCATTTCATCATATCAAATAAACCACAAATTCCACACAAAAAATTAAAAGAAGATAAAACAACAATTATATCCATCAATCAAATACATAAACTGAAATAAAAGTCCATCACACAAAATGAAAAGACATAAAGGAGGAGGCAGTTAATGGTAAGTTTAAGTTTTGAAATTCAATTTTAATAAAATTTGTAATAATTTACAATTTGATTTTGTTTTTCAAAAGATATTTTAATTATAATTTTAAATTTTCAATTGGTTTGATTTTCAAATTTAGTTTTTACAGTTTGGTTTATATTTTTTATAAAAATAAAATATATCTAATGTAAAAATATGATTTTATAAAAATAAAACAAAATGAAATAAAAAGATATGCTTTTCTTATATTTTTTATTTTTAAATTTTTAATTAAAAATTCAATCATCATCATTATTGAAATTAAGCCTATAGTTTTTAATTTGAAGCCCATAGTTTAAAAATGGATAAATTTTTATTTTTAAATTTTTAATTAAGAATTCAATCATCATCATTGAACCAAGTCTAAATTCACCAAGTTTTTAAATTTTAAACCGCATGATCATGATCGATGGTGGATATCCATAGTTTACAAACCCTAAATTGACCCAGTCTTCCAGCCCCTACATCAACAGCGGTCCTCGCTACTGCGGCCCTCAGGGAAGGCTTGCGATTTGGTGCTCTCCGGCGCCATCGACTCTTTGGTGCTCTTCTTCCCTCTCTCAGGCCTGCTGAGTCACTTCCTCTCTACGGCTCACTCTCCTGCCTCTTTGGCATAACCATCTACTGATTTCCTCCACGCGCCGGACCCTCGCGCCAGCGGCACCCCAAACCGCCTTCCAGTTCTACACCTACTTCTTCTCCGCGGACGGGCAAGAGATCCCCGCGGACGCGTGTCGCGGACGTATCGACGAAGATGAAAAAACCATTAAAAAAGAGGACCGCGATTTTGACTATATGCATGGGGCGTATTTCAGCGTGATGCGGCAGGCGTGTCCGTGTCGGGCGTGTCGATTCCGGTCGCTGAAGCCAAATTGACGTGTCGGTGTTTCATAGCTTCTTAGCATCTTTAAACAACTTGTCTTTTCGCAAGCATTTGAAACTTTTTAAATATAGCAAACACAGATTTTTGTCTTATGAAATAAACCTATGTCATTCTAGAAAAGTCATCAACAAATGTGATAAAATATTTGTTTATCTCCATTAGTTGGAGTGACCATTAGCCCACAAACATCTGTATGAATAAGCTCCAATGGTGTTCTAGCTCGCCATGCCTTTTTTGGAAATAACTCCCACTGATGCTTGCCTAGAGCACAATGTTCACAAACTTCCTTCAAGTCTTCAATTGTTGGCAACCCATAAACCATACTCTTTTGTTGCATATTCTTCAAGCTTTGAAAGTTCAAGTGCCCAAACCTTCTATGCCAAAGCCATAAGTTGTCCTGACATCTATCTTTAAAGCCACATTCTTTGAATATCAGAAGATAACAGGGAAACTTCTATTGTTCTCCATCTTTAGTTTTGCTACAATTTGTCTTTTGTCACCCTTGTCATACACTTTGCATAAATCGTCTTTAAAGTAGATAGACTATCCATACTTAACAAGTTGTTCAACACTTCACAAATTTTGCTCTGAATTCGGAACTAACAAAAGATCTCTTATGAACTTTTTCCCATCTTAGTCTCAATGGCATTTGTACCTTTCTCTTTTGTATTGACCAATGCACCATTTCCCATCCTTGAGAACTTGAGGAGCCATCTATCTTCACAAAGATACTTTCATCACCGGTCATGTGGTTGCTACAACTACTATCAAGGAACCACACATCATTCTTTTTCTCCAAAGCCGTTTGACAAGTATAAACCATATTGCCTCTACTTTCTTGTTCTTCCAAAAAATTTGCTTGTTGATTGCCCTTGGCTCTACAGTCCTTCTTCAAGTGTCCAGATTTGCCGTAATTGTAGCACTTTGGTTGCCCCTTGAACCAAGGATCATTTTCATAGTGACTACTACTTTCAAAATTTCTACACCATTTTCTAGTGAAGCTTTCATTATCTCTACTTTGGTAAGTGATTCCTCGTCTTCCTCTTGAGTTCCTTCCTCTTTCTCTTTCTTTTCCATGTCTTTCACCTCTTGAAGACTTACCTTTGACTTGATCTTTCTCTTGATTTTTGGAATCCACCTTAAGCTTGGATTGGAAGGCACTCTCAATGGAGTTTTTAGAACACCTATTCAATCTTTGCTCAAATGCTTTCTGATCTGACCCATCAACTTTTGAATACTCAAGTTTGAGATGTCCTTGGTCCCTTGAAGAACGACAACAACGACATCATACTTCTCCGGTAAGGAAATCAAAACCTTCTCCACAACTTTTTGTTCACTAATTGCTTCCCCATAAGTCTTCATTTGATTCACAAGCTTAACAACTTTTGATAAGTAATCACTTAAAGACTCTTTATCATGCATCTTGATATTCTCAAAATCTCTTCTAAGGTTCTAAAGTTTGATAGACCAACCTTTCATAGTGCTTCTATATATTCCTTTTCTAAGATCTCCCATGCCTCCTTTGTATGTTGGGCATTGATGATTCTTGGAAAAATTGCATTTGAAACTCCTTGTTAAATCAACGGGAGAGCTTTTGCATCTATTCTCCTGCAAGGTATTCCTTTGGGCATTTGACAAGGTATCCCCATTTTGGGGTTCTTTAAACCCTTCTTCCATAAGATTCCAAATATCATGAGAAATGATAAGAGTTCTCACTTTTATATACTACTAATCATAATTTTCGTCATCAAAGATACGAAAAGGAGGGTCTTGGATCCCGCTTGCAAGTGAGTTTGAAGTTGCCATCTTTTCTTCTTCAAAAGGCCTTTTTCATCAAAAAAACACCACTTTCTTCTTGGATCTAAGCTTTGATACCACTTGCTGGACATGTGGAAGAGTATTTTGCATAGAAATCTTAGAGAAAATAAGGGGATATTTATGGAGATATCAAAGGTTTTTAAGGCACACTAGGTTCTTTAACATTACAGAACAAGGGAATATCCAACCATCTGCTCTACCCCAAAACCATTACATTAGGTATATATCTCTTTATAACAAAAGTCCGAAAGTTCCACAATACTACTAAACATACCACACACATAAAAATGAATTAATTCTAACACTAGATCCCGGGATAAGTTTAGGATGGATCCACTTTTCTGAGTTGGGATTCTTAGAGGCTCTGAGCATGGGTAGAGAACTTGATGTATAATATACTTTTGAGAGATGTTTATCAAGTCCAGCTTATATACTTGTGTGGATGAAATGTATAATTTTCACACACACACACACATATATATATATATATATATATATATATATATATATATATAATGTGTAATGTGTCTTGAACCCATGATAACTATGATCATGGATTTTAATTCTATGATTTCAGATATATAAACACTGTAATAGGAAAAAATTATTTTAGCAAGTTTGATTGTAAATCTGGATTTTGGCAGAGGTTAAAAATCATTTAGACAATCGGGCTTCAAACATAATAAAAACCGTAGAAGGTTCTTGGCACCATTGGTCTATACTTAATTTAGCATATTGTATTCTTGCAATAAAAGGAAAGAAGCCTTCCTAGGAGGAATAAATGGAAATCTGATTTACCAAAAATTGATATTTAGTCAATATTCGGGAAAATAACACATATCGCATATTTCTAGTTTTTGTAGCTTCCAAGTATTAATTGCATGGAAATAAATATGTTTTTTTTATATTCTTCACTTTTAAAATATTCTAACTCTTGCTTTATGATTAAAACTTCTAATTCGCAACAGTAAAATATTTTTAGATCTGTTCTTTGGAAAATAACCTATTCCTTGGAGCATAAAATTAATAAATAACTACCCAGAATACATAAATAATCAAGCTGACACTTTAGGTGCTAGAATACAATATGCTAAATTAAGTATAGACCAATGGTGCCAAGAAGCTATAGATATTAGAAAGATGGGTAAAGCAGTCAAAAAAGGATTATGTTGTTCGCAAACTGCAAAACCTAAGAAATTAGGATGCAAAACGAACATTATTCTAAAAATTATTCCAAGAGATATAAGATAAGAAAATCAGATTAAAAAAAATTTCACAAATACAAAACCCAGAAAAGATACGTTAAGAAATCAAAATATAATAATGATTATAAAAGAGAGAATAAAACTTGTAGATGTTGGTTATGCTAAGAAGAGGGACATTATGCAAATGAATGCCCCAAAAGAAAATATAATATCAGATCAAATAAAATAGAAAACATAGAGCTATATGAAAATGAACTATCTCAGGTAGAATCAGGGGAAGAAATTAGCAGTGATGAAACTATCTACGAAATTTCTTCTAGTGATAATGAATGATATAATTGATAGAGAAGAAAACGAAGATAAAAATATGTATAAAGAAACTGTTGTTTTTGATAAGTAACAATTCTTAAGAATTCAAGGAAGAGAATTAGTACGAGCTAATAATATAGGATTTAAAAGGAGACATTTTCCGTGGATAAAAAAGAAAAATATAAGTTATTTCTGTACAACTAGTATAGAAAAATCCTTAGAAATAACCCAAACCACTGGAAAGATAAATATACCCCTCTTGATTAAAGAAGAATTAGATATACAACTAAGAAAGATCCCTAAGAATGATAGGAAGAAGATAAAATTTGTACACATAGGCAGTATACAACTAGCCATTAAAGCTCATTTTAGAGAAGGTATACATAGTCCTATACAAATGGCCGCCTTAGACAATATAATAAAAAAAAGGAAAGAAGCCTTCCTAGGGGGGATAAATGGAAATCTGATTTACCAAAAATTGATATTTAGTCTATACCCTAAGTATGCCATAAATCTTAATGATAAAAACATAAATAGAACCTTATGTTTGGCACATAGATTTGAAAGAACAGATTTAATGAAAAGTGGATGTATGTCATTTAGTATGTACTATATAATAAACTATGCTTTAACAAATTTTCATCAATCTGATTTATTTGGAGATAATGAATTCATAGAAATAGATGAAATATTTAGTGGAGTAGAAAATGTTATAACCCCTGAACTTATAAATAATATAGAAATACCTGAGGAATGGGAGCTAGATGTAGGAGAAAAACCACTATTATTAAAGGAAAATGTTGAAAAAGAACTTATAGAAGAAAATAATGTATTAAAATTAATAAATATAGGTGAACCTTCTAAAAGAGGAGAATCGTTTACAAGATATATATCGAAACCTTCCATATCTTTAAGCGTAACAGAAACAATTCCACAACCTTCTGAAGACTTTCATATAAGGGCCCAATATAATAATGGAACTCAATGGGTAGCGTCAAATGTTAAAATAGATATAAACGAAGGATTTTCATACATTCATAAAATACTAATACCGAAATTAAAAACACATAACTTAAATAAACCGCTACAATATAAGAACTCATCATGAAAGATGGCTATTATAGACACATCTCTACAATTTTTCCTTAAAATAAAAAGTATAACAACCAAAGAATATCCCATTGAAATAAGGATATATGTAGATAATGAAATAACCAATAACCCTTCTATATTATTAAGACAAGACTTCTTAGATAAAGTTTTCCCTTATAATATTCGAAAGGACAATATAACAATCACCTTAGATGAACATCTCGTTGTTATCCAACGACAACGTTAAAAATAATACTTACATCACCAGTATCTATGGTGTGTATATACCTATTACTATTAGATATAAAAAATATGAAGATAAAATTTTCATGCCTTCATAGATACATGATTTGGAATCACTTTAGCTAAACCACATATTTTCCCAATCAATTAGTGGAAGAAAAATAAGAATATAGTGAAAGGAACAACTATTGATGATAAAGTAGTTCTTTATGATACTAGTTTACAAAATGCGCAAGCTATTCTTGATGATACAATAGTTGTTATACCCTTAATACTTGCTAGTACAACACATGGAAGTGATATGCTACTTGGTAATGAATTTCTATCACAATTCATTACATATGTACAAACCGAGGGTCATGGTTAGATTCTACATTTGTGTAGACATTGGCTAAGCGTGTCTCGCATTTTTGATGCATATTACTTGAGAGCCATTAGGATTAGAGGATAGGAAAATGAAAAGATAGATTTAAAATTAGTACACTGTATTGCAAGCTAGAGTCAACTGGTTAGAAAGATAATGCAACAACTAGAGACAAACTTTGAGTGAAAAAAACTCACGTACATCCCCATGGGATATAGACAAAACTTATGCCAATATTGAACTTAAAAATCCAAATGACATAGTAAGGGTTAAACTTATAAGATATAGTCCGGAAGATATACTTGAGTTTGAAAAACAAATTAAAGAAATAGAAAACGGACAATTAATCCAAAAATCTCATAGTCCACATAGTATCCTAGCATTTATGGTAAGAAATCATGCAGAACTAAAATGAGTTAAAACCAAGATGGTAGTAAATTATAAACAGTTAAATGATAAAACCAAATTTGATGGTTATTTCCTACCTTATAAAGAATTCTTAATAAATACTGTAATAGGAAAAAAATATTTTAGCAAGTTTGATTATAAATCTGGATTTTGGCAAATCAAGTTAACACCTGAATCCATACCATTAATTGCCTTTAGTGTACCTTATGGACATTATAAATGGAAAGTAATGCCCTTCGGATTAAAGAATGCCCCACAGATATTCCATAGAAGAATGGATAAAGTATTTCAACCAATAAGACCATTCTGTATGGTTTATGTGGATGAGATACTTATATTTTCAGACACTGAACAAGAACATGAAGTCCATCTTAAAAAATTTGCATATGTAGTTAAAAAGCATGGGATAACTCTTTCGAAAAAGAAAAGTGAGTTATTCAAACAAAAAATTGATTTCTTAGGATTCACTCTAGACAATAATGGAATAGAATTACAACCCTATGTTGGATAAAAAATTCAAGCTTTTCCTGACAAGTTAGAGAACAAACAATAATTACAAAGATTCCTAGGTTGTCTAACGTTTATTGAGCAATTCATACCTAATTTAGCCAAGTTAAGAAATAACCTAAACAGGTTACTTAAAAAAGATATCCTATGGAAATGGGAAGAAGAACATAGTAATCTTGTGAAACATATAAAACAATTTTGTTTGCATCTACAACAACAACAACAACAACAACAACAACAACAACAACAACAACAACTAAGCCTTAATCCCATACTAGATGGGGTCGGCTATATGGATTCTCTGTCTTCATATCGCTCTCAAATATGAAATAAAAATAAAATGAAATGTAATGAAATAAACTGAAATAAAATGAAATAAAATTAAAAATAAAAATATATAAATAAATAATAATAACAACAAATAATTCTATGAGAGATTAGGATGTTAGAAGCAGAACAGTATCCTTACAAACAAAGCTAAGCTAATGAAGGAAAACCCTTTTAGCCGACTTATCGGTAATCCTATACTAAGTGGGGTCGGCTATATGAATTTTGTCTCCGTGTCCACTTTCTGCATCAAAGCAAGATCCAGAATTTCGATATCTAACATCACGTAGGTCGCTGACACCTGCTCTTTCCGCGTAATCCCAGGCTACCTCTCTCTTTCACTCTTCTACAGCCTACAACTAAAGCTATCACGTTTTCCGCTAGAGCACACGGGGGTCTCCTGCGTGTGTCCAAATCATCTTAAGCAATACTTCCTAGGTATTTTTTATCTTGATTGGTCTGACATACGCGGCTACATCCGGATGTGTTCATTTCTAATCTTGTCGATCTTGTATGACCACTCATCCATCTTAACATCCTCATTTCGCCACATTCATCTTATACATATGTTGAACTTTAGTTGCCAACACTCGACTCACAGGTATATCATGGCGGTCTAGCTGCCATCCTATAAAATTTTCCACTTTTATTTTGTTAGGCATCTACCTAAACTTAAATTACCCAAAGATACCGATAATTTAATACTAGAAACTAATGCTTCAGAAGAATATTGAGGAACAGTATTAAAAACAGATCAAGAGCAAGTCTGTAGATATACAAGTGGAACCTTTAAACCAGCTGAGAGGAACTATCACAACAATGAAAAAGAAATATTAGCCATAAGGAATAGAATAAAGAAGTTTTGGTCCTTTCTATTGCCAAAGAAATTTTTGGTAAGAACCGATAATTCTCAAGTAAAAGCATTTATATTTAATAAACTTCCAAATACGCCAGAATTTAAACATTTTCATAGATGGCAGACCTTCTTTGCTGAATACTCATTTGATATTGAATTAATTAAAGGATCCAAAAATTGTCTTGCAGATTTCCTCTCCAGAGAAGGTCATGATGAACCAATTATTTGATACCAAGCTTTTCGAATTTATTAAAAGCTTCGAAGAAATTTGGAGATCTAGCTCACAAAGCTTTGATATTAATAGGTGAAGTGGGAGAAGAAATTCTTACACTTCTGCAAGAACGAATGAATCCAAAAAAAGAATCATCAAAACAGCCTATGGCTGAAGAAAAATCTATTACTATACCTATTCCTCCTCCGGGAGAGAAGCAAGAAATATCAGAAAAAGAAGAAGATGATGAGAACATTACCCATCAAAAATTTATTCAAAACGCTTTCACAAATTTATTGCAGTACAAATGATATGAAAATAGATACTCCATCCACTCGATCTTATGCATCATCTTATTTAGAAATATTCTCGGAGTCACAAAATTGCCTCTGATGCTCGGAAATTGAGGAAAAGTGCCGCACCAACCATGCAGGCCTATATCCCAGATTGACAATGCTACCACATGTTAGTCTCGAAGTAGTAGCTGAAATGTTTAAATTCGGCTACATCAAAACGATTTACCCTTCATCCAATCTACAAGAACTTACTTATCTGCCTTTAGAAGTTAAGGAGGCAGTTAGATTATTTCGAGAAGGAACCAAGACCATTGCAGATATTTATTTACAAATTATTAGCGCTGGACCAGATTGGGAAGGAGATGAATTCTTTCCAGCTTAATATCTAGTACAAATCGGAGTTTCAAAGCCAAGAGAACCCATGAAGAACTTATGGTACCAGAAGTTTCCGGATAATCTTAACAAGAACTATGTTGAAGAAAGAAGGATCAACGGACTAAAAGCCATCTATGATCGATATACAGCCATATTAAGCAACCGCAACACTTGGACCTATCCATTTTCATCCAGTATCGCGGTCATCTCTATTAGAAATCATACTATGAATATAGCATCAATTGGAAAGATCCGGAATGAATTATTAAAGATTTTTACCAACAGGGTTCCATCAAGTCAAGAAGCAAAAAAGAAGCTTTGCAAACTACTACGTCCGCATGACACCAAATGTGGACCCTACCATAATAGTCCTCCAGACAAGAACGACATATAAGCATCAATTATACTTTGAAGACCTATGCAAAAGTCTCGTCATCCATGACTTAATCAACACTATAAAGCTTTATGAAGACACCTAAGCACAAGGACGATCTCTACCAAGCACTACTATAGGAGTACATGAAGATACTTAATTATATGAAGACTTCTCCACATCCAAGGACAAGAACACTATTGTTACAACTGTGACTTAACACCATGGAAGGAGCTACAACTTCATCCAAAATCACGTGAAGGAGAGTACTTAAGGAAGACCAACACCTTATCTTCTCTTAATAGCCTCGATGTAATACTCTAGGTTTATAGACTTAGTTGTGAGTCTATATGTAATAAAAGTAATCATGTAATTCCCTATATAAGGGGATGAAGAGTTAAAGAGAAGACACACAATGAATCATTCTAAGGAAAGTTGCTAAACCTGTAGAGAATTATTTGCTTCTTCTTAACTTTCACTCTGTAAGTATATTTGAATAAATAAAGCAAGTTTTTAGCATAAAGTTCACCATGTTCAACTAATTTTATAGGGGGAAAGTCTTCCCATCCCGACAACCTACCATGAACCTGTAATTTTAAATCCTACACAATAATCCTTTTATGAAAGTCTTCAAAAGGTTGTGGAATTGTTTCTGTTAAGCTTAAAGATATGGAGGGTTTCGATATATATCTTTTAAATGATTCTCCTCTTTTAGAAGGTTCACCTATATTTATTAATTTTAATACATTATTTTCTTCTATAAGTTCTTTTTCAACATTTTCCTTTAATAATAGTGGTTTTTCTCCTACATCTAGCTCCCATTCCTCAGGTATTTCTATATTATTTATAAGTTCAGGGGTTATAACATTTTCTACTCCACTAAATATTTCATCTATTTCTATGAATTCATTATCTCCAAATAAATCAGATTGATGAAAATTTGTTAAAGCATAGTTTATTATATAGTACATACTAAATGACATACGTCCACTTTTCATGAAATCTGTTCTTTCAAATCTATGTGCCAAACATAAGGTTCTATTTATGTTTTTATCATTAAGATTTATGGCATACTTAGGGTATAAACTAAATATCAATTTTTGGTAAATCAGATTTCCATTTATCCCCCCTAGGAAGGCTTCTTTCCTTTTTTTTATTCTATTGTCTAAGACGGCCATTTGTATAGGACTATGTATACCTTCTCTAAAATGAGCTTTAATGGCTAGTTGTATACTGCCTATGTGTACAAATTTATCTTCTTCCTATCATTCTCTGGGATCTTTCTTAGTTGTATATCTAATTCTTCTTTAATCAAGAGGGATATATTTATCTTTCCAGTGGTTTGGGTTATTTCTAAGGATTTTTCTATATTAGTTGTACATAAATAACTTGTATTTTTCCTTTTTATCCACGGAAAATGTCTCCTTTTAAATCCTATATTATTAGCTCGTACTAATTCTCTTCCTCGAATTCTTAAGAATTGTTGCTTATCAAAAATAATAGTTTCTTTATACATATTTTTATCTTCGTTTTCTTCTCTATTAATTATATCATTCATTGTCACTAGAAGAAATTTCGTAGATAGTTTCATCACTGCTAATTTCTTCCCCTGATTCTACCTGAGATAGTTCATTTTCATATAGCTCTATGTTTTCTATTTTATTTGATCACGATATTATATTTTCTTTTGGGGCATTCATTTGCATAATGTCCCTCTTCTTAGCATAACCAACATCTACAAGTTTTATCCTCTCTTTTATAATCATTATTATATTTTTATTTCTTAACGTATCTTTTTTGGGTTTTGTATTTGTGAAATTTTTTTTAATCTGATTTTCTTATCTTATCTCTTGGAATAATTTTTAGAATAATGTTCGTTTTGCATCCTAATTTCTTAGGTTCTGCAGTTTGCGAACAACATAATCCTTTTTTGACTGCTTTATCCATCTTTCTAATATCTATAGCTTCTTGGCACCATTGGTCTATACTTAATTTAGCATATTGTATTCTTGCACCTAAAGTGTCAGCTTGAGTATTTATGTATCCTGGGTAGTTATTTATTAATTTTATGCTCCAAGGAATAGGTAATTTTCTAAAGAATATATCTAAAAATATTTTATTGTTTGAATCAGAACTTTGATAAATCTTATAGTAGTATTTTTCAAATTCACAACAATATTCGGGAAAATAACACATATCGCATATTTCTAGCTTTTGTAGCTTCCAAGTATTAATTGCTCTTTCTTTTCTAATTCTTTAGCTCTATTTACACTCCAAGTTTATCCTAAAAATTCTTTCCTTGTTGCATATTCTACTCTGGTTATTATGTCTATATTTGTTGAGTCTTTGGCTACTTTTTCTGTAGGGTATCCTAATATAATTGTATTTTGTTCAGATTCTCTTAAACCAGTCCACCAATCATGAACCTTTCCTCTAAAGGTTATCAGGATAAATCTGGAGGTAGCTTTTGTACCCTAATCTTTATTGGCTATAGTTATCCATGTAGCGTTCGCCCAAGTTTCTATTCCTAAGTCAGTATTTATTATACAGTCTAGGTCTAGCCATACTTTTATCTCTTCTCCTTTTTCTTCTCTGATTTATTTTTTCTCCGACATGGGGTTTGTAATTCTATTCCAAAGGATTTTTCATACACCGCAATTAAAACACATAACTTAAATAAACGCTACAATATAAGAACTCATCGGAAAGATGACTATTATAGACACATCTCTACAACTTTCCCTTAAAATAAAAGTATAACAACCAAAGAATATACCATTGAAATAAGGATATATATAGATAATGAAATAACCAATAACCTTTCTATATTATTAGGACAAGACTTCTTAGATAAAGTTTTCTCTTATAATATTCAAAAGACAATATAACAATCACTTAGATGAACATCTTGTTGTTATCCAGCGACAACATTAAAAATAATACTTACAACACGAGTGCTCATGGTAGTGTGTATATACCTATTACTATTAGATATAAAGAATATAAAGATGAAAATTGTCATGTCTTCTTAGATATAGGATCTGGAATCACTTTAGCTAAACCACATATTTTCCCAAGCAATTATTGGAAGAAAAATAAGAATATAGTGAAAGGAACAACTATTGATGATAAAGTAGTTCTTTATGATACTAGTTTACAAAATGCGCAAGCTATTCTTGATGATACAATAGTTACTATACCCTTAATATTTGCTAGTACAACACATGGAAGTGATATACTACTTGGTAATGATTTTCTATCACAATTCATTACATATGTACAAACCAGGGTCATGGTTAGATTTTACACGCCGTGTAGACATTGGCTAACTGTGCCTCGCATTTTTGATGCCCATCGCCGAGAGCCATTCAGATTTAGGAGACAGGAAAATGAAAAGATAGATTTAAAATGAGTACCTGTATTGCAAGCCAGAGTCAACTGGTTAGAAAAGATAATGCAACAACTAGAGACAAACTTTAGTGAAAACTCTTTACATCTATGGGACATAGACAAAACTTATGTCAATATTGAATGACATAGTAAGGGAACCTATGAGATATAGTCCTGAAGATATAACAAAGTTTGAAAAACAAATTAAAGAATTAGAAAACGGACAATTAATCCAAAAATCTCAGTCCTTATATATATATATATTGGGCATGATACAATCAGGCCGGCCGGAACATTGTTCCTGTAAGGTCGCCTTCCCACATTTTGGCCTTGGGCGGCATGTTTTGGAAAATTTCTAACCGTATGGATGGAAATAATATTGAAAAATAAGCTAGCATGCCAATTTTCATACAATTTGGAAACTTATAGGGTCTTCATCTTAACGGGTGAAATAAATTTTCACCCGTTAAGATGAATCTTCACAGGTTATGTAAAATTGACATCTTAAACAGCCTACGATATTTCCATCCACGATTGAATTCTTTTCGATACATTGTGCTTGAGTGGATCAATGAAGGTGGCTGACTTATCTGATGATAAGGTGCGGGCGCGATAGTATCATGCCCGATATATATATATATAATGTGTCTTGAACCCATGATAACTATGATCATGGATTTTAATTCTATGATTTCATATATATGTTTGGAAAAGGTATAAGAGAGAGAGCCTCACCGTGGCTGGGTGTGGCAGTCCTTTCCTTGGAGCACAGTTAAGGGGGCTCAGGGGAGGGAGGTCACACATTTTCCTTGTCTCTTGCTTGCTCCTTTCCACCATTTCTTGTTTCTTTAGCTTTGCTAGATTCATCTTATGGTTCTGATTCATGATTTGCCTATCTTCACTTCATTACTTTCACTCTTGCAATATATACTTTGTAAATACCTTGATGCATAATCAATGACATGGGTTATATTACTGTGGTATCTGCAACCATCATTTTGGTGTTATAGTTATTCTATTCTGGTGTCTACAATTTATTGTATCATTGGGGATTTTACATTTTTAAAACCAAATTTGAGCATGAGATTTAGGTAAATGCCTAATTTTCAGTCATGACTGTATGTCTAAATTTCTACAGGCTTGCATTGACAGAGTCAAGGGTGATGAAACAGGTCACAAACATTGCACTGGGCAATACTTTGATTATTGGTCATGTGTTGACTCATGTGTAAGTAATGCCTAGTTTTTCCTATTTATTTATTTATTTTATTGTTTACCATTTGTCATTCATACAATCAATGGAATTATCTTTCTTGACACTGAAATTGGTCTATTATTAATACACAGGTTGCACCCAAACTGTTCGACAAACTCAAATGAAGGGATGGAACTTGTGTACATGTATTTGGTTAGACTATTTTTTGACAATTACAAACAGCCTTTGTTGGTCATATTGTGCAGATGCTGCTTTTGCTGAATTTCTAAAATAAACCCAAAGACAAACATTTGGCCTCTTTAGCATCCTTCCTACAGGAATCTTCATTGAATTGTTTCGACAGCCAGGTAACTGGACCATATTTATCTTTCCAAACTTCCATTTCCTCGAACTCATATGAGATGCTAATATAAGTTGTTGCTTCTCTTTGTTGAAGTCCTGGCATGAAGAAGCTACTGGCTTCATAATTTAGCTTTTCAAAAGTATAGAATCCTGTGGATCAAAACAGAAGCAAACCATATATTTGAGTTTTGTGTTACAAAAATTTAAGGTTAAACTTGAAGGAACATGGTAGAAAACCATCAGCCTCAAGCTGCTTTCTTGTTAATAGTTATTATAGTAATAATAATTATTATGATGAATCTAAATACTAGTTAATGCTTCATAGAATGCCCCCATGGGGTTCTCTTCCAATTTCTTGCATGGAAGCTTACTATTTAGTCTCCTATTCTCACTTGCTTGTGAGTCTTGTGTAGACTGGATTCCATGGTTGGAGGGAAATTTTTAAACTAAGGTGGTTTAATTTAACTTAATTAAATATTACTTAAATAAATATTATTTATGTATTTATTTTTATTTTTTTACCTATTTATTTATTTATTTATTTATTTGGAGGCTGACTCTGGAGACGGATAATCCATGAATAGCCCGACATCCCAGTATCGGATTAAGGCTTAGTTGTTGTTGTTGTTGTTGTTGTTGTTGTTGTTGTTGTATATTTATAAAATTATTATTTATTGTTTGTATCCGGGATAAAATTAGAATTGTGTGTATAACTTGGAAAAAGTTTTTTTTTTGTTTTTTTTTGGCATGTATACTCTACCTATTAATTGTTGACCAAGATGGTAACATATTAGAAATGTTAAATTACCAAATATCCTTTGTGTATAACATTGAAAACTTCATATAATCCCATTTAAACACTAATCCATTTATATAAATCTTATTTTTATATTTAGGGAAATATTTCTTGGCTGTGCATATGTTAATTTTTTAGTTTTGTGGAAATTAAGGAGTATTTTAAAAGATTTTTAAACTATTTATATGATAATATATTTTTTAAAAGCGGTAGAGAAGTCACCAAAGTGGGTTTGAGTTCCCCTTTGGTTATTTGTGCGTGAAATAGAGAGAAATATCATTTCCACCATTGGTACTTCCCTCATTTCATTTTGATGTAGGCTTACTTTGGTTTTAATCATCAAGTAGGTGAAGTGGGTTTTGACATATATAAAACCCACTTTTGATTTTCCCTCACACTTCGATAGAAAAAAATATAAAAATGTAATTTTCTCCTACCTCCAACCATTTTATAATAATGGTATTTTTCTTGCATTTTTTCACTCACTTTTTGAACACTTTTAAAAGACAGATCATTTCCTTCAAGATCATACATGTAATTCTAATTTAATGAGGAATATTGACACAATAGAGTGATATTTTTCAGTGGTATTTACATAAAAACCCTTAAATTTAATTCAATAATTAATATATCCATGTATATGTATACTTAATTAGTCACTTTTTCCATCTTTCAAGCAGCGGAAAAAAAAGAAAGGTCTTGAAAGGGTATAAATGTAATTTAAAAAATAAATAATGAGATAAAAGTAGATTTATCAAGAAAAAGAGTTTGTTCTTTGAGGAGTTGAAAACAATTGTCATGAATTTCCCTGCCGGAATGCTCTCGTTGGTCGATGCTCCGAGAACGCGACCTTGAAAGGAAAAATAGGGCTTACTAATTGGACAAGGTAAGGAAAAGGATTAGCTCGGAAGGGTCGCTTGCTATCCAAAGGGGAAGAATCACCCTAATAAACTTGGTCTTATTAACCATTTCCAAACCATTGGATGGCCGATCTATAGATTACCCCAACAAATTCTGAACCAAATAGATGCTCTCCATCGAGATTTTTCTATAGCGAGGCCCTAACATGGAGGCAAAGGTCTATAGAAGCGGTCATTTAGAGGCGACCCTCCCTTCCCCTCCCCACTTTTAATCAAGGGGTGGACAAGGAAAAGAGACTAAGATGGAGTCTTGCAATTATGATGCGTCACCTAGAGCATGTGGAGAGAGAGGAATCAAATATGTTTCATGACAAAGCATACGTTTTCACAAAATCATTAGGAAATTAACTTCCTAATGATCTCTTGGTTTGATGCAGTGTATGCGTTTAAGAGGCCAAAGCAGGTGGCGATGGAAACAATAGCAAAGAGGAGCTTGTTGTTCACCCTCAACAAGGAGGTCGCATCGAGAGGGGATGACTTTGAGGATAACCTTACAGACCTGCTTTTGGCCCAGAGAATAAACAACAACAATTAAGCCTTAATCCTATACTAGATGGGGATTGGCTATATGGATTACTGTTTCTATGTCACTCTGTGAAAGCAAGATCCATTATCGATATATAATCCTACGTAGATCGCTTAGCAGCCTACCTCTCTCCACGTAATCCCTAGGCCTATCTACACCCTTTTAACTACTTCTATTACTAGACTATCACATTTTGAGCAAGGACACCTAGGAGTCTCATGGCCTTACGCGTATCCAAACTATCTTAAATGTCATTTTCTTATTTTATCTTCAATGGGTGCACCTGGCGTCACTTTTTGTTAGATGTGTTATGCATTTAATCTTGTCCCGTCTTGTATAACCACTCATCCACCTTAACATCCTCATTTCTACCACATTCATCTTATAGAATATGTTGAACTTTAGTTCTTGACTAACACTTTCGCTCATATAAGCATGGTTGGTTAAGCGTCATCATATAGAACTTTTCCTTCACTTTGTTAGAAGCGTGGTACAGCATAAAAACCAGGTGGTTTTGATGAATAAATTAAATTTTATTTTTCTCCAATGATTTTATTGATGGGAGGAATCCCTTAAACTTGTTTTAAATTAAAAAGTGGAGATTTAAATGAATAAATCTTGAAATGAGATCGTTGAGTCTACTAGGGACTAAAATCAAAAATTTAAAAATTATAAGGGCCTAACTGGAGTTTGTCACTCTCTCTAGAAGAAGGATCTGCATGTATATAAGAAATCAACGGAGGACTTATTGAGAATTTTTGGCGACCATACGATTGAAATTTACGTTGGGGAAGCGATGATAAGCACCAATCGCGTGATTTTGAAGGTGGCCAACCGCAGAGATGCGTTTCCGATCGTCGGTGCCAGATTGATGGAACAGCTCTCTATCTTATCCCTTAGCGGGTGGCGATAAGATGATGTCTTACAGTTGCTGTTTGTCGAGGTGCTTGGAAGGAGAAGTAAGGGTGGTGCGGAAGCATAGGAAGAGGCTCAAATGCGTCGTAGGGAAGCGGCTTGAGGTGTCCACGAACTTCCGGTTCTAATCAAAGCCCAGGGAGTCACGAGCTTTGGTAGGCAAGGAGAGTCGCGAACCACTGAGCATCCGCAGGGGAAGTCATGATGCGGGTGAGTCTCTAAACTCTTATCGCGACATCATTGGTAAAATAGAGTTGCATGCATGAGTAATTTAAGTTCATGTACTCTAGGGTGGTGATTAGAGGCTCATGTGGTTGAGTAATGTGTTATGCTTTGAGAAAGGGGTAAGGATAGTTAATGATGAGGTTGAGGTTGATTAAGAGATAAGAGGTTTAGTAGTATAGACTTTCCTTGAAGGCATAGATGGTATTGCATAGTCCTGAGATGATGGTCTATAAATTTGGGGTTTATGTGCTTGATCTTTTTTAGGTTTTGGTTGAACGCTTGGATGCTCTCAGATCCCTTGAAAGCTTGGTTTCACCCTTGATGCGAGTATGATGGCTTGCATGAGTTATAATAGGTTCGTTGTTAAGACCTACAAAGCTGTGATTGTTTGCAAGGCCTAGATTGAGAAAAATGATATTTGGTTGATTGGTGGGTTTCACTATCATTAGAGCTTGGGTTGTGAGTAGTGAATTCTAGTTAGCTACAGGTGATGAAGCTCTCTGATGATTATTAATTTAGTTGCTATAGATGATGTTTGGAATCTTGTTTATATGGGAGCTAGTAAGATGATTCTTTAAGTTAATAGAAATGGAGTGTGTGGGTGATAAGCTAATGGATCTACTGTGGAGATTAGCGAATTGGAGTTCCACAATGAATAGAACCTGGACAAGTATGAGCAACATGGTAGTGTGCGTACTAGAGTCATGGTCCTGTAGTTTTCTCTTTGGAGAGGTCTTTATTTCCAAATATCTATGTATGAATTTATACTTGAGTTTTGATCAGTACAAGTGTGCATGATATGGCTTCGTTGTCCAGTGATGAGAATGGGTTAGCTTGGGTTTTAGTGATGGCTACCCTTATGTTTTAATTAATTGGGCTTGTATGGAAGGCTAGAGGAAATGGTTCCTTGGAGTCCACATTAGATTGATTTGAAGTTTCTTGGATTTATGCTTGATGATCGGTGGGTATGGAGGTTTAGAAAGGTTTGAATTCTTGTTATTTTATGTGAAGCCCGAGTAGGCATGAGGGTATTAGCAATGAATGATCAGTTATAGGGTAGTAATCAATTATCAATAAGGGGTATGCCAGTGATGATACTAGGGATGGGCATGAATAAACAAGGATATTGATATAAACATGGTTAATGCGCTAAGTTAGAAATGATGATGAGCCAATGATTGGGCGTTGGCAAAACATTTAGTAAATGGCGTGGAGATAGAAGCATTTCCAGTTTATAAGATGAGTTGAGCTAATTAAGTTTGATATAAGTCCTTGTTTAAGACCATAAGTTAGATTAGCCAAGTTGGAAGTTGGGGTAGCACAACGGTCGAGTTATATCACCGTTCGAGGGACGGTGGAGGATCTGGTGAAACTACTGATAGGGTGCGTGTGAGGTACCGATTGGAAGATGAGGAAAAGATCTTTCCAATGAGCCTTGGATTCAACTCAAAGCGGGTTTAGGGATCAAAGTTATGAAGCTGGTTCTTTGGGAATTTGCACATTAACTTTAGAAATTTCACATTAATATTGTTATTAATATTAATAGCCCACTTCGTGTTGGGGATGGTACTGAATAGTGATTGTCATTACTAGATATTGACGTGGATGCGTCGGGAGGCGATTCCATGGAACACTAGACTCTGTGATTACAGGTAAGTACTTTGCCTAGCTTCCACCCAGGTTCGGGTTTTTCTTGGACTTGTTATTTTGATTGAGTGTGCATGATTTGATTGGTATCATGCTTTATTTGGATACATACATGGTTGTTCCGTTATTTATTTGGATTCTGGTGCATGTATGATTGCTTTCGGGATGTTGGCATCCCTAGTGTTACCCTCTAGTTTACGCGGATCGGAGGAGGGCGGTGAGCTCCGGTGAGAGCGTTTGGGGGCGAGACGCCACGGCGTTCCGACATTCCATACGGAGGGTGATACTCGGTTGTCCTACTGTCGAGGAGGGATTGATCTTTCGCCGTATCGACGTGTGAGAGAGGTAAAGCCTTCTAGGAGGCTGACAGGTTAGTCGTTGGCAGTGGATCTTTGTGTATTCTTGGCCGGGGGATGTTAATTAGGTTCTTTTCGAGGCGAGGACTATTCTGCGAGATTAGGGGGTCCCCTCACCGTTTGTTAGGTCTTTGTAGGTGGGTTTGGGGACCCTAGGTTTGTGATGTATGAGGGAGTTATTTCCAGATGCATTTGTTGATGTGTTAATGGATATGTTTCTTATCATTGTCGCTTCCTTGTATGATCCCTGGGGAATGCTGAGCTTGTTTCATGGCACAAATTACTGACTGTTCCCTCTTTTTGGGACACGAGGAGAGTTTGGGGGCTTGATTTCGGAGCGTCTGAGGGCTGGGGCCAATACAAGCCGAGGTCGAGGTCCTAAATTAGTTGTATTTTATGTGAGAGTTGATGTTTTCTTAAGGACCACTAGTAGGGCTTGGACTGTGTAGAATTATTTTGGACCATTGTATTTATTTTTAGTTACTCGATTTTTATTTCGGATATTATGGATTGTCTTTTGTTATACATTTGTACCACTTAGGCCTTGTATGTCCCGGGTGGGGCTTATCTGCTGCTAGGAATGCGGTAGATCTATATATTAACTTTCGAGGGTCGAGGTCCGAGATTGATGACAACCTCTCCATTTCGGCCATTACGTATGTTGATTCTATGGGATATATCCTTAAATCTAATAGTCAATTATCTGGAAAATGGAGCACTGGGCCCCAAATGGATTGCAGCCAGAGCTCTTACTTGACCGCAATTAGTGTCGGCATTGCCATAGTACACTTCTGCTTTGACTAAAGGTGCCCATGCGTATAGCCACTATTTGGCACGGAAGCCTGCACTCTCAAGAGGTGTTCCTCCTTTGATTCTAACCCAGGTTAACTCCTATCCTCACAGTCACCATTGAAACTAAGACCCATATATCGTATTGACAAACAACATACTTACATTAGAATTAAATTACTTGGATATAGTAGTTAAGCGGTAATTCTTTAGAGTAAGCAAGTCTGCAGAGGCTTAAGGGTCGTTTGTAGGCCAAGCTTGTTATAGGAAAGCTGCTTTATATTTATCAGCATTTATCTACTTAGCGGCTTATGGCTGATCCTTTGTAAATGTCCCTTATACTTGTTTATATATTTAACA